>CAOLHI010000883.1:0-485734 GCA_948474755.1 Ctenosaura bakeri | reverse complement strand
TTCTCGCTGTCACCGCCGCTCACAACGCCATCGAGACCAGAAGTCCGAGATCACAGGTTTTGATTTCCTGCTCAGCCTTGGAAACGCACTGGGTGATCTTGGGTGTGTCGTACACTCTCACTCTCAGAAAACCCCATGATAGATTCATCTTAGGGTTGCCATAAATCCAAAATGACTTGAAGGCACACAACAACAACAACAACAACATAAATAGTTTAATAAATAAATAAAAGGGACTGTGGGATGTTCAGCAATATTCAGATAGTGTTGCCCACTTGATGACAATGATGAACAGCACAAAGACAAAGAGATGCAGAAGAATGGAGAAGAGGAAGCAGTTAATGCTATTCAGAGGATGTAGTGGGCTCACATAAGTAAAAGACTGTTTAATCTTTTGAAACAAGCAATTCATGCCACAGTGAACTGCATTAGCTATGAGAATTTGAAAAACGTGAGTCTTTTCAAGGATGTACTTCTTAAAGAAGCTGCTATTCACTATAAAGTCTGATTCAGATTTGCAGGGGCTCATTTTCCCTCTTTTATTGTGTTCAAGATATTTGGCAAATCAAGAAGCCAAGGCAATCAGTACATCAGTGAGAAAACAGTAGTAACATCAACAAGTGAGTGTTCATCCTGCCTCACCCAAAGGTGATACTGGGGCAGCCCTGGTACAATTGGGTTGATGGTGCTAAACTTCATGGGAATGATGGAGATGCTGTGCAAGAAAGTTTCAAGGAATGTGGGAAAAACTGAGAAATGATGCAACTCTGTAGAGAAGGAGACACGAATAACTACAGATCTGGAGCCAGAAGGATCCATAATGGGGGTGGGGAGTACCTTGGCTACAAAAACGTGCCACAATACAAAGAGCCAACTACCCTGAAAGTATTGAATAAGGTCTTATTGGTGTGGGCCATGGCTTCCATTAGAGGAAGCTATGCAGACTGGCAGTAGAGGCAGCTAGCAGCCAGCAGCAGCAGCAGCAGCAGCAGCAGCAGCAGCGGTGGCCTGGTGGCACCAGCAAAAGAAATAGCAGTGCTGGAGGAGGAGGAGGAGGGATTTTGACAAAGCATTTGATAAGATTCCCACTATTGGGGAATTGAAAAATTTTTTTAGTAATAAGGCTCCCAATCAGCAGAGTATTTATAAAATGCACAAACAGAAGTTAAACAGATTACCAGCCCCACTTCATCATCTCTACCCCAGACACACTTAATCTAGCCCAAAATAAATACAAACAGTTTGGTTAAAAAGTATGAAAAATTTACTCACAAAATCTTGTGCATAGTTTACACAGGTTCAAATTCTTGAAGAAAGGTAAGATGAAAATAAGAACTCACATGCTTACAAGAAAGCATGCTTGCGAGAGAATAAGAGAGCACATGCTTGCAGGGAAGCTGAAGAACAAAAAAAAGGGAAGAAGAGAACATGCAAGGAGAAGTGGGTGTTGACCAAACAACAGGAAGTTTACTCAGTCCCCTCTATGTCTACAATAAACATGAAGTCCCCTCTATGCCTAAAATAAACATGCAAACTAACTAGCAGTTAATTAAGCATGCAAAGGTTGCCACTCCCAACACTCCCATGATGTTTTGATTAAGCAAATTGATTAGATGTAGAATAGATGGGAACACTGTCAGATGGATCCATAACTGGTTGGAAAACCATACTCATACAGTCCTTATCAATGACTGTCCTTCAAACTGGAGGAAGGAATCCTTATAAAGATTACAGATGGCACAAAACTGGGAAAGGTGGCTAACACATTGGAAGATAGGAACAGAATTGAAAAAGATCTAAACAATAGACCTAATGAACCAGAAAATTGGGCAGAAATTAATAACATGGAATTCAATAGAGACAAATGCAAAATTCTACACGTAGGACACAAGAACCAAATGCACAGTTATAGGCTGGAGGATACACGGTGCAGCAGTACTACATGTGAAAAGGACCTTGTGATTATTGTTGATAATAAGTTGAATATGAGCCAGCGGTATGATGCTGCAGCAAAAAAGGTGAATGCTGTTTTAGCCTGCATTAACAGAAAGATAGTTACCAAGCCAAGAGAAGTAATAGTCCTACTATATTCTGTGCCGGTCAGGTTTTATCTGGAGTACTGTGCTCAGCTCTGGGCACATCATTTTAAAAATGATATAGACAAATTGGAGCAAGTTCAGAGAAGAGCAAAAAGAAGGATGAGAGGTATTGAGAACAAAACATGTGATGAAAGGTTGAAGGAGCTGGGCATGTTCAGCTTGGTGAGGAGATGATTGAGGGGTGACATAATTACACTCTTTAAATACCTCAAGGGCTGTCACACGGAGGAGGAGAAGGCAGGCCTGTTTTTCGCTGCCCCAGAGGGTAGGGCCAAGTCTAATGGTTTGAAGTTACTGGGGAATGGATTTTTATTGAAAATTAGAAGGAATTTCTTGACAATAACAGCAGTTTAGCAAAAAGTGCTTTGGACCCCAATTACCTAGAGAGCTGGTGGGGTTTCCTTCTCTGGATGTTTTCAAAAAGAGGCTGGATAGCTACTTCCTGGGGATGCTTTAGATAGAGATTCTGCATTGACAGATGGTTGGACTAGATAGCCAATCGACTGACTGAAATGTCATTTCAACATTTTTCACCCTTTATTGAATGTTGAGAGGACAACACATTAATATCTTGCTTCAGCTAAGCAGCAGGAGAATTAGAATACAGAAAATTATTAGGATGTAGCCCTGAACTATGTATCACAGATTTTCCAGCTTAGCTCCGTTGAAATGCACATATGTCAAGTGACAACAGGCTTGTTGACTTATGGATGAATTATATGTATATTAACTGTAGTGACATAGTGGTAAGGGAATACAAAGGAACATCATTCTAGGACATTTTTCTTCAAAGCTAGAATGATGATGTCATCTGCTGAAGCAACAGACCCTCCTTGCTCTGGCAAAGTGAATGGTATAACAAGACTTTCAGCTTTCACTACTGTTGAGGCAGATTATCTTAGAGGCAGTCAATGATGAAGAAGAGTTTGGATATTTTCTTTGGTGGGATTCCTAGCTCATGGCAATAGACCTTTGCAAGATTGTTTGAATGTCTAATTAAAAATTAAAATGCTGGATTTCAACTGGGCCCTGCTAGAAGCTGAAGCTAGACACACAGCACTGAACTTCCACAGAATAGTGTTCACCCAAAGCCCAAGTACTGTGACTGTTAATCAAAGCCAACATAGGTATATCAGGTAAACAGGTGAAATAAATGTGGGGACGCAATTCACAAACTGTTTTTAATTGGCTTAACTTTAACTTTCACTGACCATAAGCAAATTATTGATCCTGATTCCAAAAGAGAATTGCCTGATTAAAATATAGATTTAAAGATTTATATAGATTAAGATTTATATACCTTAAATCGTAACTTGAGCAGTAAGGAATACAGTCTAGGCATTCAAAGAAAAGGGGCAGGCAAAGTGATCAAGGGAAACTCAGCACATAAAAGTTCTAGGTGTGACTGGCTTTCAGTATCTACTTTCTGAAAAGCTAGAAATTTGGATACTGAAGAGAAAATTCCAACTGAGAGGCAGAACTTTTATCTGGAAGGATATTTTCATATTGCCCTCCCTGCAGCTACACTCTGACCACTGTCCTCTATTATGCTGAATATTCAGTTTTGGATATCAAAACCTGCTCCTTCTACAATGTAAAAAGAGTACTGTGAATCACCAGACCCATGGTGCTTGACATAGACCAACATTCAATCTGACAGGATCCGTTCAACCAGTATCCATAATACAATAGGTAAACTTAGTATCTCTAGCAGCTTCCAAAGTATGGTGTGAAAAATGTCATCATGACAGCAGTAGTGTGAAGAAAGGAGAATGTAGCTCCTGGGTGGTTGTTAAAATTTCTTGCTCTCTTGCACACCTGAAACTGTAAGGGCCCTTCAGATTAACAGAGCAGGTGAAGATTATGGCAATCAACAAACTGTGAGCAGGGAGGACCTCAGAGTTCACATACTGCCATCCTTCAGTATGAAATAAATGTGTTTAGTGTTGATTCAGAGATGTCCTGCATATTCATCATGAATATATTAGTATTATTGTTCCCAAAGAACAATGTACAGACTAAGATACAGGGGGAAATTATCAACCTTTGCTAATCTTTTGACAGAGATCCTAAAAAGACACTGACTGCCCACTTACAGTTTGTTACTGATGTCTTCCAGTTGGGACCCATGTGTGGCTACCAGTAATGGTATGGTTTGGACGGGCACCTTGTCTAATTGGCATTATGTTTAATTGGCAATACATTTTAATTGGCTCTGATATCAGTTCAAACCTCAAGGTGATCGGGAAGTCAAGCCAGAAAGAGAAAGGACTCTGACTGTAAACATGAGATCGCAGTCAGGTCAGCCTAAAACACCCTCTAGGTATAACCTAGGTCATTTATCAGGTAAATCACTGCTGTTCCAGAGAAGAATAGTATTAAGCAGAAGTCAAAATCTCTTATGTGAATACAATGGTCAGAAAGGAGATGTTCCCCACCAGAGCTCTGATGACTTCAGTCTTTCTCCTGTACACCTGGATGTTTTTTCTATTGTCCTGTCCTACTCACAATACAGAGATATTACAACAGTCATCATCTCTTTATCATCCAAGCACTGAAACCACTAGCACCAGCTGGACATCATTGTCTGTGTTGCAACTCCTGTTGTCCACTAGGCTGGGAGAACGATTAACTCACACCCCTTCAGAGAGGGAAATAGAGTACATAAACCATTGGTTTTGAGAGATCAGATACATTCAGATGAAATGCTGGACCCCACTATGTCACCCTGAATCCTGATCTGTTCTGCCCTTAGACAAAAGTCTAAGCCACATTTCAACTTCTTTACTACTTTTTTGGACTGGTAATTATAACTTCAAACCCTCAGCTTTTCTATCCATAATTTTTCCTCCCTTTATGCTGCAGTCAGCTGTTGTGTGAATGTTTGACTGTGTGTATCTTGTGTGCATGCATGAGTGAATTGCCCTCAGTAAAACACATTTTTAGCTTACTTTTAAATCTCGGGGTGGTTCTTTTCCTGCATGAGCCCATAAAAATTGGCATAAAGGTCTCATTAAGTCCCCCCCCCACAAGCCTCCTCTCTGAGCTAATTAATTAATTCCCCACTTTTGCACAGAGGTACTGGCATTGCATGGTGGCCCTTGTGGCACCTATGTTTTGGTGTAATATTCCCATCCTTCATCTATTAGAACATTAAACCTATTCTTCCAGCATTTTATGATCAAGAAAGACCTAGGAGAGATAGTAGTAGGTGACTTGACTAAGTTCATTTATTTATTCATTTGTTATATTTATAGCTGACTGTTCCGTTAAGTAGCTCAGGTTAGTTTACATATGATATATGCAGGGAATCCCTCACCTGTGTAAATCATAGTTTTGATTTGGCACTAGAACTGCCACATTCTTTCCAAACTATTTCTATTAAACACCTATAATGGCATCTTCAACTTCTTGTTTCAAAGATTTGTTTCCTTATGAGAGACATTTCAGTGAAGGAATAGGTTCTCTCATCTTTCCTAAAGATACTGAAGTTTGCCAGCATACCTTGTCCATGTCATATCTCCTTCCCTTGATGGAGGTACCCAAGCTGATTCCCCATGGTTAGCAAGACCATGCATGAGTCTCAGAATTGTTCATGCACAGATGAGAACTGCACTTGCTTAAAAGTAACTATAAACTTCATTTTATTTTATTTGTAAATACTGAGCATACTGAAACACCTTTACTGAATTTTGAAAATAATGCAAAGTAGTAGCAAGGACTTGGAACAACTATTGATGAAAATAAAGGAAGAAAGTGAACAAGTAGGGCTATGGCTAAATATTAAGACTAAAGAAAATGACCACAAATGATTTACAAAGTTTATAAGCAGGTAATTTCAAACATTGAAATAGTTAAATATTTTCCATGCCTTGAACCTACCATTAGTCAAAATGGAGGACATTTCCACATGGGGCGAGGGAATTGCCCTGCGCCACTACTTACCGGATCTTCTGGCTCCCTGGTTGGTCCAGGCTGCTCCAGAGCAGTGCATGGTGATCAATCTGCTCTGCTCCGGCATCCAAAATGGTGGCTTCCGGTTGATTGAGGGTCTTGACCAACTGCTGAAGCTCACCAGGCTAAAGACCACCCTCAGCAGATCATAGGCTCGCATTGGTGCGAGCCTGCGAATCTGCACAAGGGAACAGGCTCGCAGTGGCGCGCTCTGTGCTTTTGAAAGACTGGAAAAATCAGGTCATTCAAAAGCATGCTGGAGGATCACTTGGGGTCATTCCGGAGCAGACTGAGGTACGGATCTACAGTAAGTACTCCGAACCCAGTCCGCTCCAAGGTGCAGACATCCTCTGTGGAGGACGCACTGCACCATTTTTATTACCCTGTGTGGAAATGGTCAGAGATTGCTGTCAAGAAATCAAAATAAGATAAGACTTGGAAGGGAAGCTATGAAGATCAAGAATGAAGATGTATCATTTAAATACTAAACCCAGAATCATCCATGTGTTTCTGATTTTTATGTATGGGTATATAAGATGGACAGTGAGGAAAACTGACAGGAATAAAATAAACTCACTTGAAATGTTGTTGGTGAACATTTCTGTGGATATCATAACTGCTAAAAAGGCAAATGAATGGATCCTAGAGGAAATCAGGATTGGACTTTCACTAGAGGCCAAGATTCTTGTAGGCACCAGCTGTCCATTGCCAGGGAACAGAGCAGGGCCAGCAGAAGGCCATTCAGAAGACAAGTTGAGACAGCCAGCAGTTTAGTAGAGCTTGCTGGTTCAGGATGGAGCAGAAATGTAGTCCAAAGTTGGTCTGAGGGTTCAGGAATCCATCAAGCAGCAAGTTCAGACAGTCCAAGGGTCAGAGAAGCCAGGCAGACAGTGAGCAGGGAGTCTGTAGCACACAAAGGCAGGGACCAGCAAACACACAAGTTGTTTCTGGCATCAGGCTACCACCCTCTGCCTTTCTTTAAAAAGGCTGGAACCAGCTGGCTCTCATCCCAACCTGATTAACTCCCAGTGTGTTTGCATTTGCTTGTTCTCCATTGAGGCTTCTATTCACCTGCTGACTCCTAGCCCATGACAAAGATGACTAAATAGAGGCTGTTGTACTTCAAACATATCATGAGATGATGTGACTTATGGGAAAAGACAATATATCCAGTAAAGTGCAAAGCAGTAGGAAAAGAAGAAGATTGCACTACAGGTATATTGATTCAGGCAAACAAATTATGGCCCTGAATTTGCATAACTCGAGCAGGGCTGTTGATGACTGGGGTCTTAAAAGTCTCTCATTCATGGGGTCATCATATGTCAAAATGGACTTAATGGCAAATAACAACAAACAACAGCATAGCAAAAGTAACATTACCAAATTTATTTTTTAAACTGAAAGAGGACACAAAGAACAGAGGGTGAAGTATATGGAAGGTAAAAGAAACATGAAGAGAACGAACTGGGGGAAATAAAGATGGAGTCTTCTAGTCATATTTCATTCCGTTCTTTGTTTTAGTAGCTACAGAATACTTGTCTCCAAAGTCAGTGGCTGTGACTGCACCTCTGTCAAGTTTTATAGTATGCATTCTCTCTTTCAAGACATCCGTCTATGACATACACCATGTAACACAGCTACAAATCAAGTGATTAGGAATGTGGAAAGATGAATTTGGTGTGTGACCATGAACTACCACAACTAGCTGCCCCCAGCAATTAAATGAAAAGTCAACACTCACAAGAGTAGTACAGTTACCCAGGAACTAATGACAGAAAATCTTAAATTGGAAGATCCTAATGGTAGATCATAAATTGGCAGCTTGAATTCACAGATGCAAATTATGAATCACATTTATATGAGTGACTAATGGAAGAAGCCATGGGATAACACATAATTATAGGCATGACTAAGTGTTAAGAAGAGGAAAAAAGAAGAATAAAAGGCATGATTTCAGCAGTCCCTGCTGGGTTACACATCTTCAATGTGCCTAGGACTATTGGTCACCAAAAATACACAATGGCTTATATTTTTCCTCAAACCACTGTAACCACTGTAACCACTTCTGGCAGTTAGATTTTGGGAACTCATCTCTTTGTATTTTGGCACGGTCACTTATGTTTTTCCAAGCATGAGTCCCAGCAAGATTCAAACATCTGCTTCAAAAATTATACATTTTCCCATTATCATCATCATCATCATCGTCATCATCATCATCATCATCATCGTCATCATCAAAATTCGCACTTATGCTAACCTAAGAGAGAATGCATTTTCTGTGGGAAATCCTTGCCAGCTTGTAAATTTCCCCAGAGCAGTTCTAAAAAAGCAAATTCTTATCTGTAACTAAAAACTGCTTCTCCTATTATCCTCTAAAACAGCAGGACCAAAACACTGCATAACCTTAAAGATCTACTTTAGCCTTGCAGACAGCTGGTTCCTAGCACTCAGCTTTATGTTGTACCTTGCCTATGGGAGAGGAGGGGGTAACAAATAAAAATTGGTGATGATGATGAAACACAAGTCTGCTGAATTTTTTAAAATTATTCTCTTCTGATTTTTTTTGATTATTACCAAATACCTATACAGATATAAAAAAGATTTTGCTACTTCTCCATTAAACTGCTACTACTTTGTAGGCAATTGAATCGGTGGACTGTAGATAGTGCTGTCTCTTGACTTAAACCTACTTGCAAATAAAGGTCAAAGATTTGTAACCTTCCCTGTGCACCCATCAGTCCTTTGTTGCTGTGTTGCTTGGCCCTAAAACTAAGGGAAAACACACTGTGTGGTGCATGACCATGCTCAGAACAACACATTTAGCACAGAAAGCAGGTACAGTTTCCATAAAGATCTCTCTGGTTTACCCCAAATATAGACGTGATTGGGACACCTGAAGTAATGCAGGACATGATAATTTAGGTTGGGAAATTTTCATCTACATAGAAGTCCTATAGTTCAGATGTGAGAGTTTCTTTTTAAATTGTGTGCAACCTCATACATTTTTGGACCAGAACTCCTATCATCCCTCCCCAATGACTATGCAAAGTAAAACTGATAGGAATTTTGGAATTTCAATCTAACAACATTTAGAGAGCCACAAGCTAACCATCCCTCAATTCAAGTTAACGCTCCTCCCTTATAGTTTTGATGCTGTCTCCATGGCTGCTACTTTCATTGCAACATATATGATGATATGATAATGTAATCAATTTGACAGCAAATAAAACCAGTTAGTCTTAAAGGTGCTATTACATTCCATTCTCCACTCCTCCTTTTTATACAGCAAATTTTGGAGAACCTCAATTTTATTTTTATATATATATCTATATATTAAAAATGCTGTATATCTTATTTTTTTTCAGTAGGAGTGACACACTGCAAGGTAGCAATGAAAAAATCCACATGAGCTGAAAACTAAAATGTATTACTGAGAAGGTTTTCTGGTGTGAACATTTCCTTTTGCCAATGTCTTTGGATTCCTTTTACGTTTCAAATATATTATTACTTGACAAGAATTTATCCCACAACAATGGAGAGATATTTTCCAGTTTCTGTCATCCATGTAAAAATACCCTTTCAGTTGTTAAGTCTCTTTTGTTCCTGTGACCAATACATTCTTTTAACATTAACTGTGAAATTGGCTTATCACGGGTGACAGTAATGCGGAAAAGTCAGTTCAAGACAATCAAAGTAATTCTTGATCAGCCAGCCATTCTCGCTTCTCCTTCTCTAAGTTGGATCTCTTATTGATTGCTGTGATTAGGAAGGAGGCAAAAAAAAAAAAAAAAAAAAGAGGTTTAAATGGTGAGGACTTGTTCGCTTCATATCTGTCACACTGATTGGCAGAACTAACAAAGGAAAACCTAGCTACCTTTTAGCACTGTCTTGCTCCCATTGAGGCAGGCAGCTTTTTCCTCTTCACTTAATAGTGCAATTCCTGGTTTCTTTATAAGAGCAAAAGAAAACTGTGATTCATTCCCATTGCCAGTGATTATAAATACATCCCAGACTATTTGGTCACAATGTCATTCTGGTGGGTATAAACATGCATTTCTTTTAGAAGTATTTTTTGAAGGATTCAAGCACACGATCATTTTCTACTGAGATACCTGGCAAGTGTTAACTGATATGAACTAATTAAGCTGTGATATCACTAGATAATAGCTTTAGCAGTTTGCTTTCCAAGAAATTAAAAAAAATAGGGCCATACCTTAACTAGGTATAATCAGTGTTACTATAAAAGTATAGAGTATGAAGAATCATATTGATCTACTGCTCCAACCATCCATTATGAATTAATTGATCATATTGCAACCAATTTTTTTTGTTCCTTCCATAAGCTTTCTAGTGATATTAGAAAATGTGCCACTTCAGAAAATAATGTTAAGTTGCTACAACAATAGGTTTGTATAGTTGTAATAGTTGTAACCTATTGTATTTTGCTTGGGTGGAGCTCTATCCCAGTTCTGATTTTCTTTATTAAAAGTAGACTAATTATTTAGGAGGAAGCCTACGAGGTATGAGAGCCAGTGTGGTGTAATGGTTTGAACATTGGACTATGGACCCTGGAGACCAGGGTTTGATTCACCACTCAGACATTGAAACCTAATGGGTAACCTTGGGCACATCACACACATTGAGCCCTGGAGGGTGGGCGAACCCATGATAGGTTCACATTAGGGTTACCAAAAGTCAGAAATAACTTGAAGGCAGATCGCCGCCACCACAACTGCCAAGTATATCAAACTAATCTTAACAAGCAAGTTCTAAAATAATAAGGCCTCTTTACTTTAGTACATCTCTGATGACATTACAGTCATCCCTCCACATTTGCAGGTTTGACATTCACGGATTTGATTATTTGTGAGTTTCCCCAACCCCTGTCCCTGCCACCTCAAGTGTTTCTTTTTTGGAGGAACCTTCCCTCTTGGTGGCTCCAATCAGGCTGTGCAGCTCTTTAAAAACCCACCTCCAGTCCTCCTCCTCCACTAGCTACTGCCTGGCCAGCCAAGGACAGCTCAAAGCCTGATTTCTCAGCACCACAAGCTCTCTCCCAAAGCCGTTCATACACCCACAGAAGGAGATGGGCAAGAGAGAGGAAGTACAGCACCACCATGCCAACTATCTCCTCTCCCTGACCTGATTTAGACCCTGGGTGCCCATTCTCCCCACCTGTGCCTCAGCCCCCCTCCTACAGAAACATGCATTTTGATATTTGTGAATTTTTCACTTTTGTGAGTGTCCTGTGTTTTGCCCTACTAGTCTTTCAGCCATCATGACTACTATAGTTCTTGCCTGCAAGCATCATAGGCAGGGGATGATGTGCAGTTGAGGATGAAAACCCTGTGGCCCACAGGCCAAATCCAGTTCATGGAAGTATCTAATCCAGGTTCCATGTCCTTCTTACTTTCTCTAACAATATAAGTTGCATAGTTGTGTGAAGGGAGAATATATGATCATTGCCTTTTTAAATAAGAATTCTGCCCCCCACCGCAAATAAAATGTTCCTTCAGTCTCCAAATTTCTTTCTCAGAGAGGGAGATATTGGAAAATTTTCACAGCTTGAACACTCACATGTGCTGTATTCACATTCCCTTGGTAACTTTACCTGTTCTCCTGCTTCTTTTTTGTATACTTAAATTCTTTTTCCAAAAACTCAACTGAAGTTGAGAAATTTGGAGAATGATGAAACATTTCATTTGTGGGGGAAGCATTATTATTTTGGAGGGCAACATCTGCATTCTTCTCCCTTCTTGTAGCTATACCCTTGAAACTCTGTGTGATATATGGAAGGTTGCCATAGAGCAGTAGCTTCAGTTATAGAACAGCTTCAGTTGTGTAGAATCCATGGTCTACATCCAATTGCTAGTCTCAGTAAGACAAGATCTATTGAATCAGTTTTTGGATGATAAGACAATTATTCTGTTAACGTCATGGATTCAGAATGTCTCTTCTAACTGGGACTAGCAGTTGGATTTAGGAACACAGGTTCTTTTTTCCAGCAAAGAGACAAATTTGGAACCTAGGTTCACCACTTTGCGGTTGAAAACTATTCTGCAAAAAGTTGTGATGAAATATCTGAAGTAACAAATGGCCTTTAATAGCTTCAGCTTCCAGCCTTTTTGAATAAACATGGAAGACAATTAAAATAACATATTGAAAAGAACAGATAGTCAGTTAAGGGAATGAAAATGCATACCATGTAAACTCCACATGAGGGAATTTCAGCAGATGTTGCTTTTCATGCAAGTAACATCTCCTGAAATTCTCTCTTCTTTACAACCGTTAACGGAACAGAAGACTTGTCCCCCCTCTTTTTTTTCCCTTGGCAACAATACATAAATACCCTGAAAAAACTATAGCTTCTTTATTTTATATGATAGTCACACCACGTATTAATTATGCAAAAGAGCGGAAAAATCCAGGCCTGCCAAATGAAGATGACTGGCTAATAAAGCTTTGTGATTCTGTGCAAATAGACAAATTAATAATTTTGATAAGAGGGAAACCTTTGTAA
The DNA here is from genome assembly GCA_948474755.1 of Ctenosaura bakeri. Classification (NCBI taxonomy): domain Eukaryota; kingdom Metazoa; phylum Chordata; class Lepidosauria; order Squamata; family Iguanidae; genus Ctenosaura; species Ctenosaura bakeri. The sequence goes on along the minus strand of CAOLHI010000883.1, from coordinate 473,161 downwards.
GACTTTGTTGAAAACTGGGATTTGTTAATCACCTATCGAAAAAGCAGATGGGGAAATTTAGCAATAGTAAGTTTTATAGACTGAATAAGAATTTAAAGATCTTAAAGAGAGTTGGCTTAAATGATGGAGAATTATGTTTTGGCACTTAAGTTCAAAGTAAATATTCTAGTAATGTTTCAAATATAATGGTAGAATAATAGTGACTATCTAATTTTAGGTAATACTAGAATCAAATAATAATATGGTATAAGGTTGATATAATCTGCTTTGTATAAAGACAGGAATATAAGTAAACCTGGGGGGAAGCCAATGGTAGGTAGGAATGTAAGAAGAATGAAAATGAATGTTATTCTAGAATCTAGAATGTACGAATGTATGAATTTGTAATAAAGTTAAAAAAAAACCCTATAGCTTCTTGACTAGTAAAAGCAAAAACAGGGAAAATAATAACCACAAAAATTCCTGCCAAATAGGGAGCCAGTGTCCTAGAACTGAACTGTGGGGATCACACATGACCATTCTTAGGGTGACCCAGAACCAGAGTAGTTACCTATTCTGCACTTTGAATGAGATTAAAGAGACCTCAGTATAGGCAAAACAGTACTCAGATGGGCACATGGTGTACTCCTTTCCAGCATGAAAGAAAAAATTAGTTTCAGTTTCTCTCAGGCTTTATTTTTTGCATCTATAAATAGTCCTACATCTATGTTGCCCATATTAGGGCTGTGGAACTTTTAGCCCTGCTGAAATTTTGGACAATTCTTTCCTATTCCCCTAAGTCTTCTACAGATTAGAATCTGAGATATGGAAGAGCAGAGATTCCCCATCCTTGGCCAAAGGGATGTCTCCATTGCCTCAAATAACCAGAGCTACTATGTGTCAAGGTAAAAATCTCAATTAACTCAGACAATACACTATCAATACAAATATAGTCTTTGTTTGCACATGCAAACAAATTATCCTGTTTATACCTAAAAGGTGGTAGAAAGCTTCTTGGTGAAAGCTTATTGTTTTACAAAAGAGACAAAAGATTGCTACATGATTAAGAGAAAGAAACCCCCCCCCCCAGCATTAATTAACAAAGCCATGGTCTGAGTCCAGCTGATAGTTCAAAGCAGAGGAAACCCACTGAATCAATGGTACTTAAGTGTTCATTTATCAAGTTCTCATTGATTAATTTGGGAGTAGCAATTGGATTTAGGCATTGCTTCCCACCCAAGACTATTGTGATGTAATGGCTGGTGTTTTTTCCCCTTTACTCAATTGTCATTTAGTACTAAAAGCATATAAAAATAAGCAAAGCATGCATTGTTAATAAAAAAAAAACTTGTCCACTAAGTGCTGCAATGGGAATTATTTTCTGCTAAGAATTATCCATTTTTGTAACTGCTTATGAGCTTGTAGCGTGATGAGCCATTAACTTAAAAATGGTATGGAGGTTGATGTACACATCTCTAGTGTGCTATTTTAAAAGACAATTGGGTGCAATTTCATGATCTGAGGAACCCAGGAATGAAACCATCCAATTCAAGAAAGGTGAATTCTGCCATCAAGTTATTAGCAACTCTGAGTCACAGCTGCTCCATAAGATCGATTTGACAGGTTTTTGTAAATGCTGATGTGACACATGCACTTTATTCTTAGGCACATTTACTCAGCAAGAAATAGATTAATACAAGTGCTTTTTAACCCCACATAGTGTGAATTTTGGGAGAAATGGCTTTGAAGTGAAATTAGATTTTGACTGACTTGTTTATGCCAGGCATCTGATATCTTTTAGTGGGAGTACTGGAAGTTGTGTCTTTGGTACAGTAGTTATCTGTAGTTTAAGAGAAGTAAAAGAAAAGTGAGGCCTTCTAGATGGATTTGGTATCTCATTGCTTGTTAACTCTTGTTGAATGTTCTATTGTTATATTCAAACAAATTGCTGTATAATAGGTATTCCCTTAAAAAAAAAACCTGGCATTTAAATAGCACTTCATATGTATTATTATATCTTTACAAAAATCCTTTAATGTGAATAAATAACCATGAAATCTTTCCACTAATGATCTATGAGGTTACTTCTAAAAGAGATCACCCAGAAGACTGATAGTTCAATTTAAATCTGTTTTATTGGGGGGGGGGGGAATGCGCGTGCACACACACACCACATGCAATAGTTACACATACAAGCAATCACAGAAGGGTAACTGAAAAGAAAGAAAGGAAAATGGATGGAGGAGACAGAAAGCCATTGGGTAACAATTACTATCCAGAGAGAAGCAGAGAAGGATGAAACTGCTTGGGCTTTTCACCCAAGGACAGCAAAAAGTCTGAGTGACAAAGTGGATCCCTGAAATCCAAACTCTGTGAGGGGGATCCAAAATCAACGTCTATTTATACTAAAAAAAACCTGCCTTGGAAACATGAGGTGTTGATGATTTTCTTGCCTGTGTAAACAAAAGTTTGCAGGGTGAACAAAAGGTGACAGAATGGGTTGATGGCTTTCAATGTCTGAAGGAAACAAGTAGATGATTTTAACATGTAGGAGGCAATATATTTTGATGGCTGTGTGATTGGGGACCAGGAAGAAGTCACCAGTGGGAGGATAAGACAATCAGTGACTTGGTGGGAATCTTCCTGTTTTCATGAGTGAGAGCAGTGGTGTAGGGATGGGGGGGCAGGGGGACGGTGTACCCTGGGCAGTACCTTCTGGGAGGGGTGCTGCAGTTCCTTGCCTGGTCCCTGTGCCATAACCCCTCTCCCCCACACCGTAGCCCCACCGCCATGTGCCATAGCCCCTCCCCCACAAGATATAGTCCCACCCCCACACTGTGGGCCTGCCTCTTCCCCACTCACACCAAACTACATCACTGAGCTAGAGCTGCTAAAACCACCAAAGCTGCTTGTGTTTTGAAGTTTGCAAGAAATATTAGGTGCCAGAGAGTTAATAGCTGGTTTTATGGTTGCGTGTGGGGAAGGGATAAGATATTTCCATAGGAAATGCACACAGCAGGGGTCTTGCTCTGCTTCTGAAGGAGACTATTGTTATAGTTGAAAGGATTTTCTCAGAGTCATCAAGTCAGGCCTTTCTGGCTAATTTTCTGTGAACCTATGACCTGGGTCATGTTCTCCACATGGCCCTTCCAGGCATAAGTTGTATATGATTTATATTTTATGCCATTTAAACATATCTGCCAATTAATCTGCACAGCACAGTTACATACTTACTTTACAGATAAAGTGACAAGGCTGAAAGAGAGAGAGAGAGACCCTTTCTGCACAACGCTGTTATAGTGCTATTATTCCCCTTTCAACATCCTATGGAATCCTGGGGTTTGCAGCTTAGGGAGGGGCATTTAGAATTCTCAGCCAGGGAGCTCTTTGGCCTCAGTAAACTACAAAGCTCAGAATTCTTCAGGATGTTAAAAGTGGAATAATAGCACTAAAACAGTGTAGTGAGGAAATGGCCAGAGAGAGAGAGAGAGAGAGAGTCGATAACAAATAGGAAGGTCAAGAGCTCTTCAGTTTGTAGCTCATTCTCCTGGTCATTATACTATAGAAGTTCTCATATGAACTATATCTTTCACCACTGTCAATAGTCTTTAAATGTGCCCTCTTTCAGTGAAGAAGGAAGTCGAGACACTGGGATCAAGGATATACCTGACAGAGTCTGTGCAACCATCGTAAAGTTAAAACTAAACGTTTAGGCACCATAAAGTCATACTGATGTCTTTCCATTCCAGCAGTGGTTCTCAAAATTAGAGAGTTGACCTCATAAAGAGTAAGCTCGACTTTACCACTTCCTAGGATATGAATAAAGACAAGTCCAGTGGAAGTGTGCCGCTCTTGTTTTCTATGGGGCTACTATTTTTAATAAAATGCGTCCAAAAATGAATATTGTGAATACACTTATAAATTTCACAAGAATTTGCATTTTATAACAGGCAAACAAAAACAGTTTGAAAATCAACATATATAATCCACAACTGGATGTGTGACTTTGTGTGTGTGTGTGTTTGTGCCTATGCCTGTGTTCCATTCAGCAAGAAAAAGATTGTAGGAGTAGTTGAAGAAATATCCAACATACTTTTCTTAACAAAGCATCTGTTCCATAGGCAATTGACCTTCTATATATATTAAAAAGTCAGTCTCAAAACATTTGCATCTCCCAGAATCTTTTTGCTAATTGCCCAAAACAACCTACTTCTAGCATGTGAAACCCTGAAACCCTGAGATAAAATATGAAGATCATACAAAATATGAATGACAGAGACTCTGCCCTTATGTTCCTCTACCACATGTAAACTTAAATCCCTCTGATTAAATTAGGAGAAGGAATCAATGGCCTGTGGATTGCATGTGGTCCCTGTGTACCTCATAGGCATGCCCCCATGGAAGAAAACAGCTTTAAAAAGGAAATTAATACTTTGGAAACCCCCAGAACTTAGCATGGTGTAGTAGCTTGAGGGCTGGACTATGACCCTGGGGATTAGAGTTTGATTTCCCACTTGGCCATGGAAACCCACTCAGTGGCCTTGAGCATGTCACACACTCCCAGGTCCCTGTGAAATATTCACCATAGGGTGACCATTGGTTGTACATGACTTGAAGGCACACAAAATCAACAAATTCCCAGGAATAGCAAATCTTCTATAAATAAAGGGATAGAGCTTGTTTTATTTTGTGTGCATGTATTTCTGGTGTTGTTTCCCCCTCCCCTCCTAAATGGAAGTGATCTTCCTGTCAGTTCTGGTTTCTCTAAATGCAACCCCCCCCCAAACTTGTGAAGGGATGCACCTTCCAATTCTCCTTGGAGGTGAAAGATATTGCCTCAACTACTGGGGATTGCTCATCCCTGACCTAAATCAAGGTCTTAAGAGCATTAATTCCTGTTTCCCAGGGAACAGCAACCCATCCCTGTTTCTTTTTCCCTCTCAGCCAAAATTGTACAACCCATTTTCTTAGGGTCTTGCAAACCACAAGACCATACCAATTCATCTCACAGGGATTATAGCAACACATGGCAGCCTTTGGCAGGTCCTAGGGTCTCAGCATGCTTTCAGGGCCTAGAACCAGACTGATGAGCATTCTGGGCCTGACACATAATAGCTTGGAACCATCATTTAAAAATTTCCTCAACATCTAGAAGCATTGCTACATCAGAGACTCAGTGGGAAACCTAAAATGGCAGCTGTAAGCTGGCAGGTCCTGATTCTGGTGCTATAAGCTGATTCAGCCAGGTAAACTCAGAAGGACAGCCCATACAGGAGGAGACATACCTGTAGACACTTAGTTTTGCTCCAAGTCTAGCAATTGATACTTCTTAAAGTATATTCATTTATTCATTCAAGACATTTATTTATTGCCTCCCAACCCACCAAAGTTCCCAAGGTGATGCATAATTGATAAAACACCGGTTACTAAAGAGAACCTTCTGAGCTCTTTTATGTTGATTATCAGTGGTAAGTAGCAATGAGGCATGCCTATATGCTTACAAGCTCCTAGGTGCTTCCTAGACACTTTAAGACATGCTGCAGAGTCCTCGAGATCTGCTTCGTACTCGCTCATTTCACTTGCTCATCACTGAATCATTAACTGCCTCACAAGCTGTCTTTGATGCACCCTAGTTTCACTCAAGAAGGCATGAGATGGTTTAATCTTAGGAATTTAATTGATTTGTGCTTTCAGCCATACTTTGTCATATGGTAGATGTGAAGCCTAAAAGCAGCCAAAGCTTGTGACTCCTTGTCTCTGTCAAAGACTTTTTGAATATTCTCTGTCCCTACTTTTTTAATTCAGATTCTGAGGCATACATAAGTAAAACCTAATTTGTAATTCAGCAGTCAGTGCAGGTGACAAATGTATTCCCATCTTTAGCATAGTTTAATTCCTATTGATACCACAATGTTCATCATAGGATGTATATGCTGTCAACCATGTTCTAGCACCTCATAGGAATGTGTATATCTCCTTTCCATTACAGGAGATTAAAAATCTCCAACTGGTTGTTTCTGAGACATTTACAAAGAAATGACTTTTACAAGTGTGCTGTCGGAGGAAAGTTTTTTTTTAAAAAAAAAATACTAGCATTAATAATACAAAATGTTGTTAATGTCATTAATGCACTAAACAGTAGGAAGAATAATTTCTTAAGGATTTTCAACCACAAACCAAAGAATTTTATTTTTGGTTGTAGTTATAAACTACTAGCATAGTAAGAGTTACTCTAAATGTTGTTCAGTTCCTTCAAGCCACAATTTGAGTTTCGAGTTTCCTTCCCCAACTTTAAGAGATTGTCATGTTGAGAAAAAAAAAGTTGCACTCAAAACTGCTGGGTGAGTGGAGCTGTGGTTAGTCCAACAGATATTAGTCCATTTTAAATCTTTTACAGTTTTTCATGCATTCAATGAGAAGCCCATTCTGTCCAATTTCCATATTGATCTGTGACTGTGAGTCTTTTTTTTTTAAAGGAAGAATATCTACATTTATTTTATAGGCAATTTTCCCTAATAGACAATCCTGTCTGCAATTTTCTCTTGTAACTGTATTTTTATACACAAACTCCCCCACTATATGAAGCTTTGCTCTGTATTTGGATTGTTTTAAACAATTTTGGAGAACAAATTGCATCACAAAATTTGAAGAACTGTGCAATTCAGGGAAAAACTATTTCAGTCTGCTTTTAGCATAATGGTAGTGGTTATTGCATGTTTGTTTGTTTGTTTATATCCTGCTTTTTCCCCTGTTTGGGATTCAACACAGCAAACAAGAGGTAAAATAGACATTGTTAAACATTCACTTCATGCAAGTGTTAAAAATGTAAGTGAATTACCAATAAAATTAAAACCAGTTCAAAATGTAACCATTAAAAGGAAAACAACAATATGAGCAATATTACACATCATGCAAGTGCCAAACCCTTTGGGCAATTGGTCTTCAAGTGGCTGCCAAACCAAAACAAGCCTTCACCTGCTTGTGGAAATATATCAAGGAGGTCTTCAGTAAAGAAAGGAGGAATATAAATTAATCCTATTTGCTTAAAAGTGCAGAACAAACACAGTTCTCCCCATCTTGAGTTGCGATAGGTATTAGTTTATTATTGTCTTCCATAAGACCCATAGTTTGTTGTATGAACTCATTACATGAGATTCAGAAAATATTTTGTTTCTTATGATTCCTGTATCTAGTGGTGCTATGCATCAGTTTGTTCTTGTTGAAAGCAACAGTAAGCTTTCCTGTGTATAGGTTCACTCTCTTGCATTATTTTCCAGAACAGCACCTTCCTCATAGTAATTAGAGACAAAATAAATCTCACCACCCTGATGAATGGTCTCTGAAAGTGAAACCCAGTGATCTAGACAGCTTTGTGAAAATGGAATTGTGTATTTTCTGACAGTATAATTATTATGCTCTGTCAGATTTAAACAGCTTTGTTCATAAGAATCACTTAATAGTATTGCACACGGATATTACTTTTGCCATCAAATATCACTTTGGGAGAAAAAGTTAATAATTTAGAACTTTTATATTAAAAATGGCTAATTTAAACAGTGGATGTGATGCCTTCACCAGATACCACTTTCATTATGGGATGCCCTGACATTTTTATCTGAAACTTCATAGTGAATAACTGGCTTGTGTGGGAGCCTTCTCAGGTTCTATCAAACACTTGGCAGTCAGCTGTGAGCCATTAGCTCTGGCTAGGCTGAAAGAAGGGTCTATGATGTTGGTTTCATCCATATGAATGAATGAAACCAATAGGATTCAACTGTCAGAGTTCTAAAAGCCCAAGAAGTTATGGTATCACATGTGAAGTTTGTCCATATTACTTTCCTCTGTGAGAAATGGAAAATTATTGTTTTCACCTTCTTTGTAGGTATTCACAAATGCAAAATATACTGTCCATTCTGGTGAAAGAAGGATTGTGTATCTTGAACCATACTGTGCAAGAGTCATTTTGACCTTGGCATCACACATGCACACCTCATTGCCATGTCAGTTAGCAATCTATAGCTTCATTCATAGACCTCTGGAGCTAACTGAAGAACTCTAAACCCAATAGAAAAACAATGTACTTTTTTTTTTTTTTTTTTTACCGTTCAAGAAGTATTTATCTCTGCTATAAGCAATGATCTAGCACAGGGGTCAGAAATATTATTAGAATGAATGTGCAATCATCCACTGGACAATCGTCCTTGCATTGCCACGGCCAATGCGAGTTTCCCTCTATAATTCCATACCCCTGGTCTAGGAAATGGATCTAAGAACAGCAACACCATTGGCCAATAACTTCAAAGAAAACTACAGAATCTGGACCTTTATTCTGAATGTGTGACTGACTTCTCTGCACAACATGACGAGGCAGCAGAAAGGGAAGGTGGGGGAGATGACTTAGAGAATTGATTCAAGCTGAGTTCACCTCCCCTCAGAAGAAGTACTCTTGATATCCTTCTGAGTTGATCGCAGAGTGGTTATGAGCCCTACTGCAAATAGATAAGCCCTGTGCTTGAAAGACTATTAATAAAGACACCTTTGTTTGAAGGTATCCTTGCCCATTAATAGTTAGCTCTGGACAGTAACCAACTCAGGTGCACAAATCACCAGGGGTTCATTTATATTAAACAGCCATAGTGCTATTATTCTACTTTAACTGCCATGGTTCCATCATATGAAATCTTGGAGTTTATAGTGTGCTGAGGCACTGGAGCACTCTGGCTAAGAATTCTAAACTCCTCTCCCTAAACTGTCAATTCTAGGGCCCTTTTTGCATTGAGGCTTCTCGCGTGAGCGGGGGAGGGTGGCTCGCGTGAGAAGGCTCCTCCGGGAGGCTGCCGCTTCGCCCCTTGTTCCTTCCCCGCTTGCGCGAAGCAGGAGGCTGTTGCGTCCGTCGCGCTAGCGCCCCGCCCCTTCCTTCCGCAGGGGTGGAGGGAAGGAAGCGTGACCCGGCTGCCTCCCCAACGCTCCGCACAGGAGGTAAGTGCGCATGGGCGCCGGGAGCATTGCGCGAATGTGGGTGATTTTCGCTTTGAGGCGAAAATCAAAAAACCCGCGATCACGCCGCTGCAGCTCCGTGAGCACAGCGGAAGTGGGAGTTCATCGTGCAGAGCGACGCTCCCACTCCCACGAGGCTCAGGGGGCTCTCGTGCGACAGAAAGCCTGTGCGAAAAGGGCCCAGGATTCCACAGAACAGAACCATGGCAGTTAAAGTGGGATAACAGCACTATAATTCTGTGGTGTGAATGGGCCCCTGGCCATAATCATTGCCAGTATGGTGAAATGCATTGTGTCTCTTGTTTAAATTATAATAATCATGAACAATTTAAGCAATGGCCTTTCTCTTCTTCCTCCTCCTCCTGCTCCTCTTCTTCCTTCTCTTCTTTTGAATGAGTAAATGCATACACCACTACTGGTCTCATAAGCTCGGTTTGTGTGAATTTTTGTGTTTGCTTGTTTTATCCTGCCTTAGAACATATCTTACAGCATGAATAATATTCTATTTTTGCTACAGGGTGTTTCCAGGATCGAAAGAGGAAGTCCTCAAAATCAGGGCTTGAGAAACAAATTCTGTATCTTTACAAATTTCAGTTTACTAAACGTCCAGGAATACAGGATTCAATTGTGACTGTAAACTGCTGAAGAGAAGTCTCTTGGTACTTATTCCTATATTCAGAGGTGTAGTTACAGGAGGGGCAAAATGAGGGCATTGACTCCAAAACAAGAAATTTGGAGTCTGCTTCCCTTACATGAAATTTTCCTCCACTCTCCAAATTTCTACATTTGAATAACTTAAAAGTTTGTCTGACAATTTAGAAACAGCCAAAGAAAAGGTACAGGTGAACTTACCAGGGAAGTGGATACAGCAAACATAAAGAGTTCCAGATATGAACAATTTTAAGTTCTTGCTCTCTTTAACACTCTGCTTTCTCTAGAAATATGGGGACTGAAGGGAAATTGTCATAGGTGGGATAGAATTCTTATGAGGAGACAATGGCATAGTTGTGCATCTGCCTTTGCATTTTTTAAAAAATTGTAGAATGATATGTTTTAACACAAAACAAAACAGAAAAAAATAGTTGTGGGAGTGCAAATAAATTAAAAAAAACATTTGCATCATAGCATTTCAAGGTAATTTCAGTCCCTCAGGTGAACATTAAACAAACTTTGAATTCTTTTGTGAGGCAGAGCTCCTTTTCAACAGCTTTGTTCTCAAGCAATGTCTCCTATGACCACCTCAAGGCCCTTTTTGGATGGCATTTGCCATGTAAAAGGGCCCCTTGAGCATCGCGTGAATGTGAGGAGCAGTCCACACAATGCACTCACAATTGCACGATGCTCCAAGGTCTGGCAGGCGCCATTCATGCACTTTTTCATTTTCAGTTTTAAGCCAAAAATGGTGTGCAATCACACATCACTCCGAGGCCCTGCGTACACTTGCTGTGCATGCGGAGCTCTGGAGCCATGGTGCTTGCACTTCCTGCCCCAGCACTGCAGAAGGAAGAGGCGAGGCTCTCATGTGAGCAGCCGGCAGCTGCGGAGCTGAAGCAACAGGGACACGAGAGCCTCTTGCTGGAGGCTGCTTGTGCGATCCCTGCACCCCAGAGCCAAAAAAGCTGAGTTGTGGAAAGATGGGAAAGGAACATTTTCACTTTTACAAAAGCAAACTTGAAGGCTGGAGGACTGGAGATAGGAAGGCATTTGGCCACTGTGAGGATGTTTTTGTTGCTTAATTACCTTGAAAGGAACAAACTGGAGTAAAAGTTGATGGGATTCCAGGTAGGATTTTAACATACGAGTGAAATGTTGGTTCATGTTGTCTTCACTCAGATCTAATTTTGGGATAACTGGCATAAAATAGGAAAATGGTGTGCATGTGTATTACTTCTGTGGGTGATCATATAAGATATTCCTGCCTCATGAGAAAAAAATTGGCAAAAATAACAAAAAAGTGGCAGAAACTTTTAGTATGCTCCAGAATTATCAGCATCCATTGGTACTTTGCCAGCTTTTCCTTGGTTCATCCCTCCCACCACCAAAAAAAGCAGTGTGACTCTTGTATGTGTTTCATTAATCTCCAGGAAAGAAAATGTACAAGCCAACTGCACCACATTACAGGTAATTAAGAGCTGAGTGCTGAATCTTTTGGATACTGTAAACAAGCAGACACCCATCCATCTGGGTATTTCCTCTGAAGAATGGATGATGGATGCACTCAATAGTACCAAAAAAAAAATATTGCAAAGAATTTCAGATCTGAAGAAGACTGATAGCAAGAAAAGTAACTGTGACTGTCTGAAGACTTCTTGTTGTTGGCCGCATTTGACAGTTCCATTTTTTTTCTGCCAGTATTGTCTCTACACTGTGTTTAAGTGAAGAATAAATTTCTACTTATTTTCCCATGAACTGAAGTAGCCCAACAGGGAATGAAAAACCATTAGAGTACTTGAAGCAGAAAAGTTTATTAACTGCGCAGGGTCCTCAGCCAAGAGTGGTACTGAAGACCCCCTTCTCAATTCTGAGCATATGTTTATACCTTCTCGAGAGGGCTAGCTACAGGTCAATTACATCATGGGTCAGTTACAGGTTAGTTACATCAATCAGGTACATCAAAAAGCCAAGCACAAGAGAAACAACACTTCAGGATGATGTATTTGGTGTTGCATTTGGTACCAGGTAAAATTAGGGAGGAATACTTCTTTGGGTCACTTTGACTCCCAACCTTTCTCATCCGTCAAGCATCTCTTCCATTAAGCATGACAGAATCGCATACCTGACTGAGATAAGCACATCTGCTGCTAGTTAATTTTCTCTATTTGCCTACTTAAAAGCAAAGCAAAGCATATATGTGTTAACCCAGAAGCAAAGTATATATGTGTTAACCCTTTCAGAACAAGAAAAACTTTCTGATGGAACACAAAAACCTTTGGTAGGAAGCATTGCAATGGCAGGTTTGGTGAAGTTACAAACAGTAAACATGGAAATATGGCATATAAAAATAAATGAAACAATGGTAGCTGATGGCTTCTATGTCAAAATGCTTAACCTTACTCCTCAAATTAGTTTCTACAATTTGGATACTTTCTTTGAAGTCTGGACTAAAACTCAGGCTGGATTCACCACTCTATTGATGGGGAAGCTATACCTGTAATATCTGTAGTAACACTACTTTACCATCACTGCTCAGATGTTCAGAGGGACTTCCTATGGAGCTATTTAGAATGTCAACTGAAGCCTCAATCATGAACTCAAATATTTTTCCCAATAACAACACAAACTAGTTAAGGGAAGTACTGCAAGTTGCACTTATCATAAGATTTGACTCTAACCTCAGTCTGATCTAGAGAATTGAAAAACATGCCAGTTTGGCTTGGACTGATTCATAAGTTTCCGAGTCAGACCTAGAATCCAAAGCTTCATGTCTTCCATTGACTATAATTGAAAATAAATCAATGACTATAACATTTGCTTTTCTGACAGTGTGTGTGTGTGCATGTGTGTGTGTCTGTACCTACACGTGTGGCCTCCCATCCAAGTATTAAGCAGGCTTGACCCTGGTTCACTTCCAAGATCAAATGGGATATGGGCCTTCAGGTACTGGGTGATATTTGTGAGCATAGTAGTCCCTTTTGAGGATCTTATTTTATCTTATTTTAAGATAAACAGGTGTGAGGACTTTTGTGCTAGGTGCTTTTAATGTTTTAGAAGGAAACTGCTATTTTAATCTTTTTGGCAAAATTGGATGAAATTTTCAGGAATTGAGGAAGGAACTTGCCATATTTTGGACAGATAACATACACCATATTTTCCTTTAGCCGGGGGAGTTTTTTTTTTTTTTAAATAGCCAGTAAAAGTAACTGGTAAAATTACAGACAGATAGGTATGTAAGAGAAACCTTTAGTTTGAAAGTTTTCAGAAAGTGACTTGCTTGACCACCCACTCTCCACAAAGTTTCTGTGAACATTTGCTCTTTCTTATGTATACGTGTAAAACACACTTCACACTCTCTCCCACTCCCTCACACAAATACTTCTAGAGCTTTATCTTGTGTAGCCAGAAAGTCTCATTTTTCCTCAAGCAGAGAAAGTAGTACTTCTCATTTCTTATTTCAGACAGGAAGCCCGGTTAAGCCCTAGGTTACCCTAAGCAGAGTGAGAGGAAGCTACAAAGTTGATAAGACCAGTCCCCGTCCCTTCACCTCATTCATAGCTATACTCCCTGGCTATGTGGAGCTTGTGTGTGTTCCATTTTATAAGATGCAATCACACTCGGGTACTATACTTTGCAGGAGATCAGTATTCCTGTACAAGCTACTTCCTGTACAAGCATTAAGGGGAATAAAATAAAATAAATTTGTTCCCTGGCTGAAAAATGGGGTTCCTGACACTTGGGAAACCCACTGGTAAAGTGTAACACAGGGTGAAAACTTTGCTCAGGTTTTGCACTTCCAGTACTTTGTATAGTATGAACAGTACTTGCACATCCAGAAATGTTTTGGAAATTATTCTGAACAGAAATGTATGCGTATGTTTGGTAGGGGCTGGATGGAAGGTGGGCTTGTATAAAAAGTGTGGGTTTTATATAAAAAAACATAGTAGACTGTAAAAAAAATTCTCTACTTCTGCTTCTGCAAACTGTTTTGGTGAGCAAAAACAATGGTTTTCCGTGCCTGTGTGTGTGTGTGTGTGTGTGCGTGCGCGCCCGCCCGCCCGCACGCACGCACACATTTTTCTGTGCAGGATAACTCTGTATAGAAAAATTTCTCAACACACTTTGGGATATGTGAAGACTGGGCAAAAATTGTGTAGAAATGTTCATTTTGTATTGCAGCAGGGGGGAAACTATGACAGTTTATTCATCCTTGCCTGCAAGGACAAAAATAGCCAAAGGCTTACATTTCCGCCCCCCCCAAAAAAAAAGTGTGAGAGAAACTTGACTCAGATTGTTGGAAATCAGTGGGATGTGATATACCTTCTTTGGGTGCTGGAGACAATAGCTACAGTGGGTAGCAGCAAATCCCAGTCAGCAATGATTTTCAAGTCATTCGTAGAGGCCTTGAATCCTATTGCTATAATAGATATACTCACAAAATACATCAAAAGTATAGGAGCAGCATTTGAAAATATGCGTCTGTCCCAAAGCACAGTGACTAGAAAGAGAAAGTAGAGCCTTACAACTCTTTTTCCTGGTTGGAATCTAAAGATGTTAATCCAGAATGTAACCCTGTTCCTGCTTTTATTATTACATTAATGGTGGAAAATCTATGGCCATTCAGATGTTGGACTTCATGTCCCATCAACACAAGCCATCATGGACTTAAGAGATATATATACCAGTAACATATAGAAGGCTACAGATTCCTCTATTATATAGGAACTTGGGAAAATGTATCAGTTTTTCCAGTGTGTCTTTCCAAATGGCTGAATTTGCCTCAGATTTCTGATTCAGTACTGGAAGATCCTCATTTGGATTCAAATATTTCTCAGATCTTTCCAAATCCACCCAATTCAGTATTTGTTTGAATCAGTCAGGGGTCTTCCCCAGTTCTCACTACACTCCAGTGTAATTTGTTGCATGATTGGGTCTCTCAAGGCAAAATGCTGCTGTACCTTCCTGCATGCTGGACTCACAGATTTGTTCCACAGCAGGACAGTGGGGCTTGTCAGCATTGATTAGTTGCTAATAGTACCGAAATTTATTTAGTGAAGAGGGTTGGAAGAAATAAGCAGAGAAAGTCTGCCTGTTCGTAAATACAGTAGGACAGTGGGGCTCATCAGCATTGGATGTGTTGTCAGCTCAAAAGGGGATACTCCGACTTTGTAGGGAGAGGTGGAAACCCCTGTGTGCCTTCAAGGTGCCGCTTCATTGATATGATTGCAGGCTATTCCATCACAGTAGGACAGTCAGATGCTTCAGGAGGAACAAGTAGATTTGGGTGTGCCTTAGCATCGCACTGTTTGTGCCCCATTGTTGGCATTCAGTGTGATGCCAGATACAGGATACTGGGTGCATCTGACAAAGCAAAAGAGATCAGTGGTGCTGGTGTTGGTGAGGCTGGGGCCACTGCCAAGGCAACTGTGGAGCATTCCCAATGTTGTTTATTGCCATAACTCACCACACAGACTCTAAGGAATCCAGTGTAGAAGAATCAGATGTAAAAAGGCCTCTGGTTCCAACTGACAGGCCCCTCTGCTGTGAATCTGAGACGCTATTGGCCAAAACAGCTGCTGACATTCCCAGCCTCAGCCAGAGTTGAGGGGCACTGAGGAGACACCCACATATGTGCAATGTTGTCAGAACAAGGAACAGTGGTGAGAGATCCAAAATCTCTTAGATTAAAATAAATACCGAGCAATCGAGCACCTGGCACTTGTGCCTTTGGTTGTTATGACTGCTGGTTTCTTGTGTCAGATTTTTTAAAAAAATTATTTTTATTAAATAAAAACATACTTACAAAAATGTTCTAAATAACATAATCTTGTGTCAGATTTTTGAGCAGCTGAGATCTTGCTACTGCTCTTCCCTTCAATCTTGGTAAACTCCCTTGATTATGACCCAGACTGTCATGACTCACCTATAACTGCTTCTCCCCATACAGTCTGCTTTTCCTGGCATTTACTTCATCTAAAGAGAGGACATTTACACTGTGGGCCTTCTGCTTCTTCATCCCTCTCTTTGTGAAAATAATAAATGCTTTCTGTTCATGCTTAAGAGTAGGTGCAGTGTTTTTTCTCTCAACACTGTTTAAACCCATTTGTCATTCAGCACCTCTTACGTGATAGCGATTCCTCTCCTGCCTTCACCTCAAACTACCACCTGTTCCAAGAATCTCCAGCTTGCAATTATTCTTGGGATTTTTTTTACTTTTATCAGTGCCAAATGCTTAATCCATCACAAATCAACTGCAATTGACTTCTACCCATCATATGTTATTGTCAAATATACTGTCTCTGAACTTGGATGTTCCATTTAGCTTACATAACTAGGAGATAGACCTTTCCTGCATGAATTGTCTGCCTAAACTCCTTTAAAATCATCTAAACTAACCACTAATCTAATCTGGCTATCATAAAAAAATAATCTGTTTTGCAATACTTTGGCGCTGAAAATATATAAAGTGCAGATCAGTGGCACCTAGCTATGTCTTTCATTTTAAGAACAGATAGACTTCCTCTGCTTATTTCTTCCAAACTTTTTCAATTAAGTTCAGTACTATTAGCAACTAGTAAATGCACCATGTAGGTTAGAGAAGTCTCTGCATTTTGTCTCATCTTCTGAATCACAGTTAAAAAAACAACCAGAAAACAAAAAACAAAAAACAGCTGAATTCCAGTCTGAATGAAAAAAGATCTTTATTTTACTGAACCTACCCTAAGATCTTTATTTTACTGAACCTACCCTAAGACACAGACACACTTATTTTATTTATCATCCTTAAAGTCATTTGTAAAGCTCTCCTTTAAAAATATATTTATTTAAGGAATATATTGCTTAAAAGTAGGGAAAAAATTTGAACCTTAACTGCTCTTAATTAATACACATGTTTCTGATGCCAAAAAACTCACAGATATGTGGGCTGGTCAAATGGATACAAACATTTGTTTTTTGGTTAGGAGGATATCATCAAGTTTAAGTTAATTTTCTTGCATGGAAGGCTGCCTATGGCCTTGACTACATGGATCAGTTCCTACCAGAGAGCTAGCTAAGGAGTTTACCTGTGACTAAACAGAGAGTAATTATCATTCTGCAACCATTAACTAATGGTGATGGTCTAGTTCAGAATGTCCCCAGCCTACTACAAGTTGGACTTTTTCTGAGGCTGGGGAGAAGTCACTTAATCTGGTGCCTTCTCTCCCTAACCCAGCCACTCCTTCAATTTCCATTATCAGTTGGCTGCAGGGAAAGGACTTTGCTTTGAGGCCTCACTTTAGACCCACAGTATTATTACCACATTGCTCCAAGTACAAGACTTCATAAGAGATACAGAGAACAGTAGAAAACAGTGATATGTCCAGCTTTATAAAGAAAGAGGTCAAATCCAAGCCTTGATTGAAGGCAAGGAACCATAAGAACAGAGGGCCATAGAGTTGTTCATCAACATTTGACACCAGGACAACACTGGTTACCTGGTCACAGTCTTTCCCACAAGGTGAAATGAATTGCATTTCTATTTAAATTATTAAATTGTTTTTAAATTTATAGGTGTACTGCTGGAATATGGAAGTCTGGTGTTACCCTGTTTACCAGGGGTCCTGGGAGGGACACCTATATGCGCTCTCAATTAACTAAGGTTGGGGAAATTAGCTAGAGCACAAGTTAGCAATGCGAGAGGCAGGGCAACACAGCGGAATCTTTTACCCAGTGTCTACGGGGTCAGGCCAAGTCAAGAAGCAAACTGGAGGTTAAGAATAATTGAAATTTTATTAAATGCAGACACACAGTGTATGCAGCACACACAATCACACAAGTAACTAAGGAAAGTAAAGGTTGGAGTGATATAGAGGGATTTTGAGAGGGATTGTTGAATTGGGTGATATGGAACCTGTCCTGAAGCCTGGAAGAATAGAGAGCGATGCTGGGGTTCGATGTGGCTCAGCACGTGGAGCTGAGGGGAAGCTTGCCAAGCAAAGTGGCAGCAAGGCGGTCTGGAACTTGGGAGTGATCTGAGGAAGGTCTCGGAATCAGGGGTTTTTATAGGGAGAAATGTAACTGCAGGCTATTCCATACTTGGGGAAAACAATAAGTTTCGGGCAGGAGACAAAGCTTTGGAAAGGTCAAAATTTAGCATGATTGAGTTAGATCCGAATTAACAAAGAGGTAGACAGTATGCAAATGTTGAGTGCTTGGCAGTTGAGTATTCAGCTTGCCAAGTTGCCTGCTCGGGGCAGGGAGTTCTTTGTAAAACAGTGTGCATACATAATGAGGGTGTTTGCAGAGAGGTCTCCTAAAGCGGTGATTTGGCTATTTCTGGCCTGCCTGTATTGTTTTGGGATATTGCAGCGTTTGATGGCCGAGCCTAATTCTGTGCTTGTCCGGGGGCCTCACAAACACATGGAGAGGGGTGGTTGAAGAGAGCCAAATTATTGATATCAAAATGATATCTTTATGCTATCTCCAAGGAGGCCTAACCTGCAGTAACACTGGGTCCTTCTTTGGCATCTTTTGAAAATGCATAAACCACTACCCTATTGTTCACCATGACAAATAAACCTGAAGGATTCTACTTTTTTTTTCTTTTCAACTATGCTCTTTCATACCAGTCTTAAGATCTCCTACCACCAAACACAATGGTTATGTCACATCATATTTCATGAGAAAAACAGTGACAGTGACAGACATATTATGGGCCAGCTCACACAGATGTTACCAATGACAATAATGCCTTATGGTTTCTGGTGTTTTGGCTTTGAGCTTAAGTTCAGACCATAAAGGATTGATCCAAAGTGTTGATCCCCTTCACTAAAATAGCTTCAACACCTTGGATAGTTCTTTTAAACCAAAAATAGATTTGCCACCCCGTAGATATGGGAACCTCCAGGTGCCTCTGCTCCACAGACTTGAGTTTGCCATGAAGTTTTTTGCTAGGCCTCACTCCATATTTCCAGCTTGTTTCTGACTGGTTTCAATAAAACCTGTTTACAGACTAACTCTCTGCATCATGTAAAATCTATGAAATATACTACAGAGATCTTTTTAATGTCAAAGAATGACCCATATAAAAGTTTCCACCAACAGCAGGAAGAAATGCCTGATCCCACTTCATGGAGTGGCAAGAAGCAGTCTGCTGATCGGCAGCAGTCCGCAAAACACGGCTTTAATGAAAGAAGAAAAAGAAGCCCTTGGCTCAGTGATCAGATGCACTATGGGACATCATCATAATTCTAACTTATACTAACAGAGAAATATAATATAAATCAAAGAAGATAGTGGTATGGCTATAAGGCTCTGGAATGAACTGTACTCAGTGAAGATGTTGTGCTAAGTCCCAGCTGCTAGACTACAAGAAAGATGTAATTGGTGTCTGAAGGGAAAGTGATGATGAGCAACCTAAGATTAGATAGACTAGATTTTAGAAATATGCATCAAGAAGGATTGAAAAAAAAAATCCAAAGTTATTGCTTGCTGTGAAAGATAAGAGGAAATCTCCACAGGAATGTTCATGGGTTGGATAGTATCGTAAAGGGTGAATGAGAAAATCTGATCCAATTACACTATTTAAATGAATGCTCCTCATTTTTCGCCAGTGGTGGAGCATGAACGTAACAGAAAATCCTGGAATTCAAGAATAAAAGCAGTAAAATTACAGCATAGAACTCTGTTCGAAAAGTATATAGTTTAAAATGGGACACATCCTGATCCTAAATAGCTGGGCTGGCATGTACAATTCCAGTAAAAGTTTTCAGTGCAGGACATACTCTGTGCCAAGTCTTTCTCACAGTGGTGGTCCATGGACAAATGCCAATCTGTGAGCCTCAGCTGCCAGTTTGCAGACAGTTTCCAGGGGGGAAAAAGGAACTGGTGTAGCCAATGTGCACCAAAATGGTACCAGTCCCATGCATGGTGGGAAATTGCACTGCTCTAAGTCAGTGGTGGGAATCCTGAGATTTCTGCCCTCCCACATCTTGGGGCTTTTCCCTCCCTCCCTCCCTTTCTTTTTTTCTTTCTTTCTTTTTCTCTTTTTTCCCCTTCTTTTAAAGCTCTAAGCTTCTCCCACCTTCCACCATGCCAGGAAAAGTAGTCATTGCTATTCCTGGAAGCCTCTAAGGCAGTGGTTCTCAACCTTTCTAATGCCACGACCCTTTAATACAGTTCCTTATGTTGTGGTGACCCCCAACCATAAAATTATTTCTTATTTTCAATGCCTCCCCCCTCGGCAAAGGCCGCCTTGCCGGCCAGGAACGGGGGGGAGGCAGGGAGGGAAAGAAGAGCTGTGCATCTCCCCCGGGGAAAAACTCCGAGAACCCCCCAGGCTCTGCTTCTGCTTCGCTCTCGTTTCCTCTGGGGAGCAATGTGGGAAAAGTTTACAGAGTGTTGACCCTGGCTGGGGGGGGAGGAATCCCAGCACCTTTGTCTTTTGCACTGGGTGCAGCTCACTCTCCCAGAAAAGCGCCGCCCTGCGGCCCCACGGCCCTTCTGCAGCGCTACCCTCCATGACGAGTGGGATAGGGGTCGTGGCGAGGAGGGGGCCTGCCCCCTGTGCTGCCGCTGCCCCCCAAGCTGGCCCATCAGACGGGAGGTTCTCCCTGTAGTGGAGAAGGGGAGCGATTTCAGTCCTTTCTGAACAGGGGGCAGGAGGACGCAAGCACGTGGCTCGTGCTTGCGCGCTACCACCGAGGAGGGAATGGAGCCTAAGACCATCAGAAATAGATATTTTTTGATGGTCTTAGGTGACCCCTGTGAAAGGATCGTTTGACCCCCAAAGGGGTTGCGACCCACAGGTTGAGAACCACTGCTCTAAGGAATGGAGATGTTGCTCTAAAGGCAACACACTCCACACCTTATTTTGCACCCAAACAAGAAATGGACTCTGGTTATTTCAGACTCTGACATTTTATTCATCTGAATAAAATGTATCTGGAAGGCTCTAATCCTAAACAAACATATTAATGAGCTTAGTGTGTTATGAGACATTATTGTGCTGTGTGTATTGTTCATTGTGATATTTCTTACTTCCACGTAATCCTGCAATTTTATACACACTTATGGAGATTTAAACACCACTGAGTGGTGAGTAAACTTGTGTCTTATCATGCTGGATTTAACTGCTTAGTAGATATTTTTTAAAAAAAAAATTGGCCACCAAGATCCTCAGAAAGAAGCTGCTTCATACCAGGCCATACCATTGGTCCACTAAGGCCCTTTTCGCATGGCATTTCTCATGCGAAAGGGCCTTTGAAGCATCATGCGATTGCGAGGAGCATTTCAGACAACCTCGCAATCGCACGATGCTGCCAGGGCCAGCAGGCACCGATCATGCACTATATCATTTTCGGTTTTTCGCTAAAAATGGTGCGTGATTGTGCATCACTCCGGGGCCCCATGCACACTTACCTTGTGTGCAGAGCTCCGGAGCCACAGCTCTCATGCTGCCTCCCCCAGCGCAGCCTGGGAAAATACCTGGCTGCACTGCAGAAGGAAGAGGTGGAGACCTTATGCTGCCAGTCAGCTGGCCGGCACACCTGCAGAGCCAAAGCAGTGGGGATGCGAGAGCCTCATGGAAGAGGCTGCTCGCGTGATCCCCACGCAACCTCTCCAGATAGAGGTAAGGTGCAAAAAGTGCCTAAGTTCAGTACTAACTGCTCTGAGTGACAAGAGCTTTCTCAAGGCTCAAGGGTAGAACTTTAATGTTACCTACTTCCTGAACCTTTTAATTTGAAATGTCATAGATTAAACCTGGGACTTCTGTGAAATTCCTGTGCTCCAGCAATAGTTTCTAATAAACATGCAAAAATATTCACAAATATTGTTTTTTGTTTGGCAAAAATATTGTGCTACCTTTCTTTGAAAAGGTTTTATAGTATCAAGGAAGCATGCACAAAACTCCTTATAATGTCTTCTGGTAGAGAGAAATGTTTTGAAATTCTTCATATTCTGCATATGAACATTAAGTTTCTTGTTCCTGAAACATCCCTAGTTCATAAAAACAGTGCTGCTGTTTTCAGTGGCTACATCCTACAGAATTCCATGAGTTCTTAATTTAGTGAGGCACTGGAACATTCTGGCTGAGAATTCTAGATACCCCTCCCTAAACTGGATTCCATAGGATATTGTTGTGGCAGTTAAAGTGGAATTGCAGTGCTTTAATTTTGTGGTGTGAAAGGGCTGATGCTGTATCCACTAAATGGAAAGTGACTTTTAGGAAGTAATTAGTCAGTTATAATTTCAAATCCCCAGTTCTTCTCTTTCTTGGGCAGATAGCGGTAGTCACAGGTATGTTTTCCTTCTAAGGCCACTTCTGTGTGACAATGCTCTTCTGCTTTGTTGTGCTGCAGTCCCGGATCCAAAAGGAACCGTGTCAGCAACGCTTCCCTCTGCACCTGCTTGGTCCATGCAGAAGGGAATGCAATGGTGCCACCTCTTCCTTCCACAGCACATCTGGGCACTTTCTGTTACCGTGCTACAGAAGGAAGCATTACCATTGCACTTCCGCAGCTTCTGCATAGTGTGGAGCAACAAGGGTGCCATGCAATCACAGCCACAAAATGGATTTTTTTCCATTTTGCAAAAACTGCACAAGCATGATGCTTGGGGATGGGATGGCAGTGGGCTGGCAATGACATCATGCAGAAGCATGACCTGCTGACCGCTGCCATCCTGTCCCAGAAGTGGCACAGCCCCATTGTGCGGAAATGGCTTAAGTTGCCACCATCACACTGTCCTCTTCCTTTTGTGGTGGGGGAAGGGTACAGCACATTGCTTCCCACCTTAGAATGGATCCCAGCAATTGATATTCAGAGGCATGCTGCTGTGAATACTGGTGGTAATGCATAGCTATTATGATCATTAGCTACCAAATGCATTCTCCTCTATGAATTTGTCTAATCAGCTTTTAACATCTTCTATGTTTGTGACTATCGCTGTTAGAATCATATGGGACTGTGCACAGAACACAGGCATAAGTACATTTACTAACCTATTCCTGGCTCATTTCCCTTTTACTACTAGAAACCTTTTATTTAAGTGTATTGTCAAGGTTGTTGCTGGGCAGGCAAGATTTTCCTATGAGTGGACGGCAGAGGGAAGAGGCATGTACTCTGCTCATACTCAGAAGAGTCAAATCCTGCCAACCCTGACATGCATATCTGGATCACCTTTTCCTTTCCTTTAAAACATTTTTGCCCTCCTTCTGTGAAAGCTTACTATGCAATCTAGCTGGTCATGCAAACATACTGTGCTTCACATCAGTATTCTGCAGCTTTAGCCAGCATGCTGTACCTTACCCAGTTCTTGGATTCAAACTACAAGGAGAGAACTTCTTGATTTCAGGAGCTATTTGACAGTGGAATAGACTGCCTCAAAGAATCACAGACTCACTTTCTGTGGTGGTCTTTAAACAGAGTTCCAATGGTCATTATTCAGAAGTGCTTTAGTTGTGCATTCCTGACTGGCAGGGGGCTGGACTAAATGGCCTTTGTATTCGCTTCCACATCTATGGTTTTATTATTCTATGATTGACATTTGGACATTTGGACCACTTCACAGTAAATATCCTGAGGTGATTCCATTTTAACCCTGAGAAAAGCCAAGAAAAGAACATGTTCTGCTACACTCAGCTTGCTTGTCTATGCAAAATCATAAGTATCCTTGGAATTTCAGGGCAGGAGTTCCATGAACATAAATGGAGGGTCGTGTCATCCTTGTTAATATAGTAATGAATGAGTCCTTCATTTCCCATTCTGCCACTTTTGATGTGCATGTGGAAATGTCATTGTGATGTATATTCATGAAGGTAACAAGCTATTAAATGGTGATTAGGACCAGGTGAATACCCTGAAGGAAACTGCACTCTGCTGAAGTTTCTATCTTGCAAGGTAATTCTGAATCCAGGCATGTTATCTTGTAGCCTTGGGGATGCTAACATACTGTTCAGTGAATCTTCTATCTCTGGCTCTGGATAGTTCATCAACTTAGCTTTAGGAAGCTTTGGTTAACCAAGCAGAGTTTCATGCATGCAAATGTAAGATACACGTTTGCTCATTGTATCTGATAGCTTTCATTATTGTCTCTTGCTTTTCAAGTTTTCTTCTTTCCTTCTGAAACTGCACACTGACTGCTTTTACATCACAGTTCCAGTTCAGGCTCTGCTATTTCTCACAGTAATAAAATAGAAAACTTATATCTGAAATCAGTGAAACTCTTAATGGACTGCCTGCGTGCTCACTCAGGAATTTAATTTCCAACTAGAACAAATATTTCAAAATAGCGATAACTTCATTCCCAACTAAACAATTGTTTTAGAGAATAAAGAAGAGATTATATTGATGTTAAGAGAGTGTTCTTTTCATGCTGTCATGCTAAGAATCGACTATTCTCTTGAACACATAGGCCGCAGTCCTATCGACAACCCCAACTACAGTAACCCATTTAATCAGTTTGATCTACATGCTAGTTAACTCACCAGTCATGATTCATCAGGTCTGATCTAGTTGGGACTATTAATAAGATCATGCTATAAGTTGCAGCAATATCTGGTCTTGCCATTTCACATTTCTGGGGAGAAATGCTTTTGGGATTCAGTAACACTTCAATAAATGCTTCTGGGATTCACCCTAAAGCTCACAGAATTGCCCTTAGGTTCCTCATGTTGGGATAGCCTTCGGGTTATTAAGAGCTATAGCAAGTGTATTTCATTCTTTTCATGCTACCAGTCAAGACCCAGCTCCCAACAAGGTGGGCTAAAATGAATAAGGGTGAAATAAAAAACAAGACCGAGGTTATCACAGGAAATATGCTACTAGAGTTAACTTGTTACACTGAGGAGCTAATGTAGCCTAGAAGCTTTTAGGGACTGGAGAAAACCCACAAGAGCAACTCTTTCCTGAGGTGGTTAAGTGGCTTCTTAGGTAATATGGTGGGTTCCAGTATGTTTTCTCCTTCTGTTTATAGAAAGGTGATGTTGGTAGACATTTAACATAAACTCAGGAATGGCTGAAGACTTCAGTTCTAGTACATATTTTGAATCAAGGAGAATATTTATTAGATTTACTTATTACTGTATATTTCAATTAATGGGACCCTTGGATTGATGTCTACTAAAAATTAAACCACAAGAAGGCACAAAAATAAAAACAACACAATACTGTTAAGCAGTGAAGAAGATAAAATTCAAGATACAAAACAAATTAAAACTGATGGACCTAAAAGGCCTGGGCAAATAAAATGGGCTGCTGGAAATAAACATGATTTGATGCCAGCCTGTCTAAAATGGGGTTTCACAATTACAGTATTGTGATGATATGCTTCTATAGCACATCTGCATATGTACAGATCAAGACAGATGACCATAGGTCTCTGAGTAAGATTAACCAGGCAGGAGTTTCCAAACATCATCTTCTCATAGAAGAATGTTATTAAAATATTATCTATCATTATGATTCATATCAGTTTATTTTATTGTGCTTCACAGATCATTTTGAAAACTGAGTTGTGTGATCTTCTTTGCTGGAAAATCATAAATAAATGTCATATAAGAAACAAAGATAACAATTTGAATCCATAAAGGGAGGGGGAATATTAAAATTCAGACTTGAACAAAGCTTTTATTAGGATCAACCACAGTTCCTTAAATGAGTGTGTAAACTATTGAGTTCTCCAGAATTCTTCGCCTGACCAGATGGTACAAAAACCTGGGGGAAATGTCTAAAATTGGGAATGCTTCGAATTCATTGAGATGTTGTGACCATGAGGTCTGCAGTTTCTAATTATACTCTACCTCCTCTTACCCTGCAAAAATTATGATTTAGTGGTAATCAAGATAGCCGTATTGATTTAGGATTTGGTCAGGGCTACTACACCAAGACTGATTGAAGAGTGAACAAGGTGAAACAAAGCCACTGATACAAGAGATTCACTGATGTCCAACAGATGCAGCAGGTGCTTCATAACAAATAAAGCCTATCTCCTTTACTACTGTGGTTTGTATCACAGCAATAAGACAAGTATCTCAGAAGCTACAGTTTCTCTCATTATTCAAGCACCTGTTTGCTCTGAGACAAGGCCAAAGGAGTGGCTGAAAGCAAGGCTGTATATGATGTGCCTGTATAATTAGACCAAAAAAGATTATTATACACAGAAAGAAGATTTATCCTGCCATCCTTCCAGGCTTGAGAAGATGGAAGCTTACCGTAGAAAATCTTGTGATCTCTTTATCTTGCACCTGCTGGAATCTCATCTCGTAGATCTATGAGATCTATGTGCAATGCCCCAAGTGCAATAAAACTCTTTCATACCCAGTTTTACATGAAGATATAAAAATTTTGAACAGTGCAGGTATCTATGAAAATTCTGCCTGACAACAAGAGCTGTATTTACTAAAGTGGGAATACAGGGTATTGTGGGGGAGGCTGCTACCAGTATTAAGTCAAACTGAATCATTTATTTAGCTACTTTTTGTGTTTCTTCCTCCCTTTCTCAGTTCTCTTGTTCAGTTACATATTTCTGATTTTCTAGGATCTAAATCTAGGATCATTTTAGAGGTTTTATGCTGAACTCTATGTTGCAGCCAAACTGTTTTGGCTCTATGATCCCCAACAATGGCTTGGTCTTAATTAAAGAAGTAAGATACTAAGACCCCAGTTAACTTCAGTTGATCATCCAGATGGCTCCTTTTTCTTTTTTCTTTTATGATACTCAAACATATCTGAAGAGCTTGAAGGATGCCTGGTACAATAACTTAATTTTGAGTGTATAACCAAAGGGTTTTCTTTACCAAGTTTCCATGGCCAACCAGGAACTGAGATCCTTTGCATTTCTCCTGTTTAGAAACAAGCGCTTATGAATTATGACTTTTGCCATTCCTGTTAATGAATTATGTAGAAATAACTCTTTTTTTCCTTAGTTGTAGCAGACGCTGGAATGCTTTACCAACCTTGTACAACAGACCCCCCCCCAAAAAAAACCTGCTGCAGCTCCCCCAGGCCATTTTAACTCACTGATGGAGACCAGGGACCATGCTTGATCCCAGATCTTGGCCAAGGAATTATAACATCTTTGGCCCCATTTTTTGTTTTCTTTTATTTTTCTGAGTGTATCATTTCTATTCCCTCTGTTATCACCAGTCTGCAAGCTTTCCAAAAACTTACAAAAATTTTCCTTGCCCATATTACAGCAGCCTTTCCTAACTCCTTATCTCTTTCCTTATTTAGAAAATATTAGTTTCCCTACCACCATCTTTTTCTATCTCTGTGTTCGGATGTTTACAATTAATATACTGGTCCATGTGCTAGGTAACTGATATATTAAGGATTTGCTCCTTCCTCTAGAAGATAGCTGTGTTAAGAATGAAATTTGTGCTTTTTAAGCTTAAAAACTGTTTCTGAATATGTTTCCTCCATATTGAAACAGGCTTTGCCCCAATTCGCTGTAGTTCAGCACTTTATCTATTGTGTATATGCCATATTTATGGAAAAGGACCTTTGTTCAGATGTTCTCCATGACATGTGGACACACAAAAGTTACTATGTGAATGTGTAAGAACACATCATAACACCAATTCCTCTTGAAATAAGTGACTGGCACATTTTCTAAGAACGTGTAGGACTTGCTACAGCAAAACCATCAGACAAGTCAATAATATGTAATCTGGGAAAGAAAGGTAAAGAAAGAAGCTGTGCAACATCTGAAACCTATATCTTGATAGATATTTTGAACTCTTTTTCTACTGAAAATCAACAGGATATCATAGCTAGGAGAACAATCATCTTTGTTATTTTCTCAGTGGCAGCCTGTAAACTACTACAGCATGTGGATTACGTCTACAGTGTTCAGCTTGAAAGAGAAAGCGGAATCTGTTTAAGTGGAAGAATTCCTGAATAACTGTCCCTTTTGGCTTTGATGAAAAGTTGAATCACATCTTAACAGCAAGGCAGAACTCTTTCCTGTTCTGTTGATGGACCTATTTATTGCTTAAATTACTGTGAGTATTTTTGCCCTTTCTCATCAGTTACTTTTAAAAGGAAGGAACACAGGAAAAATACTACGATCAATCAGTTTTAGGAAAATGGGGACACTTGCTTAGTGGTTGGTAGCCGTGCTGAGTTAGAAGCTGCCTTTGTTCTTTTAGATAAGTTGATCCTGTACCACCTGCTATAAAAAAAAATACCAGAGCCAAAAACTGTGAAAATGCTTAAAGAGAATATTTCCATCTACCACTTGCAGGCATTGAATAGTAATTGGTGGAGATGAAATTTACTTGATCAGAGGCACATTTGGTGGGCACATCAGTGGCTATTCTTAGGTTCTGTGAGGTTCTTGTCTTCTTATCCTTCTTTAAGTGGTCGAAGATCTTTCTATTCTGGATGCCTTTGGGCAATTAAATTGGGTTGGTTAAACCTGGTGGTCCTGACCTTTTCACTGGCTGGCTTTTAACAAGTGCCATTGGGTCTGCGTTTTCTTTTATTGAGGTCTGTTAAATTGCTTTCCTATCTCTTATGTTTAACTGATTTGTGCTGTGTTTAAATAGTTTTTGTTTTATAGAATGTTATTGTTAGCCCTAACAGTTCTAGGAGAATGGTGGGATACAAAGCTAATGAATGAAATGGTCAACTCAAAACTGCAGAGGTCTCCAACACAGAATATTAGGTGTTCTTCAGCTTCAGGAGTGGGCAACTGATTCTGCCTCCTTTCTGGCTATTTTTGCATCCTTCAGCTCCTTCAGTTTCTCCAGCATGAGAACAAAAAGTGTGTGTGTGATTTGCTTCTCTCTGAAACCACAAGGAGTGGCAGTTTACCTTTTTAAGATGAAGCACCCTCTTAGACATTTAAAATTACATTTTTCAAGATTCCTCAGCCATTTCCCTTCCTATGGTTTTGTTTTCTGTAATTTTTGGACAGTCCATGTAGAAACCAGAGGTTCCTAGGACAGAAAACCTACACCTAGGAGTGTCATCATAATTGCTCACTTCCACTCTAGTTCCAAACCCCAGATCATCCAAGTCATAATCCTAATCCAGAATGTCTGTAAGTATGCACACACACACACACACATGCATATAAACTCCATTTTTCATGCTTCTGGGCCCTGGCACATCACATTTCATGACAGATGTTCTTTCATCAATATCTGTATATCCACATTCAAACTCAAATTATGTGTTCAGGATAATCTGGACAAAGCAGTATGCATTCCACAAATTCATCTCACTTCATCTCATTTGAGGTGAGTTCTCTCATTTCAAGACAGCAATGTTTGTCCTAACTGCTTAGTAAGAAATCCAATTACTAGTTCCAACTAAAGTAGATACATGGAACAAATAGTATGTACAAAAATCTTTAAGGATTGATTATATTTGCGGAATGTGCCAGATAAAAGTATACCTCAAAAGCTGAGTAATTAATATTCATAAGCAGAAGCTAAACAACAACCAGTTCTATACCCTCATCACCCTACACAGTGTCTCACAAGAGAAAAAAGGAGCTGTTTTCTTTTTTTTTAAAAATGACATAGGTTTACTTACAAATACTAAAGATTTTATAACATCTCAAAGTGAGATCTGTAACATGTGTTCTTCAAAAATGGAGGAGGGAAAGGGAAGAAAGAGCTGCAGACCATAAAATGGAAAACAGACACAGATTAACTGCAGACTCACTGGTGCAGGAGAAAGTGGGTGTAACTAAGACCAACAAGCAGGAATACATGCTATGCTTAAACTCTCAAACAAACATAGTAACTGCAACTACTGAATATAGCTGTGCTAAAATTGCTAACAGATTAAATGGAACATCTCTAGCTGGGACTAGCAACTAAATGTAGGCCCAGGTAATGCAAATGGAAAGTTATGTTAGCTGAAAGTTAGTAGAGGCACAGATCTGTGACAAAATTAGGTGGGAAACATGTTCATAAATCTGACAAATATTTCTCAAAACAAACACTGTAAAAATTGGACAAATGCAGGGGGATCTGTGTGGACCAATCCTCCCTCCCCAACCTAATTCCAAAGTCCATATTATAGTAGTTCTTCTATTAGGCCAACTAGATAGGCACAAAAAATTCAGATTTCAAATTTCACATTTCAAGGTGCTCAATAGATAGACTTTTCTGTGGAAGAGGGGAAATAGCCTTTTTAAAAAAAAAAAAAAAAAACTATCCTTCAATTGGTTACCTTGAGATGTGTTTCTTCTGCATGTTTTATCAGGTGCCCCCAGTTTTTGCTTCCATAAAAGTGTCAGTGCAAGCTACATGATGAGTCACTAGTATACATACATATTGTTTGCTGATGACGAGAGGAAGATTATGCAGACTATAAACTTGACCAGGCACCACTACCAATGGTTCTACTGGAAAGAAGAAATGCAATACAAACAGAACAATGACATTTTGATTCACCATTTAAGAAGACAAAAGTACTCACTGATATAAAAAGACAAGGGACCTCCTTGAACTGGGCCTATACTCACTTCTGATTTAAGGCAGAAGTTTATGACCCCACCACTAATGTGTTGATATCTTTTTACCTTTTTTGATGGGACTTAACACAATGGACTCTGTTACAGATCTTGTGAAAGAAACACTGTAGTGCAAAAGGGTTCAAAGACATGACTTGTATGGAAATGAAGTGCACTATTTTATGCTATTTTATCTTGAAAGATGAATTTTTAAAGACTTATTTGAAATGTGATGGTAGAAGAGAGTTCTGAGGACACCCTGAACTTCCAAAAAGACAAATAAAGGGGTCCTGGGGCAAATCAAGCCCACACTCTCCCTAGAAGCCAAGATGGCTAAACTGAAGCTGTTATACTTTGGAGATGTCATGAGAAGACATGACTCATTAGTAGACACAATAATGTTTGGTAAGGTGGAAGGCATTAGGAAAAGAGGAAGGCTGTGTTATAGCTGGATAGACTCCATCAAGGAAGCCACAGTCCTGATTCTACAAGACTTGAGCAGGGATGTTGATGACAGAGTGACTTGCGGAGGCTTTCATTCATGAGATCACCATAAATTGAAATTGACTTGATGACAGTTAACAACAACAAGTTTATGTGTGCATATTCTGCTCTTAAGCCAAAGTAACTTGTAGTTAAAATCCACCAAAAGCAATGCAATATAATTCAGAACAGGTTGATATATTTAAAACTATATACTATATATAATATTTTATATATATATATATATATAAAATATTATATATAGTATATAGTTTTAAATATATCAACCTGTTCTGAATTATATTGCATTGCTTTTGGTGGATTTTAACTACAAGTTACTTTGGCTTAAGAGCAGAATATATATGAATGTAAAATGATATACTTTCACAAATTGAACTCATGATCTTTAGACTCCAAAGGCTTTTAGCTTGGAGCTAAAGTGAAAGTCAACTTTTGTGCCAAATTGTCCTTTAATCACCTTCTCCCATACAATCCGCCCCACACACTAAGGTCCTCTGGGAGGAATTTACTGCAGCCAGTCAGAACTAGGTTGGCTGCGGTTACCCAGAGGACCTTCTCTTCTATCACTCCCAAGTTATGGAATGGCCTGCCGGAGGAGATCCGGCATATTACCAGTCTTGACTGCTTTAAAAGAGCAGTCAAGACTGATCTCTTCCGACAGGCCTTCCAAGACTAGCATTTCCATCGCCTCCCATCAATTGTCTTGCTGTTCTTTCAATAGTTGATTGATTGTTGTGTGTTTTAGGGGGTTGGTTTTAGGTGGATTGGTGGGTGGGGAGGATTGGGTATATTTTTTAATGTTTTTAATGTATTAATGTATTTAATGTTATTCGTCGCCTCGATCCATGCGGAGAGGCAGGATAGAAATAAATTATTATTATTGTTATTGTTATTGTTATTATATTGTGCGGTGGGACAGAACCTTTTCCAGCCCCAGATAATTGTCATTATAATCCAATTTCCAGGTTCCTTCCTCCAGAGGGAGTGTGCAGTATAAGCTGTGAATGACTATCCTGCTTGGGCCATTTCCACACTAGACTGTGTTACCCTGAAACATAGATGCCACAAGTGCTACCTCTTGATGCCAGATATCTCTTGCAAAAGTGGGGAATGAATGAATGAATTCAACGAAGAGGCTTGCAAGAGGGAGGTAACGTAACAGAACCTTTCCTACCAATGTTTACGAGCTCATGCAGGAAAAGAACAAGCCAAAGATTCAAAAGCAAGCTCACACAGGAAAAGAACGAGCCAAAGATTCAAAAGCAAGTGTTATTTTTTATTGGGGGAATTCACTCATGCATGCACACAAAATACACTCAAACATTTACACAAGAGCTAACTAAAGGAGAAAGGGCGGAAAAAATTATGTATACAGAGGCTGAGGAGTTTTGGGGGATTTACCAATCTAGAAGGGTAGTGAAGAAGTTGAAATGTGATTTAGATTTCTGTCTAGGGGCAGACAGATCAGGATTCAGAGTGACATAGTGGGGTCCAGCATTTCATCTGACTGCAACTGACTTCTCGAAATGAAAGGTTTATGTATTCTGTTTCACTCCCTGAAGGGGCGTGAGCTCATTGCTCTCCCAGCCTGGGCCCTTTTCGCACTGTGTTTTTGAAGCGAAAGGGCCCCTTGAGCATGGTGTAAATGTGAGGAGTGGTCTGCATGACGCACTCACATTTACGTCATGCTCAAGGGCCTGACACAGACCGCGCATGCATCTTTTCATTTTCGGCTCAGAGCTGAAAATGCTGCTCAGTCGCGCATCGCTCTGGGGCCTCACAAGCACTTACCTGGCGTGCCGTGCCTCGGGAGCCGGGCCAGTCGCGCATCCTCTCCTCAGTGCAGCCTGCGAGGTCCCAGGCTGCACTGCAAATGGAAGAGGCAGGGCGCTCGCGCGAAGAGAAAGGAACTGTAGAGCTGAAGCAGCAGGGACGCGGCAGCGTTCCTCCCAAGCCTTCCCGTGTGAGAACCCCAACCCAGCAGTGCGAAAAGATAAGGTGCGAAAAGGGCCCTGGTGGACAATGGGAGCTGCAACACAAACAATGGGATCTGGAACAGACTTATTGTTTCAATGTGTTGGTTGAGTGGGGGTTTCTGGGCCAGGCTGCAGTAGGAAATGGAAACAGCAGGGGTCCTGGCCTCTGTGCCCAGGCACCTTATTGTTTTCTGAGTTGGCAGTTGATAGGATTAGCTCAGAGCCATTAAGTCAGGCTCTCTTGCCTAATTTCAGTGAACTTTTGACCTGGCCATGCTGAGGTCATCTCTGACCGACTCTGACAGTGTCCCTTTCCACATGGCCTTGTGAACCATAAGTATAACTTATATTTTATGCCAACACATATGCCAGTTAATATATTTTGCCGATTAGACCACATCCAAATGTGGGGGTGTACGGCCTGGTAACAACTGTTATAGCACTATTATTCCACTTTCAACATCCTATGGAATCCTGGGGTTTGCAGTTTAAGGAGGGACCTCAAAGGCCATTTCTGCATGAGAGGGGAGGAGCAGTTCACTGCATGTCAAGAGTGGTGCTTTTATACTCCGATTCAGAGAAATTCAGAAACTGTGCTGTCTGCACTCCCCCATTTACATCATACCGCTGTGGAGAACAGTGGTTGCTGCATCCGCAACAGCAAGTCCCTGGCCACTCCCATTCCCTTCCTTCACCCTGCCCCACCATCACTGATTGGTTTGTTTGTTTTTTAAAAAATGCACACATTTTTAACACATTTCTGTGTTGCTACAGTTGTGCGTAGGTACATATATACATTGATACATGGAAAAAAACATGTCTTAACAGTCCATTACCAGATCCACTCTGTTCCTGCTGTCTGTTTAACACATGAAGACAGTAACGGCGGCAACCTGTCTTTTGATGAGCAGAGAGAGATAGGGATGGAAATGATGGAAGGGACAGCCTGGGAATGCCCCTAGCCCACCACTTCTGTGATGGGAATTGATGTTACGCTTCTACATGCAGACAAAAACCAAAGCAGAACCAGTTTGAGAGATTTACATTGGAGTTTTTCTGCTTTTCACATACAGTGATTTCTCACTGCAGTGAACTGCAGTGGACCATTCTAGGAGCTGAAAATGTGCAGAACCACGAGTAAAACTACGAAGCTAAAATGGTTCAACATGCAGATGGTAGGGTAAGAGTTCAAGGTGACTACGATGTATTGACCTTGTGCAGAAATGGCCAAAGAGAGAAGTCTCAAAGGTCCCTCCCTAAACTGCAAACCCCAGGATTCCAGAGGATGTTAAGAGTGGAATAATAGCGCTATAACAGGCAAGTGTAGAAATGGTCTTAATCAAAGCAGCTGCTGCTTTGTCTCCTGAAACAGACAAAAGTTGTTATTTACATTAGTTTGCCTGTAAACATATCTGGTTATTCTATCCTACTGTTGAGTCACATGCTATATATCCAGTCTAAAACCTGCAAAGCTAATGACAAGTGGCATACAGCATCTGTATGACCCTGGGCTTTGCTCACATACTAGCAGTTGAAAAGCAGTAAATGAAACAGACTAGCTAGTGATGTGTTTGCTCACAATATTGGAGAACTATGTGTATCTGAAAGATTTGATTCCACTGCAAAAAAATTGTGGCAAAATCTACAAGGATAAAATCTTTCCATAAATTGAATGAATGCATACTGGAAAATTACAGTGTCTGAGAAATAAAACTGGCAAACAATATATGCATGTCCCAAACACAGAGCTTGGAGAAATTACATTTTTTGAGACTACAATTCCCAGAATGTTTTTTGGCAAGGGAGGAATAAAAAACGATCAACTGTAAGGGAAGGTGAGATTAGGCATTTGCTAAAAGGAGTAACATGTATTGTTTCATCCCCACTTGCTTTCAGTTTTTTTTTCTTAACTGTTCTTCCTGTCTTTGTGCCATCTTTTAAACTCAGATTGGAAGCCTTTGGGGTAAAGCCTATGTTTTTTCCATGTTCAGTATATCTCTGGGCCCACTGCTGGCATAACTGTGTTATGAATCATGGTAATATGGTGCTAAACCATTCTGCAACTGTTTTCGTGTTTTGGACCCTAGTCTGGTCTTTGGTGCTTGTCTCAGGCCCTTTTCGCACGCAGTTTCTGTTGCGAGAGGGCCCCTGAGCATCACATAAATGGGAGCGGCGGTCCGTACGACGCACTCCCATTTACGCGATGCTCAAGAGCCGGATGCAGAGCGGACACACACCTTTTTATTTTCGTCTTTAAGCCGAAAATGGTGCTCAGTCGAGCAATGCTCCTGGGGCCTGTGTGCACTTACCTGCTGTGCGGTGCGTCGGACGAGCCGGGCTGGTCACGCTTCCTCCCCCAGCGCAGCCTACAGCTCCCAGACTGCACTGCGGAAGGAAGGGGTGGGGCACTTGCGCGATGGTCGCGCAACCAGGAAGCCAGCTGCAGGAGAACAGAGGAGCGATGTGAGTGCCTCGCGCAAGAGGCTGCTTGCGCGAACGGCACCCCCCACCTCCACAAGCAGGTAACATGCAGAAAGGGCAGTCTCAGAAAAGAACTTGCATTTTTCAGAAAGATTGGGGACAGGGCAGCTGATACATGCAGGAACTCTGGAAGAATGCTCCTGTAGTGGAAGATACAGTCCTTCATAAATTATAAATTCCACCCAGACACTAATCGGTGTCTTGGAAAATGGAATATACATTGAAAAGGACTATCTCAAAACTCACAGAAGGGTTCCCAGGAAACACTAAGCATCAATCCTAACTCAGCAGCTGGATGATTACATGCATTTGTAGTAGTGCCAATTAACCAACATTGTGGCTCTCCAGATGCCTAATATGTATTTAACTCAGTAGAGATATTATTACTGCCATCTAACATTGTGAAACTGTTTAATGGTGATGGACAGTTTATCATACAGATATGTGAAGTCATATGATCCCTACTGGTGAAAGTAATTTTGTCATCAGTGTTCCAAGGTACCTGCTTTTAGCAAAAATGTGTCTGCATATTAAAAAGAAATAGGACATAATTCACATTTCTTGCAGCAAAACAATGAATTGATCCCTTAGACCTTAATTTAATTACCAGTTCATAGTCTTCTGATAGGAAGTCAGCTGACAGCTACACAGAAAACTTCAATGATTGCTATTAATGATATTTTTTTAACAACAGATTGGCTCTAGGAAGGTAATTATGGCTAAAAGGCTATTCAGACATATTCTTTCACGTTTTCTTTGCCTTCAACAGAAACAGGCAAGCACTCCAGCATTCTCACTGGATTACTTTAGAAATGATCTCTGAGTTCTTGAATCATTTAGCTGAGCCAGTTTGAAGATTTTGAGAAAAAATGCCTCCTTCTACCACCACCAGAACTTCCCAGCACCCTGTAAGGTTTTTCCTTCATAACTTCAAGTCCATTCCCAACATATATTCTCCCTTTCCCTTCCTTTGCCATGACAACAGCAATGGACACATAAGGACAGGAAAGTAGAAATGGAACGAATATTTGAAGTTATTCATTCACTGGCCAAATAAAATGGTTTCCCCTGTAGCTACAAAACACAGTCAGGACGAATATGCAAGTGGTCAGTTTTTTTGTTTTGCAGTTTTTGAAATTTTTGAAGTGCTTGGGGAAATTATTTAGTGCAGAAATACATGTGAGTTCCCTTCTTTGAAGGGATGCCATGTAGAGGAAGGACAGGGCTTGTTTTCTGCTGCTCCAGAGACCAGGACAAGGAGCAATGGATTCAAGCTGCAGGAAAGGAGATTCCACCTGAACCTCAGGAAGAACTTCCTGACAGTCAGAGCTGTCCGGCAGTGGAATATGCTGCCTCGGAGTGTAGTGGAGTCTCCTTCTTTGGAGGTTTTTAAGCAGAGGCTAGATGACCATCTGTCGGGAGTGCTTTGAGGGTGTTCCTGCATGGCAGGGGGTTGGACTGGATGGCCTGTGTGGTCTCTTCCAACTCTACATTTCTATGATTCCATGATTCTATGTCTATTTTGGGGTTTTGGTGCACATTTTTTCAGGGTTTCCTTTTTTATGTAAGATTCTTTCTTTTTTTTTATGCACAAGATTGCTGGGGGTAGGAGGTTGTGCCAAAAAGGAAATAAAAGAAAGAAATCTTGCACAAACTGGCTACCTTGGGTTTTTGTAACAAGATTGCACAAGATTTGTGCACAGAAAATAGCAATCTAGCAGAAAAATAAATCTTGCACAAGAACAGGAATATTGAATACAAAAATAGACACATGGATTGGTGGCTTTTGTAAAGAAAACAGCAATCTTGCACTAAAACAAAACAAAGCAACCAAAAAACCACACACACATGAGTATGTAGAAGCAGACTGATTTCTTTCTCATTCTTATACGCACACATGCGCACAAATTCCCCACACTTATTTCTGCACTGAATAATTTCCTGAAACACATTGAGATGTGAGAGTATCAGGTGAGAATTGCACAAAAACATTTGTCTTCTCTGCAACAAGGAGAAAATTGTGGAAATTATTTATCCTCACTTATGAGGATGAAATAGTAAGGTATTTATCTCACTAGATGACAGACAGAAGGCTTGTCTCCTTTATCAGTCTTTAACTTCCTGAAGCACTAAATATTGATGTGCTGGGATATGAAACCTGGACAACCACAGAAAATTCAGTTCTCCCTTACTTCTGAAGGCTTTGGACCCTAACCCACATCTACCTAATATATATCAATGTGATAAATGAAGGAGTAAACAAATACCTCTTTTGTCTCCATGGTGATTTTTGCTACTTTCATAGCTACCACTATTTTTTAAAATACATATTTTTATTTACATTCAAAAGGCTTTTTAGTTACATGCATATATAGTTACATAGAATAATGTCCCAGTATAACAAAAACAGGAAAATAAAAAAGAAGGAAAAACAATTACATTAGTCATAAGTTTCTATAAAAGCTGACCAACTCCAAATAAGTCCATTTGTAAATTTTGTCTTTACATCATTCTTTCAAATATTGCAAGAATTGTTAGATCTTCCATCTATTGGGTCACAGGTGGAGGTAAATTATCTTTTGAATAATGAAGAATCATTCTTTTAGCTCTAAAAAGAGTACAAAAATCCACTTCCATTGGTCATTTATTCATTTCCAAGTAACAGGTAAATTCAAAAGAACATATATGTCTCTGAATATCAAAGAATGTTCCAAATCCAAATTACTTATGTGATTACTTCCTCCCAAAATGTAACTACTATGGGACTACTCCAGAACGTATACATTAAGGAAGCATTAGCAGTATTACACCAATAATTTGCTGATTTAGAAAACCTACTATTGAATAGATCTTGTGGTGACCAAAATACCCGAAATAGCCATTCTACTTGTAGATATCAAAACCATTGATTAATCAGAACTTGGTATTTCAATTCTCTTTCAATCTTGCTTTAAACTTTGGCCCTTTCCGCATGTGGGGTGTTTATTGAGCAGAAATGAGACTCACCAGATTTTTCCTGCATCCGGGCGAGTCCGTCGCGAAGAGCAGCAACGTGAGTTCGGCGCTCCACCGTTCTCTGGCGTCCAAAATGGCAGCTTCCGGTTGGTGGAGGCTCTCCACCAACCGGAGAAGCTCGCCAGCTGAAAGTCCGCCCCCAGAAGATCTGCAGGCACGCACTTGTGTGTGCCTGCAAATCTGCTCTGGAGTGCAGTGACAGAGTGGGACGAGGTTTCCTGCTCTGTGCTTTTTAAAAACCTCAAAAAAGAGGTTTTTAAAAAGCATACTGTGTGACCAGTTCCAGTCACGCAGACTGGACTGAGGTGTGGAACTACAAAAAGTAGTCCACCCCGGTCTACTCTATGGTGCAGAAGACCTCCGTCGGAGGTCGCTCTGCACCATTTTAAATGCCTGCTGCGGAAATGGCCTTTGCATATCGTATTCATTTGTAGACAACAGAAATTCTTATGCACATATAAACTATTGTCTTGGATACTTGGATGTCCTCAACCAGTTTCTCTAATAATGAGGGAACCTCAGCTGCACTTAAAGCAGCACCAAATCTGGATTGTGATACAGGCAAACTGCTCTTGCAAAATTGAAAAGGGCAAAAACTTATTGTCAACATCAAGTCTCTGATTTAAGGTAACAATCTCATTGTTGAGCCACATCTTCCATAAAAATGGTTCCTTAGCCATTTTCAAATCTGGGTTCCCCCATAAAGTCAATTTTGTGTGAGCGTGCGAATCAAATTGCAACTGATGAGACAATATTTGCCACACATTTCTAACAGCCAAATTTGTTGGCAAAATATTGCCCCTTTAAATACTTTCTATTTAAATAGAGGTGTCAGTGATAAAGACTCTAAGCCTGACCATGGTGGATTACTTATTTTAACTGGATGTGTCCAAAAATTAATACAAGATAACAGATATGCCCAATGATATGTAAGAAAACCTCAAAGGCCAAATCTCCCCTCTTTGATTGAAATTTGCATCTTTTCCATTGAAATTTTAGGAGCCGATGACACCCACCAAAATTTCCTATATAATATATTTAGTTTTTGAAAATACTTTTGAAGTATAAGTAGAGAAATTCCACACATTACATAAATAATTCTGGGTATAACATTCGTTTTGCTCACGTTTACCTTACCCCACAGATCCATCTTTGATATTGTCCATCTTTCTGAAACTTGTGAAATATCTTTTATCAGTTTACTTATATTAAAATTAATAATCTGAGATAAGTATCTAGGGATAATTAAACCCAAACAAGTAATAAAATTTGGGCAATATAGAAACTGCCATGCTTTAAATAAACTAAAGTCCACTTTAGCTCCTTTTGGTAGTATTTCTGACTTAGACCAGTAAATTCCAGATATTTTTCCAAAATTATTAATCAACTGCTTCAAAATTGGAATTTACTGCTGGGGCATTGAAATTAACAACAAAAAATTAACTGCAAAAAGAATGTTTTTAAATTTAATCCGACAGGCACAAATCCATTGATCCTGGATTTTTTTTCTAATAATACATGGTAAGGGCTTCAACCACAAATTGAATATCAGAGGAGACAGTGGGCATCCCTGCCTCATATCCTGTTTTAGTATTTAAAAACAAAAGGATGACAAAAAAAGCATTGGTTATAACCTGTACTCCTAGCGCTAAACATAATTTTTTTATCCATTTCAAAATGGATAAAATATTTTAGGAAAAAACAAAATTAGTCTATAATATAAACATAAATGGGCAGTAAATTTTATCAAAGGCCTTCTCAGCATTTAGAGAAATAACAGATGGTTGATCAGTTCTATATGGTTCTACAGCAATCAAGTCTACAACCAATCAAATATTATTGGATTCTTGCCTGTTTTTGATAAATCCAACCTGGCCAGGACTGCCACCATTTCCCACCAAAGAAAGGATAGTTGGAAGGGAACTAGAGCTGATAGAAAGGTATTTTCCTGAATGATATTTGCTGGCAGGGATCAGCCAGGGGTAAAACTGAATTTATCTGGTTCAGATTTTGATCTGAGCTGCAGAAGAACTTGAGAGCTTTAGTATGCAAAGAGATCTTGTAGCACCTTTGAGACTGAGAGAAAGAAGTTAGCATAAGCTTTTAAAAACTTAAGTCTACCTCATCAGATGCATGGAGTAAAGTACCTAGGAACAAAATTTTATAGCTACAAATGAGCAAATGGTACACATGAATAGTCACAGAAATGCAAAACTTGTGGGTATGGTGATAAGGTGACAAATTCAGATTTAACTATGGTCGTTGGGGATGAAGGCAGTAGGAAAAATGTTACCTAAAATCAAGGTGAGTGGATAATCATAACCATATCTCCTTTCTGGTTACCAGTCAGGATTACACTACTTTCTAATAACTCCCACCACCATTCATGCGGTTATCTACTCACCTTAGTTTTAGGCAACATCTTTCTTCCTGCCTTTGTCCCCCAATGACCATAGTGTCTCTGTGATTTCTGATCTTTTAGTGTGTGTGTCAGGGGCGGGGGGATGGTAATGAGTAAACTAAATATCTGTCTCTTGGATCTGAAATTAGAAATATGTAGCTCATAGGACACTGACTAACAGAACCAGAGCTGTTTGATTGATTAATTGGCATTTGAATTAGCTGGTAACTGAATGACAACAGTAATAATAATTGTCAATAGTATTGCTGTTGTTATTAGTGTAATACTACTAGTATCAGTACTAGTGGTAGTGATATGTATTTTTCATATTATAAAAAGAACATACAGAAATAGTTTTCCTTTCAAATCCATAAAATTATTCCTCCTGTGTATTGTTTTAGATATTATCTTGCCTGGAATTTTTGCAAATAGTATCCATACCTAGCCACAAAAATTTGTAAGATTTATATTAAGAGCATAGTGCTAGGAATAAGCTTGTATGCTGTCACTGTCTAAGGTACTACTAAAGAAACCCAGGCACATCAGTAGCACAACATCCATTCAATTCATACCTTCTCATTTTCTCCTTTCAGTTCCCGCTTCCTTGACCCTTGGCCTCTAATCTTTGCTGTGCCTACCTGGACACAATCCTGCTCAGCAAATCTGAGAGGCAACCAAAATTACCCAGATAATGGTTCTTCTGTAGTGGTTGGTTTCCAGATCCATTTATTCACAGCCCAGCTTTCTAATTGACTGCTGCCTGCAACGGTAAAAGATGAGATGTGGGTATCAAAATAGACTTCTGTAACAAGACTGATTGTTATCTCATTCATAGGTTCTTGGCTCTTGCTGTATCCTGACATCTTTCATATCCTGTGCATTGTACGAAATGACAATAGCTCCGTTGGTTAACAACAGCCCCATTGAGACTTTTGAGACTTCAGAAAAAGGTTTCAACTATCTCTTTTCTTGTATGATGCTTTGAAACTTAAGTGTCTACTTCTTATTTCAATGAACTAGATCATGTCTTCTAAAATAACCATTGCTCAGCACATGCCAGCATTTTTTTTTAAAAAAACTAAACAGGATCCAACAGAGAATGCAGCATAATCATGATATAATATATGTATGCCAATGTGATGTCACAGTAGAATTCCAAACAAAACTGTAACTGTAATTGAGTAGCAAGTGTAAGTCAATGTTACTTCATTTAAATCAAGTGGATGATGGCTGATTTGTATGTGTAAAGATGCAGCAACTGTATCAAATGGCTAAGTACCTTTCTAGTTGAATGCACCGCACAATTTCTCAGAATGCAGCCATGCCTGAAAAAAGAGATAAGAGAAATGACACACATAGCTGTATATTTTTATCTTACACAGATTCACAATACTTGGGGCAAGAAGATTGTCTAACTGAAAAACAGTGAACTTTGTTCTTGTGTACTATTAGGCTATCCAGACACAAATTCAGAAACCTAAAGAACCTCAGATGCTCATGAATAAGCTGCTCACATGCATTGCTGTGAATTCCCATGCTATGCACAGTTAGGTGAGAATAAGCCCAGTTAAATTCAAAGGGGCTTACTTCTGTTGCTGTTCAATGTATATGGTTGCAAGATAAGTGTTTTATAAGTCCATTATTGTTGTGTGCCTTCAAATTGTTTCTGACCTATGGTGACCCTGCAATGAACCTATCATGAGGCATCATGGGGTGGAGAATGTGTGATGTTCCCAAGGTCATCCAGTGAGTTTTCATGGCTGAGTGGGGAATCAAATCCTGATCTCCAGGATCACAATCCAAATCTCAAACCACTAGACCATGCTGACTCTCATTATATGTGTATATAGTCCTTCAAAATAGATAGTTTGACATGCTTCCCATTTTATAAACTGCATTACATACTTGAATCAGAACTTGGAAAAGTTATTTTTAAGAAAAGAGGATCAAACTAAGCAGTGAGAGCATGATTCTCTGGGGTCTCACATCTTTGTCTTTTCACTGCTTGCTTATAAAGGGCTTCCTCATGTCATTATATTCATTTTTCTTCAAAACTCAACTCTTGTCTGAAGGTTTTGTCATCTGTTTATTCTAGTTTCTCCTGATCAGGACTCTGTGTAACCTAAAATTTATCTGGTTTTTGTAAATGAATTGTCTAACATTTTGGCCATTTCCACATGACATCGCTATCCTGCAGTGAGGCAGTTGGTGGTTTCTGGTTCAGGAGCCATGCTACCACACAACATCATTGCTATCTAGCTGCTATCCCATCCCCAACCATTGCAAAACTGTCTTATACTATTTCTGGAAAATATCTGTTAAGCACCTTCTTTGGCACTTCAATCCCATCAGCTAGCTCGCTGCAGAACCATAATAGCGCTTGACAGCATTTCCTGTTGTTGTAGATCCAGCTGTTACCCTGTTCTCTGGGGGTCCCAGGAAGGGTGCCCAAATAACCAAACACAAACACAAAGTTGGGGAAATTAACTGGAGCACTCTTTTAAGCTAGCAAGAGGCAGGGTAACTTAGCAGGGATCTTGTAACCCAATGTCTACGGGGTCAGGTCAGTCAAGCAGTCAGACAGTTTTAAAATAGCAAAAATGATGTTTTTATTAAAAGACAAACAAACAGTAAAGACACTACAACCACACAGCTAATGGGGAAATAGAAGTAAGGATTTTTTTGGGAAATGGGTGATATGACACTTTTTCTCGTAGTCCTGAAGAAGTTGAAGATGGTAGGGAGGAAACTCAGCGTGGAGGCCGAGGCAAGCTCACCAGACAAAGCAGCAGCAAGGCTGGATGGAAGTCCGGAGTGATCCAAACAGGGCAAGCGATCCGAGGTGCTCTCAGAATCAGGCAGTTTTTATAGGGTGAATTATGCCTACAGGCCATGCCATACTCGATGAGAACAATGTGAGTTTGGAGCGGGACAAAAGCTTTGGCAAAGGTCAAGTTTAACATGATGGGCTTAGCGCAGATTTAACAATAATGTAGCCAGTATGCAAATAGCTTGGCATTGTCAGACTATCGGCTTGAGGCCGGGCGTCTTTGTTTAGAGTCGCACTTAAGTAACAGGTGTTTGCAGGGAGGTCCCTGAAGCAACGGAGTGGCTTTGTTCTGCCTGCCTAGGCGGAGAATGGAATGTCCAACACTTGCCGGC
The DNA here is from genome assembly GCA_948474755.1 of Ctenosaura bakeri. Lineage (NCBI taxonomy): Eukaryota > Metazoa > Chordata > Lepidosauria > Squamata > Iguanidae > Ctenosaura > Ctenosaura bakeri. The sequence continues at coordinate 429,541 of CAOLHI010000883.1, read as the reverse complement.
CGTGCCTGTGTACATGCTTGTCCGGAGGCCTCGCAAACATGTGGAGCGGGGTGGCAGAGGAAGGCCGAATGATTTGATATCAAAAGAGATACCTAGTGCTATCACTGAGTAGGCCTGAACCGTAGTAACACAGCAGTGGGCAGGCTGTGGGCATGCCCAGTTTGTCCCTCCCACAGTGACTCCCAGATGTGCTAACTTTGAAAGCGATCACCTTTCCATGTTAATTTTAAAGTTCTCCTTTGAATTAAAACTTTTTATTTTAACACATTTTTAGGCATTATAGTGAGAAAATGCAATAATGTATTGCCGTGTTAAGTACGGCTTCTAAAGAAAAATAACCCCCCTAACCGATTGGGCCATTGGGGTGGGGTGAAGGTGAGGAAAAGGAATGACCAAGGATGCTGTAATGAAGAAGAAACATCAGTGGCAATACTGCTGCTCATCCGCTTAAGGCAGAAGGGTGCAGAAAACAGTGTTCCTGATCTGCTGCTATCATGCGAGTGGCAATGCTGGGATTATAGATCACGCTAATGGTGTTTAGTAAAGAGATGGCCTCTAAAATTGATTAAACAAGCAGTTGGTCACTTCCCACCTTTTCCCCAAGAGTGGGACTCAAGGCAGCTACTACTTCTCCTCAGACATATTCCTATAATATCTGATATCCTTACTTCTCCCAATTTCTTTCTCTCTTTCTCATATGAGCGTGTCTGCTTTGTGTATCTGTCTTTTTTATACACACACACACACACACACACAAACCCTCCCCCAAGCAAACAGAGACAAAAAAGGAAGAGAATAAGAATGAACGAACTCATGCTGTGTGGTAGCTCATGCTGCGTGGTGGATTGACTAACGTAAAGAGATCTTTGGAAGTGTCCCCAGCAAAATTCCTTTTGGTGGCCTCCTCTGTTGTGGATTGCCATCAGCAGAAACTAGGCGGCTATTGGATGTGAGAGCGAGCCATTGGGCTGTGATCTCTGCCAGTTGGTTTGAAGTTGTCATTTTAAATTTCTTCCATTTCTCCCCTGTAGTAGGCAATGAATATCCTAAGCTTAATTCAGCAATGGCCTAGAGTGCTGAAAGTGGTTCTATAAATGGATGTCAGGCCTGAACTTAAAGCAAGGTCACCAGCCAGTTCTGACCAAAAGTTTCTGAGACTGTGTTTTGGGTGTCATCTAAAATGAATGCCATTTTTCCTTCTTCCATCTGGAGTTCACTGCCTAAATAATTGGCAAAAGGATGGGCACTTTGGCTTTAGGAGCCTTTTGTTCCATAGCTGGCAACAAGGAAATGTACAGAAAACAAAGACCAAACAATCTCCTCATCATTTTTTAAGCCTAAAGGTGGACCAGCAGTGTTTCTTTTGCCCTTGTCCTGGCAGGTGTTTGCTTTGCCTTGTTGCATGGAAAATGGCAAACAAATAGCGGCACTTTTCATGATTTCTTTACTTAATACTTCATCTCTTCTTTGCTTCAGAGTAATTCCCCGCCACAGCAGAGTTGTTTCAAGGAGAACAAATGTGGCTCCAGGGAAGCAGGGGAAGGATTTAGCATCAGGTTGCATTTGTAAACTGTACAGCCTTCCCCATCTCAGGACGGCATAGTGTCCCCCTGGGAAATGAGTCAATAATAATAAAGGAGTGGGGGACATTCCAGTGCCAAGGAAGGAGAAAGGCTCTAATCCTCGGGAGTAGCTACTCCCTTTTGCTTAATCCATCACTCTTTGCAGTCAACCAGTCACAACTCTTCTGATAACACTAATTCAATCAACTTTTTTTTCCTTTAAAAACAAGTTTCATTTCATTTTCTATTACCTTGTACAGAAATAAGAGTCAGCGAGATGCATGGAAATGAGAAGAAAACATTGAAATGAGATTCAAATTAATATCTGACTTTTTTTCTCTACTTCAAAGAGCTTCCCTTAAGACTGCCAAATCTGTACTAAGGAATTGTGGTTTGACTGTCACTTTTCTACGATCTGAATGAGTTACAAAATGCAGAGAGTAAACAGTGGTTTACGTATAGGTCTCTCCTATCTAACTGCTATCAACAATCTGGTTGGAAGAGGTTTTCTTCATTTCTGGCCTATCCATTTCATTGTCAGTTGGGGTAAAAAGTCTAATGGCAACAAGAGGCACCTTATATCAATATTTCATCATGTTTGGGACAAAAATTCATTGTAATCTTACTGAACTGTCTTTCAAAGCATTCTTACTTTTATAGCCATAAAAGAAAAGCTTAACAGTGTATCTTCATAGTAGTTTATTACACTCCTGAGACATATCCACACTTCAGTTTAATACAAACTTAGGACTTCAAGATTCTAAGAATATTGGAAAATGTAGTTGATGAGATGTTGAGAATGCTCTGTTAGCAAGCTTTCCCTCACAGAACTATGTGACGTAAACATGGTACCTAAGTTTCTTTGGGGGAAAAAAGCACCTCATATCAAACCAATTTGCAATCAGTGGTTTGGGCATGTCCTACATTTAGCACTTCAGTGTGAAGAACATTCTGAAATTACATATGTTATTTGCTAGGACAGCTCTTGTTTAATTCCTGAAACCAAGCCATTAAAGCTGCAGAGCAAATTTGTGTATTTATTTATTTAGCTGAAGCACTTTATTCTCTCCCTTTCCCTGAAAAGATTCACAGAGCAGTTCAACTAAGATCAGTAAGAACATCCCTATCCGGTCTAAAAGACATGGCACAGAAGGGAAGGGAATGGTGGAGAGAAAACAAACACACACTGTTCCATAAACAACTTGAATGGAAAGAGTTCAAGGAGAGATGGAGCTAAACGGAGCTGTTATTTCAGGGCTGATATAATGGAACCTGATTCTCATAACTTCATCTTCTATAATTAGGGATGGAAGGATCTCCATTTTCCTGTTCCATCTGCATTCCAAAGCTTTCAAGTTAAACTCCATTTCATTTCAGTGATGTGTATTATTCTCATTCTCAACTCTCCATGTACAAGTTTACTAAATTAAGGCTAATGCTACTATGATGAGAGCTGTGCAGTGGGTTTACCAGTTTGTGGAAAAGCTCTTCCAGGCACTAACTCTCTCCCTCTAGGGCAAAACCCAGCAGAACTAATTGTGTTCAATACAAGCTGTTTTTCAAAAGAAAAGAGGGGTAGAATGGCACAGGTGCTATAAACCTGCTCCTGATCAAACTAGGGATGCTAAAAGTCAGCAGCTAAGCTTATGGGACTGCAGACAGAGGCCCTTTCCACAACTCACCTTTTTGCAGAGCTGGGATGTGGGGATCACGTGAGCAGCCTCTAGCGAGAGGCTCTTGAGTCCCGGTTCCTTCAGCTCTGCAGCTGCTGCCTGCTCATGTGAGAGCCCCTCCTCTTCCTTCCACAGTGCAGCCTGGGAGTTTCCCAGGCTGTACTGGGGCAGGAAGCATGAGCGCCATGGCTCTGGAGCTCCGCGTGCACAGCAAGTGCATGCAGGACCCCGGAGTGATGCGTGATCATGTACCATTTTCGGCTCACAGCTGAAAACAGCAGAAAACAGAAAGGACACCAGCAGTGAATTACACTGATCTTGGTAGGAAAAATGCAACTAGTGTGTGTATCTAGCAAGCCATCTACAGTTGGCTTATATTCTGTTATTGTCCTTGTTCTCTTATGATAACATGTAAAGACTTTGCTTTCTCTGCTTTTTCAAGTCAATGCTTTCTAGCAGAACATAACTGCCTAGACTTTTTCCCCTAAGGAATGGCCCAGAGGCAAAGTTTAATAATGCATTTGTATCAATGGCATCCTGAAGGAAACTAAACACTAGAAATGAAAGGAAAAAATAAATGAAACTTGACAATGAAATAGGATTTCTGAATCTGCATGCCAACACTTTGGCTCAGTCTGTCAACTACAGATGAGTGGAAACTTGGAGAGCTATATTACTCAACTACCAAGTTTGCTGGGAATGCAGATTTAAGGTGCTACTGCCCACCGACAACTAGCTATGGCCCTTGTTTGTCAGATATCTTGTGTGGTGCCTATGTTGATTCTTTGATGTGAGAGGACAGTTCATAGAGTAGTAAAAAGATTTCAGGCAATGTGACAGTTGCTCCAGAACCTCCTAGTTTTGTCAGTGTTATTATAGCAAGTTTGTATAACATACATTCCATGTACCAAATATGGATGCGTACAAGAAAGACACATTCAGGCTGCTTCTGCTGGATACTGGGAACAATGAAAATCAGGGATAAAATGTTCATCTGATTGGTCAGAATATGTGACTGAATACTAATGTTCAGTTTGGTGGGTCAGCAGTCTGCAGTGTTGTACTAACTCACTTAGTAGTAACTTTTTGTAGTTTCTAAGTTACCAGAATTTTCACTATTAAAATAAGAAAACACACACACACACACGTATCTATCTATCTATCCATGGCCTTTTTCGCACGGGCCTTTTCTCGCGCGACAGCCCCGTGAGCCTCGCGGGAGTGGGAGCGTCGCTCCGCACGACGCACTCCCACTTCCGCCGGGCTCACGGGGCTGAAGCAGCGCGAGTGCAGGTTTTTTGATTTTCGCTTCCAAGCGAAAATCACCCGCGCTCACGCAACGCTCCCACCGCCCGCGCACACTTACCTTTCTTGCGGAGCGTCCGGGAGCCGGCCGGGTCGCACTTCCTTCCCTCCGCCCCTGCAGAAGGAAGGGACGGGGTGGGGCGCTTGCACGACACGTCCTGCTTCGCGCACGCACACGCGCGGGGGGCAGACGGGACGAGCGCCTTTCTCTCTCGCGCGCGCGGGGGCGGCAGACGGGACGAGCGCCTTTCTCTCTCGCGCGCGCGGGGGGGATGGAGGGGACAGGCTCCTTTCTCGCGCGCGCGGGGGGGGAATGGACGGACGCGCAAGCCGCTGCCGCCTCCGGGAGGCTGCCGCTTCCCCGCTCGTTCCTTCGCCTGCGGAAGGAAGGAGGGGGAAGCGGCAGCCTCCCGGAGAAGGCTTCATGCGCGAGCCGCCCTCCCCCGCTCGCGCGAGAAGACTTAATGCGAAAAGGGCCCATCTATGTGTGTGTATATGTCTGTATGTATAGTAAACCAAGCCATTACGCATTAGGAAGCATCTTCGAATTTCAGAGCCTGCAAAAAATTTCTAGATCAACTACTCAGAATAAGTCAGAGTTACCTATTTTCTGATACATGGTACAGCAGCTTTATATTTTCTACTGTATTATTGTATTACTTTAGTTAACATAAATTATTTTATTACATTAATTTTATCCTGCATTTTCTGGAAGCTAGAACTAAAAGTGGCATACGGGATGCCTGAGAAGCATGAGAAAACTGCATGAAGAATACAAGATCCAGATTCAAAGCCTACCTAAGGCTCTTTCAACCACACAGTTATGTCACTATGATTCATTGTTAACTGCTATGTTAATGCCTATGGAATCCTGGGATTTGTTATGTAAGGAGAGGTGTTTAGAATTCTCTGCCACAGAGCTTTAGTGCATCATCAAACTCCAAAACCCTAGGATTCTATAGGATGTTGCCATGGTAGGTAAATTGGAATATAACATTACTGTAGTGTGAAAGGGCCCCTAATCTAGTGGTCAATAAGGTATCTATGGGAATTTGCTTCCCCTATGCCCTCCAGGGGCACAAGATTGCTTAAAATGTAAAAAATTGGGAAGAGATCCAATACCAGAGGTGGCCAGATTGGATGGCACTACAATCTATTTTAAAAACAAATTGGTGCTCATGGAAGCTTCCAGAAGAGACAATTCATCATTTTTGGCAGATAAAGGACAGTTCTGAAAAGCTGATGGAGGCCAAGGTGCAAAAATGGTATTATGGGTTGTGTGACATCCCAGGGCTGTGAGTTGTGCATCCATTGTCTAGATATTTGGCTTTCTCTCATGGGAATGTGGCCTCCCACATTATATTTCTCATGCTTGGCATTTCATTACAATAAATGTGACGGAAATCCAAATTCCCTTGAACTATTTCTTGAAAATATAAACCTATGAGGGGGAAAAAAATAAGCATAGCCAAGCCATTTCTCTAACTTCTAGCTCAGCACAGTCCCTTTAGGTCTTGCAAAAAGAAAAGTGAGCTATGAGGACACACTTTAGTAACCTAAATGTAACACAGAAAGCATTAAGCATTTAATGTTTAGATAGCTACATTTATGTGTTACCTGTTCATACAACTGCCTCTTGATAGTTGGGTATGGCTTTTAAATTGATTCCTTTTTTTCTTGTAATGATGTGAAGTAATTTTACAGTGCTTAAAATGCACTCATAGTCCTTGCTCCTAGATATATTTTAAGCCATTTATAACATGGCAGAAAGATCGAACCCTCTGTTCATCTGGGAGCAGCACCTGTGAAGAATCATTGGAAGCCACTTATGTTATGGGATTATTTCTCCAAGGAGGTTGCCAGCTGTACAAAGGCCCATTTGTAAGGCGAGTGCCACAGGAAAGTTCTATATATATTCATAGTTCTCCAACCCTCTGGGCTTAGGTTTTGCACCAAAGCCAGTTTCAGAGACTTATTTGAAATGAAAGCTTTTACTCAATCTGCAATACATTGTGATATCCAGCAGGTAGAACTCATTGAGGGAAATTGCTTCCTGGACTGATATATGATTCATTCAGTCTCATCTCTGAGCTATTTAGGGGAAATTATCCATGGGATTGTATCATTAGTTTAAAAGCTTCTGCAATTGTTTTGGTGAGCTTTTTATTTTTATTTTTTTAAAATCCCAGTCAGGATAATTTTGAACCACACAAGTGTTTCAGTTGGAAAAACATTTGAAAAGATTTCTTTCTCTCCCTGTTGTTAGAAATCAAGATTTCAAGCAATATTTTTCTTTTTATTTGTAACTAGTTTCATGGATGTGGCTGAGAACAAAATGCCCAGGTTGTTATGATTGTAGATAATCAACTTACATATACCTAAATATACAGACACAGGTAAAATGTCACTTTCTTGAGTGGCCAACAATAACAGGAGATACAAATCATTTTTATATTATAAAATAAATCATCTACAAGACAAAAAAATATACAGAAGGACATTAAGCACAACGAGCAGAAAAAAAGGTTTGCATAATATAACAGCAGTAAAGTCATCTATAGTGTAAATAAACAGGTGATCAAGAACCAAAGGCATTCCAAAAAGTGAGCTAAGGAGTGTGCTTTCCAACCTAGCCTCTCTTCCCAGTATAATCCTGGTGAGCCTTCCAAGGTGAATGAGCCAGGATGTAGAGGGCTGCAATGGATGGGAATGGGAACAGCACTGGATCTAGCTGTCAACTGTTACCATTATTTATTTCCCCAATGATGCCTTGGTCATTTTTTTTTCAGGGCCCAAAGACCTCCTTGAGGCATGGTGGTACTCACTGAATGTGTTTCACCTTGTGATTCTCTAAGGAGAGCTTTGCTGATGTCTAGAAAAATGGAGGGAAGATATTGGTGGCCAGCATAGCTGTGGTGGGCTTTCCAGGTCCCATGAATCCTGGCATTTGCCTTACTTTGCTGTGTGCTAACTCTGAGCCGTAAGGTGAACCACTTTGGAATTAATTCTACACTCACAGTGTACAGAAGTCTACTGAGAAGGTCTTCTTTCTCTCACTCGAGATCAATGGATAGCAGGATAAAGGTATCAAATTATTTGGCCACAATCAGTAATCTTAGAAAGTGAACAGGTCTGAACAGAAGAAGCCACTCTAGTGAATTCTAGTAAAATATTTTAACTATAGCAAAGAATAATGGAATAGTGGAAAACCTGATTGATTGATTGATCGATCGATCGATTGGTTGATCAAAAATATTCATAAAACCTCTGAAATAATAAAATTTGGAACAAAGACAGAATATAGTCAATAATGATGCTCATACAACCCTGTTCATCCCATGGTACCATTAGCCCCTACCCCATCTAGTGCACCTTTGAAAAAAAACATACTATAGTCAATGGCATAGCATATTTCCCTAGCTGGAATTTGTGCAGGATGACAAGATTTGAGAAGATTGCTAAGCTGTTCACTTAGGGAACTTTCCTGATGTAAAACTGACATTTAAAGAAGTGCCAGAGGCATTCAGGTGGTGAATTACTAATACATTCTAGCACATGGTGATAATCTCTTCACATCTGATGTGAGCTTTCCTTCTGTTATGGCTAATGGTTGTATATGATGGTGGAAAAACTCACAGTAATACTTCAGTTCACCAAGCCATCAAGCAATACTAGCAATTATTGTGGAGTGGCATGATTGCTCGTATTTATCATCCCACAGTCATTGGTCTCCAGAATCCAGCACATTTCTTTTCTTATCATTGTTCTGCTCAGTACTTAGCGCTTGGACAATCTAGCCTCTCCGTCTTGACTTCACACAAGCTCATTTCTCTTCACAAGAGCCAGACAGGATTTCAAGTCTTCTGGCTATTATTAATCTGTCTTTTGTTTCAAAGCAGGCTAGATTTTTCTCCCCAATTACAACTTTAAGTAATTGGAATAATCTAACACAGTGGGAGTTTCATTCACTTAGCAAGAAAACTAGATGCCCCCAAACCTCATTACTACATTTGTCACTTGCTGCAAGACAGAGCTTTCAAATTCTGGCTGCTTTCCCACCTCCTCCTCCATTTTTTTTTTCAAAGAGAAGATGAGACACTGCACAGTTACAAGAGAACAGCAAAGTTGCAAATAAGCCCTTTGTCAAAGAAGAATTGCTAATATGTTCAGTCTGGAAGACAGATATCTAAAGGTCGAGCGAATACAGACAAAGGGCACTGCTGCTATTTTTTTTCGTATGTCCATCGTAGTATGAGAAATGCTCTACAGGGAGGAGAAAACTATAAAATGTAAATATCTCTGGACTTAATGAAAAAGCAAGTATCATATTCCAAGGATGTCTCTTATAATTGGTGAGTGAAGTTCAGCTAGAGGGAGGAGGTTGCAAAAACATTTCTATTCTTTTTTTTTCTTTTCTTTTTTGAATTTCCTAGCGTAAGTGGTTGGGCGTTGAAGCACAGTGCTTTCCTAAAGAAATCTTCCCTGGGAGAAGGGTGAAACATGAACTCAAAAGGGCAGTTTTAACTATGCTAAGTGGCATCTTTAATGTGTTGTAAATGTATACATTGCAAATTAAGCCATCACTATGAAAAATGTATTATCTAGCATATATACAACTATAAATGTTGAATAGTTCTGAAAGGATTCCCCCCCCCTTCTCCATCAGGTCATGTACCAGTAGCAATTACTACAGTCCCCTTGAGTGTTTCTCCCCTTCTTTATATATTTTTGAGAAAATTTATGGGAACATGCACATGCCTCCTTCCATTCTTAACAGCCTCAAATAATTGCAGATTATTTTTCTTTCTTTTCTTTTTGAAATAAACTTCAGATTAAATCTGTGCTGTAATAATAGTGGTCTCCCTTTTCATTGGTTGCCTTCTTCATGCTGCACTGCTGGTCTGTTCATAGGTATGTTTGCCTTCTGATGCAGTATTCATCTATGTAATATATGTGGAGGGTGATGGTTTGTCCTTATTTTGATCAGGCCCTTTCAGTTTTGTTGAGGTTTATCACTTTAATTATGTTGTTGTTGCAGTAGTTAATTTCGGTCTGTAGGCCATAAAACTGACAAATAAGGTATGACATTCAAACTGAATTTATACAATTTAAGTGGATTTAACAAAACACTCATACAATAACAAAAAGTGTGGTAGAACAGGCTCAAAATGACTTGGCTTCTCTTAGTATTTGTGACCATGGCATTAAATTTTTATATGAGTCTTTTTTACCTTCCTTTCAGCACTTGACACAATGTAAACATTTCAGCTGAGCACTCCAGACTGTGTAGCTACAGACTTAACCACTCAACACACACACTCACATCCTTAGGCCTTCCTGCCTTCCTCATATAGGAAGAGTGAGCATAACAACGCTTTATTGCATCTTGATTGGCCCTAACATTGGCCATTTCCACACGGGGTAATAAAAATGGTGCATCTGCACCTTGGAGCGGACTGGGTCTGGACTACTTACTGTAGACCAGCACCTCAGTCCACTCCAGAACAACCTAAGTGGTCCTCCAGCGTGCTTTTGAAAGACCTGATTTTTCTGGTCTTTCAAAAGCACGGAGCGTGCCACTGCAAGCCTGCTTCCTTGTACAGATTCGCAGGCTCGCACCAATGTGAGCCTGTGATCTGCCGAGGGTGGGCTTTAGGCTGGCAAGCTTCAGCAGTTGGTCAAGACCCACGACCAACCAGAAGCTGCCATTTTGGATGCCGGAGCAGAGCAGATCAATGACCACGCACTGCTCCGGAGCAGCCTGGACCGGACCGAAGAGCCAAAAGATCCAGTAAGTGGTGGCACGGGGTGGTTCCCTCACCCTGTGTGGAAATGGCCATTCTATGAAGTTCTTCTGCATCTATTAACTAAAGAAGTTGGGGCAAGGTCAGGATGCTGAGGAAAGTAAGATACTCAGTAGATACTGCACCACTCCATAATCAGTAAGAAGTCTGGTAGCACTTGGAAGGACTTAAAGTCAATGGATAGTCCCAGATAGAGTGGACCTATTGAATCAGTTTCTGGACAGTAAGCCAGCACTTATGTAAGTTTCATTGTTTCAGTGGGTTTATTTTAATAAGTGGAAACAAACCAAGGGATGTAGAGCCACTGTGATATAGTGGTTTGAGTGTTGGATTACAATCCTGGTGACCAGGGTTCAATTCCCCACTAAGCCATGGAAACCCACTGGGTGACATTGGGTGCTCAGCCTCAGAAAACCCCATGATACGTTTGCCTTAGCACTCCCATAATTCAGAAATGACTGGAAGGCAGATACCACCACCACCACCACCACAATATATAACCATTCCCAAAATAAAGAAAACCAGGCTAACTACCTTCTTGTCCTCTACCTGAGTAACAATGGACTCTCTTGTTGATTATATATCTCTCAAGCTGTCCCTTCTAGTACCATGTTGTAGAAAAACACAAAACCCTGTCTCCAAAAGGGGACCAGGGATCATTTTAATTGCTGCTTTCCCAGAGCCCTCTTTATCCATCTGGAAGATGATTCAAGTGCATAGTTAATATTGGATCTTTAATATTCACACATCAAGATGGGCAGAAAACAAAAATGAACCCTGCTTAGAGAGCTAGGAAAGAGACAGGAATAGCAACTGTATGCTTAGCCTGTTTCCCATCTATTGCATCCCTGCCTGAGGCCCTCTCTCAATGCTCATTTTGAAATGGAGTAGTGTTAAAGAGGACAATGATGGGATGAGATGTCTGAGCTTCAGTTACTGAAAAGGAGTACAGGATGGTCAGGATGGTCAATGGAATCAAGTTATTCTCATGGCTTCAGACTGAAGAAAGAACGTGGATGAAGTGGAATAGGCTCTTTATTGGTAGGGAATTTATTAGGGCAGTTTGGGAATCACCCCAGTACTTTATGTGTTCAAAACTGCCCTGCCACCAATCAGACATCATACTAAATGAATATCTGCTCTGAGATAAGTGTCTGGAGTATTTCCTCTGATGTCTGAAGAGCCATTTATTTTCCCTCCTGTTTTATGACTATTTGGACACCATGCTAATGAAGCGAAGCTCATCATTTACCATTTACTAATGTGCTGTCTAAGAGGTAATGCTATATAAGAGAGTGGGGCATGAAGTATGCAATAGATATTCCTTCAGTGAAATGACATGCATGTGGTTTCCTGTTCAGCAGGAAAACCTGCCAGAAAGACTAGTTGAGACTCAATCTGAATGTATGCATGAATATACAAAGGAGAATTTCTTAGAAGAGCACAAAATGAATCTCAGGCTATGAGCCAAGCTGATCATATTGAATAAGGGGGATCATATGGAGTGGTCATCCCAGGATAGATGCTTCTATTTTGGATATTAGCCAGAAAATCCTACAATCCTGTTACTGTAGTTTCTAGCCCGGACTTGGGGTGATATTAGATATCACTTTGATATCAATAATTTGGCCTTCTTTACTTATTCCTCTCCACGTGCTGTGAGATCCCTCGGACAAGCTTGCAGACAGGCATGGCCACTAATAGCTGTAATATTCCAAACAATACAGGCTGGCCAGAAATAGTCATCCTGCTGCTTCAGGAGACCTCAAAGGCAAGTACTCTATTATGTATGCATGCTACTTACAAAGAACTCCCTGCCCCGAGCAAGCAGCTTGATTAGAAGAATCCTCATCTGTCAAGCACTCTGCGTCTTCATACTGGCTACTCTATTGTCAATTCGGACTTAATCATGCTAAATTCTGACCTTTTGGAGGCTTTGTCTCCAGCCTGAAACTCACTGTTTTCCCCAAGTACAGACTACCTTACGGCCACATTTTCCTCTATAAAAACCCCTGACTTTGAGAGCTTCTTCGGATTGCTCCCAACTTCCATCCAGCCTTGCTGCTGCTTTGCTTGGTGAGCCTTCCACGCAGTCCCACATACTGAGACTCCATATCTCTGAACTTCTGCTGCAGACTACCCGGGCTTCAGGACAGGTATAGTATTACCCAAACTAACAACTCCTCTTAAAAATCCCTCTATCCCACTCCAACCTTTATTTCTTTAGTTCTCTGTGTGAGTGTGTTGCATACACTGTTTGATTGTATTTTAATAAAGATCACAATTACTATTTCAATTCTGTTTGCTCCTTGACTTGGCCTGACCCCGTAGACATTGAGTGAAAGATCTCGCTCCGTTGCCCTGCCTCTCGTATTGCTAGCTTGTGCTCTTGGCTAATTTCCCCAACTTATATAATTGAGAGCGCATTTAGGTGTCCCTCCTGGGCTCCCCAGAAAACAGGGTAACAATCCCACTACCCTATTCATATCAATGTAACTATGTTCATATTGTGGACGTAGGCAATACCACTGTATCTAGTTGTCACCCTATACATTCTGACAAAAAATAAATAAATAAAAGTGCAAAACCATCTGGGAAGCACAAAATGTGGCAGTATTGCCAACCACATTCCCAGCGTTCCTGGCTACACTACCAGCTCTCACCAAATGTGGGCCAGTGTGATGATGATGAGAGCAAGGGGAAGTCACCCTTCAATGTCTTGGTGATGGTGATGGCACAAAATCCTCTAGTATTGCACAGGCAAGAAGAGAAAGACAGCAAGACGCCTCCAGGAATCCTGTACACTGATGTTTGAATATCTAATCCTTCCCACATATGTGTATGCAATTCTCATAAGCACCAAACTACATAACACAAAGGGGAGGCTCTTGGGGACAGACCACCTTACAGATGACTCAGACCACAATGCAACAAATTTTAAGCTTAACTAAAGTGGGAGAAAGGGAGAGAGGGGAAGCAGGAAAGAAAGATACAATAATACTTTGAAGAGAACAACTTCCATTATTTTGCCACAATGGATATGAGACTGGGGAACAGGAACTATGAATTTAAGCCTAGTTGTGTGGAAAAGAGGTACCAGGTCTCAGGTACCAGGTCTCTGGGTAAGAATATGGGACAGGGTGTGTGAGTGGGAGTGAGTATCTGAAGAGGTTTTAATGTTGGAGCACCCATCTCCATGTATTTTCAGGACTCACTTCAGGACTCCCTAGCTCAGCATTAAGAAGTTTTCATGTCTGTAACATTTGTGTAACATTGAGGCACCCAAAAGACAGGAGTGATGAAAAAGAGTGGGAAGGAAGGTTGTTGGTGCATGCTTGTGAGCTCACTGTACCATTTGTAACAGTGTCAATTTTATGATTCAAGAGTATGCTTTATGTACAAGCCCTGGCAGAAGGCACTGGAAAACGACGGCATGAAAGCTTCCTTGAACTCTAGCAACAAAGTATGGTCTGAGAAAACTCCCAGGGCATTTCTGCACTACACTGTTATAGTGCTATTATCCCACTTTCAACATCCCATGGAATTCTCAGATTTGTAGTTTACTGAGGCCAAAGATCTCTCTCCCTAAACTGCAAAACCCAGGATCCCATAGGACAGAGCTTTCCAAACTTTTCATGTTGGTGACACACTTTTTAGACATGCATCATTTCACAACACAGTAATTCAGTTTTACTAGCAACTCGGAGGTTAAACCAACTCCTTATAAAAGATCTGGGCACATGCACAAATTGTAATAACAAAATGTATGGGGACACAACATATCTCATGAAAACATTTCATTTATATTTTTAAAAATATATGATTTATAAATAATAACATACATTTCCAAGGCTGGAGTGGGGGGCTCATTCTCAGTCCAGGGAGGTGACACACTTACACACCTCAAGCAACACGCTAATGTGTCATGACACACCATTTAGAAAGCCCTGCCATAGGATGTTGAAAGAGGAATAATAGCACTATAACAGTGTAGTGCAGAAATGCCCCTGGTGTGCTGTGTGTGCTGTAGCTGAGACCATTTAGAATGCATGACCTTGCAGGAATGATGCTTACTGCTACAGCTAGCAGCACATTTTGTTGCCTGTCCAGACACCAGAAAAATTCTGTGCTTCTCACTTTTTAGATTGTTATACTGCCTGGTTAGCCAATTATTATCTAAGATCTGACCCAATTTGCCCAGATTGCTATTTTACCTGTTTCCAAAATCAGCTGAGTAAGAAGTGGTTTGGGCCACTTCCTATCTCTTGTTTATTTCAACTCTGTGAGTCATCCTATGACATCACAAGGGCTCACCTCCTTCTTTTTGATTTAGTAACTCTCTGTCTGTGCAAGGGCTGTACGTTACCACAAGAAAAAAACTGTAACTTGTAGAGGTTGAACAATGGGAAAGATTTTACTATCTACTTTGGAATGCAAAGTAGATAACAGCCATGTTTTTCCCAACCACATCTTTCTTAGCTAATGAAATTCAATTTATCTCTGGGAGCAAAATGTATTGCACATTATTTTCCCTACCTCAACCTCTTTTTTTATTCTAAGAACAACCATGTGAAATAAACTAGGCTGAGAAGTTACGGTGGGCTTAAGGTGATCACATCAGTGGCATATTATGGTGAAGCTGGGGTCTGAAATGATCTATAGTGCATTAGGCAAAGCAAGTGGGCATGAACACAGAGTTGGATCTGTAAGAAAGTTGTAATTTTAAGCAGAATTCTTCTTGTGGAGGTATGACACCTTCCTCTTTTATTAAAACCTTTTCCACAAATATCTTCCATATTGCTTCAAAATCATTCTCCTTTTTTAATTCCTTTTCTGGCCTTAATTTGACATGTTAACTTATCATTAATTGCAATTTTCCACACTTCTTTATACCAATCCTCCATTTGAAAATCTCCATGAGTTTTCCATTTTCTTGACATAATTAAGCTTGCTGCATGGCCACACCATTTTTATCACATTCTACAGTTCTTCAACCACACATGTCTCATTTTCATCTGTGAAATGCTGGAGATCATGTTTTCATCTTTCAGCATGTGGTGTCCATGGAGACCACCTAACTTTCCTAATGGTAGGGCCAGCCCTATTTACATCATAAGGCATTCTGCATTTGTCAGTCCACAGACTTGGTCACATACACTAGTACCATTGGCAACATAAGAAGCTCAAGTCCTGTGGACCTTGATCTCACCTCTTATTGGAAATGTACAAATATGCTGGCATCATGCTGGATCTCCAGTGAAACATCTTTTGATCCACATGTGCATATAACATTTCTGCAGTATGATCAGCTTTGGCTGATACGCCAGCTGCGCCCCTTCCTGGACCTGGAACACCTAAAAACAGTGGTGCATGCGCTGGTAACTTCACGGCTTGACTTCTGCAATGCGCTCTACATAGGGCTACCCATGTGCTTAGTCCGGAAACTTCAATTAGTTCAGAGTATGGCAGCCAGGTTGGTCACCGAAAGATCTAAAACTGACCATATAGCACTAATTCTGAAGTCCTTACATTGGCTGCCTATTAGTTTCCGGGCACAGTACAAAGTGTTGGTTCTTACCTTTAAAGCCCTTCATGGCCTACCTGTGGGATCGCCTTCTCCCATATAATCCGCCCCGCACACTAAGGTCCTCTGGGAGGAATTTGCTGCAGCCAGTCAGAACTAGGTTGGCTGCGGTTACCCAGAGGACCTTCTCTTTTATTGCTTCCAAGTTATGGAATGACCTTCTGGAAGAGACCTGGCATATTACCAGTCTTTAAAAAAGCAGTCAAGACTGTTCTCTTCCGACAGGCCTTCCCAGACTAGTGCTCCACCACCTCCCACCAACTGTCCTCTTGTTCTTAATAGGTAATGTGTTTTAGGGGGTTTTAGATGGGTTGGTGGGTGGGGAGGATGGGTTATGTTTTAATTGCTTTTAATGTATTTGATGCACTGTTGTAGTACCGCCTCGATCCATCGGGAGAGGCGGAAATAATAATAATAATAATAATAATAATAATAATAATAATAATAATAATAATAATAATAATAATAATAATTATTATTATTATTATTATTATTATTATTATTATTATTATTATTATTATTATTATTATTATTACTAGTATATATCCTTGACAGCCCTGCTGACTTTCCAAAGGCCTTGCACCCCCACAAAAAAACAATTAAGCTGGAAAAGTAATTTTTCAGTTAAGTACCCCCCTTTCAATATGCTTAAAAAATCTGTTGTATTTGCGGGACTGCAAAAACATAATTTTGAGGTTACTGTTTATATCTCAAGAAGATCTCGAGGAGGAGGAGGAGGAGGAGGAGGGGGAGGAAGAGGAGGAAGAGAAGAAGAAGAAGAAGAAGAAGAAGAAGAAGAAGAAGAAAGAAGAAGAAGAAGAAGAAGAAGAAGAAATAGAAATGGAAATGTCTGTAACTTTCCCCCTTCTGATGCTAGTTCCACGCCTGACCTATCAGTGATGGACTCAGACTGAAGCTGTGCTCACCTAAAATAACCTGTGTCTTCAGA
Source organism: Ctenosaura bakeri (assembly GCA_948474755.1). Lineage (NCBI taxonomy): Eukaryota > Metazoa > Chordata > Lepidosauria > Squamata > Iguanidae > Ctenosaura > Ctenosaura bakeri. The sequence goes on along the minus strand of CAOLHI010000883.1, from coordinate 412,664 downwards.
GGAATGTAATGTGATAGAAAAAAGTCTAGAAATAAATTACCCAGAGATGTGTAGCATAAATATATCTTTCAAAAGATTGTGTTTGAAAAGCAGGTACATAACCTAGAATAAAGACGGTTGCCTTTTGATACTACAAAATGTTATCAAGGGAAAATGAATTCACACATTATATCTACTTTTTCTGCTGTGTTTCCAGGGACTCAATTTTATCTAAGTATTCAGCTCACAAACTGACACCACCCCACATAAAAACAAAACACCCTACTGCATAATTGTATGTATGGAGAGACTATTTGGATGGAAAATACTTTTGTGGAGTATTATGCCATGAGAGCGGAATGCTCTCATTCCAAGGATATTATTTGCAAATCTCTCAAAGAATATAGACACTTGAGTCATGATTAATGATGCTTCTTGTAGCCTATATTTGCATCTGTTGTTTAAAAGTGGTGGTATTTCTATATAACTAATTTATACATTTTATTTTATAAATAATAAAAATTAATATAACTTATTTATTTAAAAAATATTTACATTGGCCAGAATTCACATGGAGAATTATGAATGTTTAACCCAGAGTTACGCATTTGCAGTAGTTTGGTATTCATAATCCCTATATTTTCCCTAGTTTAGGGGAAAGTCCTCCAGTCCCCACTTACTGGGTCGCAGCTGCCTTGATTGACTGGGGTCTGTTATCTTGTCAATCAGGGAGAACAAGACTAACATTTCAATCCCCCTCACATAAGCAATCTCCTGTACAAAAGGGAATTGCAACAAGGACCCTACTTCTGTCAGTTGCAATGGAGATCGCTTATGAGATTGGGTAGGAATGTCAGTCTTCTGCTTCCTAAGTGACAGGACAACACTCCACCACTGATTGGAAGAATGGATGCTTGTTAAGTGGGGATGGGGAAGATCAGGGTGGGAGTCTGTGTAGCTGCGTAGCTATGGTGGTTATGCATTTGTATGTGCTCAAGTGGTTTCCAGTACACATTTTTAATTTCCATGTCCTTTCCCCAAATGCACAGCTTATTCTAATGCCCAGAGCTTCACAATCCATCATTATATTCTCAAAATTGTAAGAGTGATGAGATGATGAGTGGTAGTTTAATATAATGGCTAAGAGTTAAATTGGGACATACTCTAGTCTAATCTTATTCTGACCATCAACTCAGTAAGTGGCCCAAGGAAGCCACTGTCTTTCAGCTTCTTTAAGGCCCATCCATATGATGTGGACAGTATCATTGATCTACTTTATATGAGTGAGATAAACATTATTACAGTGATGCACGCGAAGAGCTCTAAGCATTCAAAATATGGTACAAATGCCTTTTTTTTTTGTCTTCTTTATGTTGTTGTTGTCATGATCTCATTTTCTCAGACTACCAGGTACTATGAAGTACTAAAACATCAATGATTCAGATTCTATCCAAAAAACTAAGGCCATTTCTGCACTACATTGTTATAGTGCTATCATTCCACTTTCAACATCCTATTGGGTTTGCAGTTTAGGGAAGGGCATTTAGAATTCTCAGGCAGGGAGCTCTTTGGCCTCAGTAAACTACAAACCCCAGAATTCCATAGGTTGTTGAAAGTGGAATAATTGCACTGTAACAGTGTAGTGTGGGAATGGCCTAACAATCTTCGAGTAGCATGTTCCATGGAGCATCACTTGTAGATCCATTTGGAATTGTTCTCCAAGTATCTGTTGTTGTTGTTGTTGTTGTCATTTGCTTCATTGATAGAATAGTTATTTAATCTGTCACTGGGGTCTTACGAATTGTTGTTCTATGACTCCAAGTGACCTCTGACTTTTAGTGACTCTATCATAAGATTTTCTTGGCAAGATTTATTCAGAGGAGGCTTGCCACTGGTTTCCTCTGAGGCTGAAAGAGTGTGAATATGTTCTGTGTAACCACAATCTGGTGAAGAAAAATAAAATTTCCAAGCCCCTGGACGTCATTTTAACTTACTCCCATAGGTATAAAAATAAAGGTCTGACAATATAGAGATGTGTCCAGAGATATCTTTTATGCCTCACGTTTCCATCCATCACACCTTCTGGGAGATACATAATCAAACTGTCTTTGGAAGATAAGTCAAGAAGGGGTTTACTTACAGGAGTTGCTTACAGGATATAAAATATGAAATTAATGACTTCATATAAAAAATTCCTCAAGACATTCTGCCATGTGATTGCCCTTAAATCTCTTACAGTGTATTCCTATATATATATGTACTCAGAAATAAGCCAGTCTAAGTTCGTCTGGACTTACTTCTGGCCCCAGGTGAGGTTTGGAGCTCTGAAATACAGTTGTTTAAAAGTCTGATTTTCTGTTACTTAAAGAACACCCTACCAAGGATACAGTTAATGCCTTTAGCTGGTAGCTGAAGCAAATCTCAGACTTGAATTCAAAGAAGATTGGTCAGCACTGAAAGACACTCAGGCCATTTTCGCACGGGGCGAGGGAATCACCCCACACCGCTACTTACCAGATCTTCTGGCTCCCCGGTCCAGTCCAGGCTGCTCTGGAGCAGTGCGTGCTCATCGCTCCACACTGCTCTGGCATCAAAAATAGCCGCTTCTGGTTGGTCAAGGGTCTCGACCAACTGCTTAAGCTTGCCAGCCTAAAGCCCGACCCTGGCAGATCGCAGGCTTTCATTGGTGCGAGCCTGCAAATCTGCACAAGGGAGCAGGCTTGCAGTGGGGTGCTCCATGCTTTTGAAAGACCTGATTTTTCCGGTCCTTCAGAAGCACACTGGACGACCACTTGGGGTCGTTCCAGAGTGGGCTGAGGTGCGAATCTACATTAAGTAGTCTGGACCCAGTCTGCTCCCAGGTGCAGATGTCCTTCCTGGAGGACGGACTGCACCGTTTCAAATACCCTGTGCAGAAATGGCCTCAGATCATCTCTGTTGCAATGGGATATGGTGTTGTTTTGTTGTATACCTACCTAATTAGCATCTCCTGGCCAGACCCCTCCCCATTCCACTCCATCAGGCAGTAGTCTCTGTGAATGACAGAGATCTATTCTCCTGTCAATTGGGATACAGCAGACTTATATTTCAACCTCCTCCCTCCAGTGCTCTCTGATGTGACAATCAGAAGCAGTATCCCTGTCACAATTCCTTCTTGTTTTGGAGATTGCTGGTGTGTGTGTGTGAGCATTAGTTTGCTGTGTCCAATCAACACGGGAACAGACTTCCATTGCTTGCAGTGGATGCTGCCTAATAAAGCAAGAATGGAGAACTTTTATAATTCCTACATACATTCCTACTTTTATGATTCCTATTGCACAATTGTGAATGTGTAGGCATTGTGAATAAAAACCATTTACAAATGCATAACTCTAGGTTATGTATTTGTAACTGTGTCCCTTTCCACACAAAGAAGTTAAAATGGGCCAAGGCATCCTGGCATGGAGGTCGTCCGCACTTTGGATCGGACTAGGTCCGGACTATTGACCTTAGTTCTGCACCTTAATCAAATCCAAAACATCCCAAAGTAGTCCTCCAGCGTGCTAAGTGAAGACTGGAAAAATCTGGTCTTTCAATCTTCTGGAGCATGCCATTGCATTCCTGCTGACCTGTGTAGATGCGCAGGCTCGCACCAATGCGAGCCTGCAATCAGTGGAGGGCGGGCTGTGGGCTTGGCCAGCATCAGCGGTTGGTCCAGACCCACAAAGAAACAGGAAGCCACCATTTTCAGCCGGAGCAGTGCGGATCTAAAGACCTCACACTTCTCCGATTCACCCTGGACTAATGGAGGAGCCCTGCAGAAGGGCTTAAGGGAAAGTCCACGTTACTTCAGTCCCAGAAGAAGCGGTGAGTAATGGCACAGAGCGATTCACATGCCTCATGCAGAAAGGGCCTGAGTTTGTGAATTTCAGCTGTGTTTATGTATGCATGTATGTATGTATTTTGTGAAGCCCATGTAACCCATAGAATGTTAGATGTACCTGGCAGACACAAGTGTTCAAAAACTCAAATATCTATAAAACTCAGTGGGAAATTTTATGCACTACCATTTCTTCAGGCTAATATACTTTATGCAGTCATTACATTTGTAAATGATAAAATGGCTAGCATCCAGTATGCTGGACTTGCAACATCATAAATTTTGTAATTCACATTTACAGTCATTGCACCATTGTAAAGCCTGAACAGGCCACTTTCTTTAGAAGCCAGGCAGCTCCACCAAACATAGGCATTTTTTTGTGGTGCTGAGGAGTAGGGTGGTAAGTAAAGAAGTTTCCAGCAAGGCGCTTTGTAACAGGCAGCTATAGGGATCTGTCACAGTTCATCATTGCTAGAAGAGGGCTAGATGCTTCTCCATGTACTGTTCCACTACATAGCACTTCAGAAATCCCTGCCTGCCTTCTAAGGTAGGCTTTGAGGGGTTGCATTGAGAGATGTAGCTATGACAACAAAGCTCCATCCTCATAACTATATCTCCCAAAGCAGGATCTTACCCAATATTTGCAGTTGTATGCACATGACACTATTATTCAAAGAATACAATTATATTGAAGCATGATAATTCAAAATGTCCAAATGTGCTTCCCATCTACATCAAGAACAGCTTCTCATCTGCATCAGTCCTAGGTATGCATGTATCAACAGACTGACAGTTGTAGATAAGGATGAAGGTTGATAAGGACAGAAATCACATTGTTTAATATATTCCCCATTAACTTTGAAACCATAAAAATGAAGGTGGACATGGCAGTCCATCTTTTAATTTGGTCGAGAATGCCCAAATCCATATGTTATCCTAGGTGACTGCGGTGAGCCTTTCATTTTTGCATTCACAGTCACATATAACACATTTTTGCATGTAACTATTTCTGGACAGATGCTAGTAACTGTATGGCAAGAGTTTGTAACAGCTGTCTCAATACTTGCTTTCAAATACATTCTAGCCAATGTTAGGATGGATGAATCCATCTGTTTTGCTTAATATGTTTGCATTTTTCCTAGCACACGTTTATTCCATCTCATTTCTGCTACAGTTTGCAATTTATTTTTTATATAAAAATGACTGTGAAAATTTGTACAAATTTTTGTGTGAAATTTTTGCTAATAGGCACAGTTTTGGCAAGTAATTTCCTCTAAGATGTATTCTTTTATAAACACAGTTTTATTTAATTCATGGATTTATGTGAGTAATTTGTCATCAGTGAACCACATTTAGAAATATAGAGAGTACAAAATCCTAAATAATAATCATAAACCAATTTGTCTATTAGTTTTGGGAAGTGCAAATCAAGCAAGTGTGTATAAACATGCAATTTTTTTTACATTTTCTTCTTTCTTTCTTTCTTTCTTTCTTTCTTTCTTTCTTTCTTTCTTTCTTTCTTAGCAAATTTCCATTGATGACTATGCTACAGTTTGCAGCATGGCTTCATGAAATTATATTTATTGAATACTTATAATTTTCTAGTGTAACAGAAGTGCTATTTCTAAAAGGCCTTGCTTCTACAAAATCTCATTTTATTATGAGAAGTGCTTGAATAGATTTTTACCGAGTCTGTGGTAATTGCTGCTTCTACTTAAGTATTAGATGTATACCAACCATCTTTGGAATCACCTAAAGAAATATGAGGAAAAGAAGCATGAAATAAACAGAGATACAACAAATGTTCCCGACGTCAAAGGTTCAGCATGCATTTCATTAAAAGAGTGGTGCCTTGGATGTTATGCAAGTTTTCAGACATCTGCTTTCGTTTAGTAGAGCAGAGAATGTGAAAATAAGAACAGAACTTGATGTTTTGAGCTGAAATATCAAATACAAAGGAGATGCTGGCACATCTGCATTGACAATTTGGGTAGAATGAAGAATTCTGATAAATTTAAACTGGAAATGTGAACATGAAATATGATGACATCCTTGACTCTAGTGAAATATGTTGACATAAGTTGACATGTGTGAGAGGAAATGAACATGAAATTTTGGCAAAGCCTGCTCACCACAGTCTACTATCAAACTGATATTTTTAAAATTGAAAGTTTCATTGTGAACCAGTCACACCACTCTGTCTTCCACATCACCACAGAAGAACATTCTTGCCAAACAACCAACCTTCAATTGATCAGCCTGAAGCATTTATACTATGCATATAACAGAAAAATAATGATAAAATATCCTTATTTGACTTCTTCATCTACCCCAGGCTTTTCTGAGATACAGAGATAGTAAAGAAATTTAACAGTTTGCAGTTTTCCACAGAGAGAAATAAAGAAACAGAATAGGGTCAAGGAGAGAGAGGGGAGAGAGAGAGAGAGAGAAAGAGAGGAGGAAAAAATATGCTGATGGAACTTACAGAAGCCTCAGGTCATTTAAATGCCTGTTCAGTTCAATACCTTCCCCATTTTTTTTCCAGGATGAAAATAGCAGAGAGGATCAGAAGGGCGGTAGCATAGGGAATCTTTGGTCCAACAGAAGGAAAATTTTTTAAAAAGGTAGATATATCAGAATTTTAATTTTTATTATACAAAAGTGTCAAGACCTTGAGAATCCTTAAATACATTTCTGAAGTAGCCTACAGGGAACACTTAAAATGATTTCTGTTCAGCAAGGATGGGAAACACCTTGGCCTGAGACTATGGAAATGCTATCATTCTCCGAGGCCAGCATGGTGTAGTGGGCTGAATGTTGGGCTAAAAAGAGCAGTGTTCAATTCCTTGCTTGGCCTCAGAAAACCCGCTGAGTGACCTTGGGCACATCACACACTCTCAGCCCCAGAAAACCCTATGAAACCCTATGATAGCTTCATCTTATGGTCACCTTAAGTTGGAAATGACTTGAAGCCACACAACAACAACGAGAACATTTTTTAGGATAGACTGTGCTGGGCAAAAGGTGGGCTAGATGGATCAGTAATCTAATCTATACTAAAATTTAAAGTGCCTTATAATGAAATCAAACATTATGCAATAGTTTGAACATTGGACTATGACCATTACTGCGCTACCCTCTTATAGCACAATGATTCCCCTTTCAACATCCTATGGAATCCTGGGGTTTGCAGTTTAGGGAAGGGCCAGCCAGCCCCTCCCTAAACTGCAAACCCCAGGATTCCATAGGATATTGAAAGTGGAATCATCGTGCTATAAGAGGGTAGTGCGGAAATAGTGTATGACTCTGGAGACCAGGGTTCAAATCCCTGCTCAGCCATGGAAACCCACAGGTAACCTTGGGCAAGTCATACTCTCTTAGCCTCAGAGGAAGGCAAAGGCAAATCCCCTGTGAAAAAAATCTTGCCTCGTGATAGGTTTGCCTTATGGTCAACAGAAGTCAGGAACAACTTAAAGGCACACAACAATATCAACAAATAATGGTATCAAAGCAAAGATCACAGTAAGGTTTTGAATCTGATCTATCAAGTTACCTCATTCCAGAACAAATCTTTCAGCTCTTTCTTTCTTTCTTAATCTAGAATGAACATTTGTGTACTGATTTTGACAAACTTCATAGTTGATATCCTTAATATGTTCACAGGAATTTAGAGACAAGTGGGAGCCATGTTGTTGTTTTTTTCCCAATAATTGCTAGTTTCAAAAATTACATTTAGCTTGCTACAATATATTTTTAAGGATTTTTAACCGTTCAATATCATTCATAATGTCAATACCTTTTGTTTCATTCAAATCATAAGCAAAATCATCAAGATCAATCTCTGCAATGTCCAGGAAAATTTTCTAGTTCAACTTGTGACAGTTTTGAACATGTGAAAGTAGGGCTTAACATAAACCCAACATTTTTTGAGCTAAATACAGGCATGGTGCCTAAACTTCTCATCCCAAGTATAAACTCAGGCCATCACGTTACTGGAAGGTCATAGGCCCTTTTCGCACAGGCCTTTGCTCGCGCGATAGCCCCGTGAGCCTCGCGGGAGTGGGAGCGTCGCTCCGCACGACGCACTCCCACTTCCGCCCGGCTCACGGGGCTGAAGCGGCGCGAGCACGGGTTTTTTGATTTTCGCGTACAAGCGAAAATCACCCCGCGCTTGCGCAACGCTCCCGGAGCCCACCCGCACTTACCTTTCGTGCGGAGCCTCCGGGAGCCAGCCAGGTCGCGCTTTCTTCCCTCCGTCCCTGCGGAAGGAAGGAGCGGGGTGGGGAGGTAGCGCGACGGACGCGCCACCCGCTGTGCGCGCGCGCGGGGGGGACGCGACGCCGCCCGCTTCGCACGCATGGGGGGGAGGAATCCGGCACGCACGGGGGGGAGGAATCCGGCGTGCACGGGGGGAGGAATCCGGCGCGCGCGGGGGGGAGGAATCCGGCGTGCGCGGGGGGAGGAAACCGGCATGCGCGGGGAGGAGGAATCCGGCGTCGACGTCGCCCGCTTCGCGTGCGGGGTGGGAATCTGGCGCGAGGTCTCCCGCTTCGCACGGGGGGAGGGCGGCTTGCGCGGCAAGCCTCCTTCGGTGCCGCTTCCCCGCTGGTTCCTCCGCCTGCGGAAGGAAGGAGGGGGAAGCGGCAGCCTCCCGGACGAGCATTCTTGCGCTTGCCGGCCTCCCCCGCTTGCGCTAGAAGCCTCAGTGCGGAAAGGGCCATAGTGTCTCTCTGAATGAGTATCCTTGAGAATCAGGTCTGAAGTTCACAGCACAATAAGTATACAAGGCCTGTGGTCCACAAAACTCTGCTCCTGTGCAAAATCTTATCGTTTTAGATTAAGCTTGCATGGGAACATCACTTGGTGGCTTGTGACCTTGCTGTGCATTATCATAAATCATTCCGATTAGGAGAGAACTTATCAATAAATGAATCTCAAGGACAAGCTTCATATTATCATATTCTCTGACCTTTGCTGCCTATTAGCACATCTTTAAGAATATAACACTTGGCTTGCACTTTTCTATCTCCTGCCTTAATAAAGAAATAGTATGCTGATGAACATAGCCAGTTGCCTATTCTTAGCTCAGATTAGACTACTCACCTCGATGTTATTGGAGAAGTTCTTGTAAATTTAATTTTTATTCCAAGTATCCTAATTAATGATAATTTGCCCCTAGCATCTACGAAAAATGAAATCTCACAGCCTATTGTTACATTGTTGTCCTAGCAATTCCAGTGTAATTAAGGATGCAAGGATATATATAGACACACACTTACACTTGCACACAAACACTAAAAGAAATATGAATGATGGAAATTAAGTTTATTCAGCAAAGCACTGGAAATTAAATTTATTAACCATGAATATCATCAGCTATGTTAACAAAACATTAGGTACAACTATCAGTGAGCGTCACTTCACAGCATTTACATCTGTTTGAACTGTGAAAATCTTAATACTGTATTATATCTACTAATCCATGAGCTCGCATACTAAAAAGAAACAGCTGGCACTGTGAACTGTGGTATACACTGTCTTTAATCCATCCCAGAATCAGGCATAAAACAGGATGTAAAGAACTGGATGAGATGAAAAATCTAGCAATGTGGTAGCTAGGATGCTTAGGAGTAGGTTTCATTTATACTCAGAAAAGTATTTCACCAAAATCTCCACCATGACATAACAGCCAAACAGCCATGCCTCAAACTATATTTTATAGGATGAGATCTAAAGTATCATGGAGAACAGGGGTGGAGAAAGTGCATCCCATGGCTACCTGAAGTCCCAGGAGTCTCAGCAATGATTTTCAGCATCATTTTCTGGCAATTTTTGCCCCCAAACCAAACCAAAAGCCTTCCAGTGCGTGAAAACACAAAAAGATACTCCCATCCACCGTGACAAGCACTCCAGAACCCTGTAGTAACTCTAAATATCTCCATTTTCTTCCACAGTCCCTCTTAAAATTATGAAAGGAAGTGACAGGAAGTCACTTCTTATGACCAGTTTGAAAAGAATGGCAGAGAGACTAGTTTATGGAAAGTACTGGAAGAAAATGGAAATCTCATCTATAACTGAATGGTTCAATAGGTTGATGGCAATAATGGAAAGGGAAAAACTTACAGTGAGACTAAAGGGTTCCACTGAAGAAGATTTTGTTATGAAGTGGAAATTTTTAACTGATTACTGAAGAGAAAATAGAGGTGAATGGATGATTTTGGAGTTTTGAACTTGCTGCTTATTTTTTATATTTAGACGTTTATTTCTTCTCTTATCATGTGAATGGTACTATGAAAATAATAGATGACTTTAATTTGTTGTTATTTTAACTTTTGTAATATTATGAGTAAGCAAGGTTATTCCAATGAAAGTGGGTTAAAGTAGCAATCAAGTAATTTACAGAATTAATTAGGAAATAATACAATTTTTATTACTAATGTTATAAACATATTATTTTTATACCTAAGAATTATTAATTTGATTTTGATAAGAATGTCATTATTTAGTAGAATTGTTATATAATAATCAATTAAGTGAGAATTAAGCTTTGAAAAAAGAATGGTACTTTACTAAGTTAGTATTAATATTAATAACCCAACTAGGATTACAAACTATAGATGAATTTAGTAAGTCTATTATGATTTATTATAGAAATAACCGTAAGCAACAAATATTAATTATAATTGAATTATAATTTGGGATTTAATGGTTAGTAGTTGCTGTAGGATTTGCTTGCAGCAGGGGCAGGAACCAGTTTTTTAGTTCTGTATTGCTTGGTGTTTGGTAGTTTGGATTGATATTTGTAGGTCTTTTTTTTTAAATTGTTATTCAGTTCATTTTTATAATCTATTAGTATATATTACTTTGTTTTGTGGATTGTTATTTTGTCTTTTTATATGCTTTCTTTTTTCTATGTGTTTTTTATGTTTGTTTTCTGTGTTTTTATTGAAATAAAATAAATAAAAATTATTGAAATAAAATTTATTTTATTGAAATAAAATTTTAAAAAATTAAAAGAAAAGAGAAAAATGAAGATATTTGGGTTTACTGGGAGGGGATGCGGACTACAAGCAGGTCTGAGGGATCTGGCTTCCATGTGACTGCCCACTGTTCAGTTGGTATACAGTCAGAGATGAAAAGTAAATATATCGATATCGATATCAACATCAATAAAGAGAGACAGATGTGTGCTTTCACTCACATGCAATTTAGAATTTCCCCTGAAAATAATTTAATCCTCACTGAACAACATATTGAGATGGGAAGCATACATTTGGCACTAAATAAAGTCATTTGTGAAAATAAATTCAATTTGGGCTACACAAATGTACAGAAATGAATTTTCACTTGTTTTGATAGCAAATGCAGGTCATAAGTTCTGACGACAATGCAGACAAAATGAGCTTACTGAGAAATAAAAGGAAGATGTCAGCAAGCTCAGAGAATCCCTGCCCCTGTTTGCTAAAGTAGACAACAGTGAAATGGACTGATTCAGAGGGTTGTGGAGTCTCCATTTCCGAAGGTCTTTAAACACAGATTGGATCCCTACCTCCCAGAAGTTCTTCAGCTGAGGCAGAGGACTGGACTAGCTGGCCTTTCACATCCTCTCCAACTCTATGACCCTTTCTGCACAAGAGAGATACATCGCTGTGGCATCATTGTGTCTCAAATACATCCGCACATCAAACCATTTGATGTCGTTCTGTCTTAGTTCATTTCACACGTGTTTAGCTCTTAAAACGGTTCACATCATTGTGAAACCAGTGTAATGTAAAAACAGAAAAACTCTGAAGCAAATCAGCCAAAACAGTTCACAATGTTTTTTCCTACATGTGGAAGTGCTACATTGATTCACACCACAGAGGCGGGCATTAAATTGACCAGTCAGCAGTGGCAGAGTGGACCGAAGGAGGGGAATAAGAGTTCCAGGGGAATTGACATTCAGAAGCTACAAATGATTTTCTCTGCTTTTCTTCATTAGAAATTGGAGGACATTGGAGTGAAAAACATCACTTATAAAACACAGTGAAGTGCTCCTCCACTCTAGTGTGGAAATAGCCTATGATTCTATCTTTTCAGGTGCAGGGGAAGACTAAAAGCCAACCCCTCTCCCTGAAAAGACAGTTCCAGTGAGGATTGCTCAGTGACCCTCTAATGTTAAGGGACTTTTGTGTAGTTGATGAAGAATGAAATAGAATATGCTGAAATAATATGTAGCTGGTTGGTAGTTACATTCCACACTGAAACATTTTGTTGTAGATCCCACATATTTCCTTTTATTTTTCCAAAGCACAATCCCTTCATTATTTCCTGACACTGCACTTGGGAAATGACACAGATGACTCACTAAAACCCCAAAGTGATGACTAGAAAGAAAGGTTCCACATCATGCTTGCCAAAGTATGGATGGCAGGCTGGGAAATGAGTTTAAGAAGTAAGGATGGAAAGAAGATTTGAAAATATTTTAGAAATGATTGGAAAATTGGAAACCATGGTGAGTATAGTCCTAGATAAGTGAAAATCTTCACAGTGTGGTAATTATTTTGTGTGGAAAATGTACAAGTTACTTCCACAGAAGATAGAATTTTCTGAAGAGAAAATAATATCTGTTTAATTTATTCATATCCCACTTTTCTCCCATATGGGACCCAAAATGGCTGACACATTAAAACAATATGTTTAAAGCATATAGCCAAAAAAATTTGCAATATAAAAATTTAAAAGGCATCCAGGACAATCCAGTTAAAGTATTAATTTAGAAGATTTAAATCAATTACACATTAGCAACCAGCCCACTTCCTCTGCCCAACCAGTTAAAAACTGAAGACCTTTTAAAATAAGAAGGCCTTTGTTTGCTGAATGAGGAAAAGGGGGAAGAGGCCAATCAAGCCTCTCTTGAAAGAGAATTCCACAGCCTGGGAGCAGACATTCTCTTGACTCCTCACCAGATGTATCTGTGATGGTGGTCGGACTGAGAGAAGCCCTTCCCTAAAGACCTTAAAGCTTTTGTAGGTTCTTATAGGGAGATAAGCTCTTTCTGATAGCCTGGACCTTAGCTGTTCCTGCACAGAAAACAGCATTTTCTATGGGCAAAATATGGCATTTATGTATAGAAGATGTTGGGTTCTGTGCAGAAAAATTGTTTTCTGCAAAGAAATGTTGTCCACACAGAAAATTCTGTTTACTGCACCCAAAAATATATTTTTGTTGTGGTTGCTTTTTAAAGAATAAGGCCTGATCTTTGAATAGTGTTCTGAAACCAGTTTTCCACAACTTTCTCACAGTGAGGAGATGAATGGAGAATTATCCATTCTTGCCTGTGAGAAAAAAAATTATGAAGATTTACATCCCTGTTAGGAAGGGTATTTTAGATCTTGTGGGAGTGCCTTAAGAGGCTTTGCTTCATATTTTGTATCCCTTTCAAAATCCCCTTTGCCTTTTACAGTTGTTCTTTTCCCATTTAGAAATTTCCATTTTCATAATATCATTGTCCTCTTCTGTGTTAGAAATTTTCCTCTATAAAGTTCAACCAAAATGGTGCCAATCTTGATAGGAACTGACCAAGAACATCAGGGATTTAGTCTGTCACTGAAACTAGTTTCTATAATATTTGGGCTTCTATGCAATGACAATACATGGGGCTAATGAAGAAAACAGCTACATTTTTTGTATCTCTACTATTTTGCATCCCTACCCATAATTCTAAGTTTCCAACTATAGTCATAACAGCCCTTTGCAAAAGGAGGGAGGAAGTGAAGAAAAACAAAACCATCATCTTAGAACAATTTTTTTTTTTTACTTTTTCCCTGTGTGCCTTAATGCCTACATGACAAGCAGTATTCAGCAGGTGAAGCTTTCCCCATTACTGCACCTTTTTGTCAGGTTAAAACTTTATTTTATGGATTTCTGCCTGTCACACATCTATTCATGGCACAGAATGGCTGCTGGAAAAAGAAAAGAAAAAGAAAAAAAAGTACCCGAGGCCATTTTAGATGCTCTCAAAGATAGCAGTTCCTGATCTACATGCTCTACATTTCTATTTCCTAAATTATATTCTGCTTTAGCAACTGTAACTTCTCCTTCTTGTCATCTGTGCAAAAGGCCAGCCCCATATTTCTTAGAGTGCCTGGTAATATTGTTACTGTCCAAAATATGACAAGGAAGTCAATTTATTGTTCTCAATAAATCTTTGCTTTCATTGGAAAGGTATCGTTCTAATGTATTGAATAAGTTATTGTTCTCCAAGGAACATTTATGTTTCAGGCATTCAAGTCCCTGCTAAGTTCATTGTGACATGAAGGCTTCTTGTAAACATGAGTGGGCATCAATATGCCCTAATCTGGTTTGAAGCCTCTTCAAATTCATGTGAATAATGGGAACAGCCATGTTCTTTTGTTCAAGAATGTCCCTGGGAATTCATCCATGTAATGCTGCATTGTTTTCAGACACATGCCGCCAGGTTACAGAGGCTAGTGTGGGGGTTTCTTACCCCTTTATCCCAATATTTTGCATAAGGTGTGAGGTTCTGCCTAAACCTCCACTGCCACCAAAAGTTAAGACTTTCACTAACCTCAGTGCAATCACCAAGGCCATTTCTGCATGATAATGCTATTCTGTGTTGCCATGCTGCAATTCAGGTCCGGAAGGGAGCATGTCAGCAAAGCTCCCCTCTGCACCTGTTTGCTCCCTGCAGAAGGAAGCACAATGGCTCCACTTCTTCCTTCTGCAGCACAGCCTGGCACTTGCCATTGCTGTGCTGGGGTAGGAAGCATCACAATCATGCTTCGGTAGCTTCCGCACAATGGTAAGTCCAAGAACGCTGCGCGATTGGAGGTGCAAAACCATTTTGCAAATATTGTGTGAGCACGACACTTCACAACAGGATAGCAATGGGACGGTGACGATGTCATGCAGAACCACGATCTGCCAACCGTTGCCATCCTGTCCCAGAAGTGGCACAGTGACATTATATGGAAAGGGCCTAAGAGTAATAATTTCCATTGTTTCCTGCTCAATCACCAATGGAAGGATGTCCCTCATGTCCCACCTGTGTGACCACTGTGACCATCAACTACTAGATGTCCTCAAGTTTCCCATGGAGGATATTATGGAACTGCTATCCCCATTGGACACCAGCTCTCTTTATTCATAACTGCCACTAGAGACATTGTATCTGAACTCAGTCTGTTTCTATATACAGTCCTCCCCCCACACTCCCGGGTTTGACTTTCATGAATTTGATTATTTGCAAGGTGCCCACTTGCCTCCTCCTCATCCCCCCCCCCATTCCCTGGTCTTTTGACCAGGCTCAGGTAGGGGAAAGATCTTTACTCCCCTGTACTCTTCTGCCTGTCATCTGTGCAGGTGCGACAGCAGCGGCCAGCAGGAGGGTGCAGGGAGGAAGATCTTTGCTTTACTTCCTTGCACTGCCATGCCCATCGCCCACTCGGGCACACCCACAGCAGCCAGAAAAAGGGTACAGGGAGGAAGATAATCTCTTCCCTGCACTCCCCCCACCACTACATGCTGGCAGCAGCTAGCAGGAGGGTGCAGGAAGGAAGATCTTCCCTTCCCTGTATTTCCTCATCTGCTGCCCACGTGGGGGAACCAGCAGTGCCCACAAGGAGGGTGCAGGGAGGAAAATCTGATTTCCTAGGGGAGTTATTCACCATTTTTTGAAATTTACAAGTGTTCTGTGCCCCTAACTTTTATGGATGTTCAGGGCCTATTGTATTGCATTCCTGGAAAGCTAAAGCATATGAAACAAAAACAGTGTTTTATTAACAGAAGTTTAACATAACAAAATAGATTAATAATTTAATACATTTAAAACTTTTAAAACAAATATTTCACTCTTACACTCTTCTCCTTGCTAACTCAAATTCTTCAACACTACTTGTTATTTCTTAAACTTTAACTGACTTTCTTAACACTTATCCTCACTCATTCACTCACTTCACCAGACCATAATTCACCAGCCTTATTTAAATCCCCTCTGACCTTCTACCAATCACCATCCACTTCCAACATTCCATTCTCTTATGCGCTCCAACCAGCTCCTTACCTTATTACTATAATATCTAATACCTAAGAACAATTTCCATAGAAAGTCCATGACATTACAAGCAGTAAGGACAACAACTGTAAGGCTGGAAATTCTTCTTTGGGGTGACAGTTGAAAGGAAGCAAAATGGACCTCAATTCACCTCATAAAAATAAGAGCGCCCTTAGAAAATGGAATCAAATTAGTTATATCTGATAATGTCATGGAGAGCCAGGAACAGATTTATTGTGGCCTTTATGTCCCTTTTCCAAAAGGATAACATTTGCTGCATCCTCATGGTGGATCATATCATTATATTTAACAGAATGGCTAGGTAGCCATGTGCTCTGTAGTACAATCTATGTAAACTTCCGTAGAGGCAGACTACAGAGAGAAGAAAAAGAAGTCTGTTAGAGCCAAAGCTTTATATTGCTCAGGAATTTGCAGTGTTTGAGAAGTGGCTATGTAGCATTGGCTTAGCACTGATGTACTAATCTGTCCAGAAGTACAGGATGGTTAGGGAAAATGGTACCATGACAGATGTGAATGAATGAAGAATCTTTCCCTACTCATTTCTTTTCACTGAGAGAGAAATATCTTTTTTCTTTTCTTTTTTTGTGAAGGAGAAGGAAAACACTAGACTGCCACAGAATAGACCCTTGTTAGAGTCCCACCACCTACATCAAAAATGTTGTGAATTGAAGTGACAATTCTCTTCTGTGAATTGAAGTGACAATTCTCTTCTCTTTTGCAAATATTTTCAGGGAACTATCTTCCTGATCTATGCATGATGCTAGCTGCCGCCCTTCCTAATAGGACACAAATGGGGCCTGACAAATTGGAAGTGGACAATTAAAAAAAAAATCTTCCCCATGCTGTAGCAAGAGGCTGGAATGAGAAAAAAAAGTAACATTTCCCTCCTTTCCTGTTCTCTGCCTTAAATTTCCCAGCACTTGAAATCAAAGACTTGTGTATGAGCTAATACCTATCCACCAACCCTAGCCTTTTGGTGCTATCTGTCATAGCACAACAATAAAATGTTTGGACAGGAAGAAAAAAAAACAAGTTCTTTTTTGCTTTTATCTCCTGAACTTTTGAAAGGAAAAACAAGCAATGTTGGTGTAATGTCAGTTTACTAGCCACAATCTTAAAACATAGTTTGATCCATGTTGAAATCATGGTTAGTAAACCAACATTAATTTACAGTTCACTATTCTGGATGTAATCAGGAACTATGGCTTCAAAAGACCAGTTACTACTGTCAATTCTGTATCTTCTAAGGAGCTTGGAGAAGTGGACAAACCCAGACCTTGTGATGTGTTAGCCTGAGAGACAGCAATTAGCCACACAATATCCAGTAATCATCATAACTAAGCAGCAATTTGAACCTGGGACTTCCTAGTCACAGCCCAACACTCTGACCAATACTTCATACCGGATCTCACACTTGGACTGATACTCTATAAGAATGCTGGCAGAATTCAAATCTCTACAAGCATATTTACCTATGCTATGGGCTCTTCCTTATTCTCCAGTTGCTCCCTGGGTACACAGCTGTAGTAATGAGATTCATGGGCACAGCTCTGTCCATTGAGCCACTAATTAGCCTGAATCCATTCTGTCCAGGTTGCACCTTCTTTCCCAAGTGTGCAAGGACAGTCAGAACACACGCAGGCACACTCCCACAGCTACTTGGTGGCCAGATAGACAGAATTGTACATGTGATGCCTCCAGCTGCTGCTGTGCACCCAAGATGAGGGGAGTTGCATAAGAACGTACATAACACAAATGATACACAAGAAGAACTGGGGGATTTGCCTGCGTATATCACCTAGAGGATTCTAGCCCAGAGCTGGTTATCAATTAGTTAGCAGCCACTAAAATTGCTTTAACTGGGAACTGGAACTTCCATGAACTAATTAATATAATGCAATCAGTGATTTCAGATGAGGCTTCTATCACAGCATTGCCCTGCTTCATTTACTGCATTTTTATGGGGTTTCACATGTTGTGTTTCTTCCCTCAAAATTCTCTGTTTTGTTTTTCCACCACTTTTTCCCCTCACTATAGAAAATCTGTTCAGGGGAGAAAGATGGAAAAACTGCAGAGTGCTTTTGAATTGCTAGAGTGAGGAGCACTCCATCTGGAAATTCCTGAAGTGTTAATGAATTGTGTTACAGGAGAACATGAACAAAAATGGTTTTAAGACTGGTGACCTATTATTATTAAGGATAGGCTTAGCAAACATGATTTACAGATTTGCCATGAGAGGTACTTAACCCATGTCCATTATTATGACCTTTAAACTTATTTATAATGTTACTGTCATTTTACTCATTTTATCTGATTTAGATAGACAAAAAGATAAAATAATGTTATTGGTGTAGATGAGGATCTTCTGGATGAGATACAGAATCCTGAGTAACCAAATTCTATGAGCAAGAGAGAGAGACAGAGAGATGAAATTGGGTTTACCAATGGGATGGAAGAACTAGTGGATATATGGCATGTTTGATTTTTGGTCCCTCAATCAATTGGTGAATATATATTTGCCAAGCTAAAGTTTATTCAGATTATAGTTATTACAAAATCTTAAAATTTGTCTCTGCCCTGATTATGGCCCTTTCTGCAACACCCTCTCAACCCACCATGGGGACGGGAGAGGGACAGGACTGCGACAACGGGTCTGCATGAAGTCTTCGCAGTACCATCCTTCTCTGTCCCCAGGCAATGTAATCATGAATTAAATCATTGACAGGTTTTCCCCCTCCCCACCAGAGGATTTTGTTAAAAGGTACAGTGTGGAAAGGCCCTACATTTTTTGGAGTCTGTTTCTTTAGTTTGTGTGTCTTTTATGACAAGAAAAGGATACAGTTAGATGGAAGAAATAAGTACAGGTCTAGGAAAACAGCATGAAGGAGGTTTTGATCAATTCTTTTTAAAGTTATGAAATATGCTATGTGTTTTCTTATGAAACAAACAAACAAAAGCCAATTTTATAGTGAGAAATGGGGTACTGTTCACTGACATGGCTTACCTTGAAAGCTCTGAGGAATTTAGTGACAGAACCTGACCAGAAGCCATCCTTCCAGTGGCTGTATACACTGTCTTCACACATAATACGCACTCCCCTTTGTAATACTTCTACTAAATGATGCAGTTAGAATTTGTGGATTTCTTTTTATCTGCATGACAAATGTCAGATCTGTTTCAGTATTCCTCAGCTGTCAGCGAATGCCACAAACATTGTTTGGCCAACCCCCATTTTGCTTGAGTTCCAAAGCTCATAGTGTCTGGATGTTATTTACAGATGTTGGGCTTCTCACTGCCATTCAAAACTGTGTCAGTGATTATGTGTCTTGTTAATGGAGGTTTTATTGTTCTTGTATATGTGCCTCGGGTGTGTTTGTCTGTGCAGAATGCATTTTCAATTATATCAAAAAATAAACAACATAAAAGAATTGTGAAAAGTAAATTCACAGTGCTGGCACAGAAGCGATCCTAGGCCAAATAAAAGCTGGCATGGATTCTTTGGGGATTGCTAGTTATTCCGAGCTGAGGTCTGCAGCGCAGAAGAAGCCATCATTCTTCCAAAAGAACAGATTTTAAGTGCCTTAGAGAAAATATTTTCTATTTCTTTTCTGTGAGTTTCATATTTCTGCCTAGCTTGATAGCTGTAGAGTCAAAAATAATAAGAACTAAGAAGAACAGATAAATAGTAGTCATGGCGACCCTGAATTCTTCAAACTATAGTCTGGAAGAAAATATCTCAGTGTTTGTATTTGCAAATATTTCCTTAAAATCTGATTGGGGAGGGGTGTGAAAAGGTATATGGATCTTAAAATCTTTCCTCATCTCTTCTTTTTCACAAGCTGGGTCCTCAATCCCCATGCTCCCCCCGCCCCAACACAGCATAGAGATCAGGGCAGTAATGCGTGGTAAAATCATAGAATCATTGAGTTGGAAAGGACCACAAGATTCCCTGCAGTGCAGGAATGCATAGCTAAAGCACTGCTGAAAGACTCCCATCCAACCTCTGTTTAAAGACCTCCCTAGCAGTAGAGTTAACCATCCCCAAAGCAGTCTTTACTACTGTTGAACGGCTCCCAGTGTCAAGAAAGTATAGGTATGCATATGAATCTGGAATGTTTCGAAAGTCTGTAGAAAGAGACGTAGAAACATGAGAAATTAACTGAGAACAGAAAGGAAAGTGATCAGATTCTTGTGAAAATCCTCCTCTTTAAAGTAAACACTGAACTTTTGTAATGCAATGGTTGTATTTCAACATAAAGTAACATGCTAATTCCCCCATCATAGTGAGAAGTTCCTTGCCAATGTTGCCACAAACATGAGACAACCTACTGCAGAGTTCTGGGACAATGCTCATTTTTGGACAGTGGGGATGTGATTCTTCACTAACGTTGTTCTTGAAGGAAGGAATGCACAACCCTGCCCCCTGATAGAAAGTATTCGCAAAACGTGTAGTTTTTGAAGACCGTGAATAGGAAATGTGGTTTCCTATATAGAAAATGATGTTTTCTGGGCAGGAATTCCATGTATGAAGATTTTGACCAGTCCGGGATTCTTCTCATCAGGATAAATGAGACCCAAGAAACATGTTTTTCAACCATTGTACAGATATTCTGAACTATTTTTCATCACTTTTGCACAGGAGATGAAGCTTAGTCAGTTAGTCCATTTCCACACAATGTCACTGTCCCATGATGGGGACACATTGCTGATAGCCTGTGAGTTGTGCTTTCACATAATGTCATTGCAATCCCACTGCCAACACGTCCCCACCCGTCATGATCATGGGATATTCTGGAAAAAAATCCAGTAATGTCCCCTGATTGTGAGACACTCTTGTCACCAGCAGCCATGCAGAAAGGGAGGAAATGCAATTGAGACACTACCTTTCTCAGCACAGCATAGGGAGTAGCCAGCTGCACTGTGAAAGGAAGGTGCATTTTGCTCATACTACCCTTCTGCAGGCAGCCAACTGGGTGCAAAGGGGAGTATTCACATTCCACTGCCAGGATTGTGACACAAGAACAACAGAGGTGGGTAAGGTGCAGAGATAGCCCTTTTCACACTTCCACTTTTTGTTCCATGTGATATAACAATACTTTAAGGATTTGTATTCACAAAGCATAATACATATAATGGGTGCTGATAAAAGCAGATATGTGCCATTTTGATGGCTTATAAGCAGAAAATCTTATTCTTATCTCCCTACCCCTGAAACATACTTGTGAAGCAAGATTTCATTCACTTGAAGAGGATGCATGTAGGCATTACCTGCAAATTTAAACCAATGTGAGGCACGGCCAAGGAAGATTTTAAAAATCTGTGCCTACTTCTCACTGTGCCACTTTTGCCTTAACCTCTTAAGAGGTACCCACCTCTTAAGTCCCCAATATAGCAGCAGGAAAGTATGGGAAAATAAGTTACAAGCAAATCCACTAGTGAGTGCCTGAAGAAACCAGTAAAAGGAAAGGATATTCTCTAGACTTGTCACTTTATTAGTGTTAATAAAGCTGTGGTTCTAGTTAACTTAGCAAAAATGTCTTACTTCTTTATTCTGGATGTGAACACTATCCAGTAGGTGCCCCTAATGCTAGGGCAACAATATTTGAGATGCCATTCAGAATCAATTCCCTTGCTAAATGAAGAATGAATCACACTTTTTGCAGCCACAGTATATTGCAGTTTATGCACTAAAAATAAATATAATATTTGCAAATGAAAGATAAATGGGTCCTGTGAGCTTACCATGTTGTACCCATAGGAACTTAGCATGTGATATGCTAAATTCAAACAGCAAATTGTTTTTTTTCCCAAACTCTGTTTATTATTTCTTTTAAACAGCAAAGCGTCTCCTGAGTGGCATATTGTGGATGTTAACATGTACATATTTATTTGTATGGATATATGTATATATGCATGTACATTTGGATATTACTTTTCTTCTTGATATGTCTTCCCAGTTAATAGCCTAGCTTCCTTGTTTTGATTCTTAGAATGTTATGACAAGCTCTTCATAAAATTAATTGTAATAAGCCAAACAAGAGGTTACCAAAACATGAATCACTGTCACAAGACTACGTCTTTCCAGGCAGAATCCTATTTGATACATAAGTTTGGTTGGGGCCATCTGTGGCTCTAGTGACAACAATAGATCTAAGAATATCTCCAAACTACCAATGAGATTCTTTTTTGAGAAATACAAGCCTGTACATTACAGGGTGAATGACACTTAATCAGTCAGATGAGCCATCCATAAGCAGTACTTCCACCTTGTCTGGATCATTTCTTAGTTAGTAGGACCTCATCCATTGCATTACCTTGGCGAAGCACTGGTTCATCATGCTTCATTGGAATTAAATAAAAGGAGAAGTAGAGGTGGTTATCAACTGGATATTGGAGACACTTTAGCCCACAGAAATGGCTCATCTCTTCTGGTGTTTTCATGTCAATACTAAGAAATCTGAAGAGATAAAATAAAGCCTTGAGGAACTCTGTAGTATCACTACAAGAAAGAAGAGCAAGAATGCTACAGCACAAGCTTCTGGAACCGGCCATCCAAGTACGACCTACACAATGCCCACAGATCACTCTATCCAAAGGATACCACAGTTAGTGGTTCTGGATTGTATTGTCTGCATCTGGTGCTCATCAGCCTGACTCAGCACAAACTCAGGTTGAGTCACATTCCTTTCCCCAGGTGCACTTAACAGTTAAAGCAATTAAAGCAACATGACCTTTACACATACTTCACAAAGTATTTTCTAGAGGTTTGATCCAACCTTCTCTGACAGAACTAGACAAGGAATGATAGCAGAGACTCACTGGCAGTCCCACTGTAACTGTAGAAAATCCTGTGGTGATACAGTGGGCTCTGCTTTTCCCATCCTTATATGGTTAATGAGATTTTTCTTTTCTGAATTAATTTTTAACATATGATCTACTATCCATTGGAATGTTGGTACTTCCGTTTTCTAAATGTCTACATTCCTGATAATTTTTTGTTTATAATTTATCTATTATTTTTATCTTTATTTTGCTTGCACTTTTTTTTTATTCTATGCCACTTTGGCAGAAAGGCAAATATTAATGACAAACTAAGCTACACTGCTGTTCAAGGTTACCTTTTTATTCTGTCACATACGTCTCACTTGAAAGATATCACTGCTATAAAAACCTTCAGTAAAGGGGGTGTTAAAGCTACAAAAGATGAGGCAGAGTGAGTGAGTAACATTTGCAGGCATGGCAGCACTATTAGTAACTGTTACATCCACTTTTAAACACCTTCTCCCAACACCACATCAACAAAACAGAATTGCTAGAAACCAGATTGTTGCTGCATGTGTTAACATGGGTCGAAATGGATCTTAAAATGGATTAAATATCCATTTGAAGCTAACAACTCCAGAATTGATCAAATCCATAGAGATTACTGAAGCAAACATCAAAAGACGAATTTCAGTTTGGAGAGTGCTAGGAATTAAGAGGAGAATTTGCTATTGATTTTGGGCTGCTGTGGCAGTGGCAGCAGATCCATTACCGCACAACTTCTGAGTGGCTCATATTTCTCTTTCCCTTGCTAGTATCATCACCATGGTTCCGTCTCCCGTTTGCTTCTCTTTCTTTCCTTTTCATCTCCGTTGACTCCTTCATAGGATGAGATTTAGCCAAGAGATATTAAAGTGAATATCAAGTGAAACTGAGAGTAAGGAGGGGAACTCTTGCTCGTAACATTCATTCCTGCATGGCTGCAGTCAAGGGAATATTTTTGGAGAACTATTTGAAAAGGCTGAGTGATACTGCTGTAGGCCAAGCTAGGGCTATGAGTGAAGACTATTTTAATGCCCTGACTTCATAGCATAGCATAGATTTTGCATCACAGTTTTTTTTAATGGTGTTCAGTGGGTTAGAAAGGCCCTATTTGGTCCACTGAAGAATATGGGAATATAGTATAATGGACTTTTTCACAGCTATGCCCTCATTTCAGGTCTACATCATGCAAAATGTACATGGCAATTACTTCTAAAATATACACAATCAAAATAGAAGTTATTTCATTTGCTGAGGAGGAGATAGATCCCTGACAAAAAGGACTTCAAAGTTTAAATATGGAGATATGAAGGGAAAACAATTGAATTACCATCGTCAACACAGGTTGAATTCTATTTCTTTTTTCTTGAAAACATTTACTATCACATTTAAGTGGTTCCATTTCATTTGTTCTCAGCAATAGTCACTGGGAAAGCAATCCTGGAAGGAGTGATGAAAAGAATTGCAATAACTTAAAATATCAGTTGAGCATTTAGAAATAGAGTTTAGGCAACTAAAGAAAAGAGGCAAGCAAAGTAATCAAGGGAAAGTGAACACAATCAAAATAACAATTCTAAGTGTGGACAATTTTCAGTTCTCTCTCTCTCTCTCTCTCTCTGCAATGCTAGAAATTTGAGGATTGAAAGAAAATTTCATGGGAGGATTCTTATTTGGAGGACAATGCCTTCATTTTGCCATCCCTGTTGCTACACCTCTGGTAGTAGTTCACCAGGGATGCCCAACCATGTTTTTTAAGGACCATACAATTGCATCTTCAGAGTGTGAAAGCAATGTCTAAGCCAGAGATTCAGATTTTCCTCAGGCGTTATTACTAATAACTTGCAGTAAAGAAGTAGATGCACCCAAAAAGAAGTTCCACAACTGTATGGTAGCTAATCAGAAACCTACTCTGTGTGTGTTCACTTGCTATTGAACAGGAATAAACAGAGTGAATTATAATAACAGGGTTATTTAAATCATAATGAGGGGGTACAAGAGGAAGAAGAAAGGATATTAAACAACTTTTCACCATGACTCGAGGAGCAGTGAAGAAAAAAAGCAGTTCTAAATGAAAAAAGAAATAGTTGATACATTTTTTCAAATTTCTACAGCAGAAAGTCCAGATATTAAGTATTGTTACTTTTAGTGCCTTCAGTAGTATTAAAATAAACCTCTTTTTTCATCATTGCTATCTACTAAAAAGCAAAGAGCATTGGGTGGGGGGAGGCTGAAGACACATAAATGATAAAAAACCCAATATTTTTGGCACTTCACATTTATCCAAATATGACAACTTATTCCCATTTTTCTCTGAGATGAAAACATTCTTACAGCTTTCTCATTCTCTAACTGTTTCTGTGAATGGAAGATATGCCAGTAAAACAACTGAACAGAACAACTGAAATGGCACAGAAATATTGATATACATCATGGTCATCCCCTCCAAATAAGGATTTAGAAATAAGATTTATGAGAGCCAGTCTGGTATTGTGATTTGAGTGTTTTGAACTAGATGTTACCCAAAAAGGTAGGTGACTCAGAGGTCCACCCTGATGCCAGTGCCTCTGTCAAACGGTGGGGAATATTAGCACAAAGGGAGGCCTGCGAGAAGGGGGTAACCTTACAAGATCTTTTACACTTTTGTATACCTGTACTAATGCAGGGATGCCAACTGCAGATTCAAAGAATGTTTGTTTTATTGAGAGAAATTAACAATCACACACACAAGATCTAAGCAGCCTTACAACCATACTAGACTAATTGAAGAAAAGGAAGAGAAAAAATTGATAGTGAGGACATAGTAGGTGATATTTACCTATCCTGCAGAGAACAGACGAAGTGATATGGCTCAGAGTAAGGGTCCAAGGGTAGAACAAGAACAGGAATTGGAGCAGCAGAATGATGGGCTCTGTCTAGAGTATTAAGAATTATCTGGTTCAGAGCCAGGGTTTAAATACCCTATTTTCGCTCTAAGGGGGGAGGTGTTAATAGTTCTCAACCAGAGGCCATTTCTGCACTACACTGTTATAGTGCTATTATTCCATTTTCAACATCCTGTGGAATTCTGAGAGTTGTAGTTTACTGAGCCCAAAGAGCTCTTTGGCTGAGAATTCTAAATGCCCCTCCCTAAACTAAAATGCCAGGATTCCATAGGATGTTGAAAGTGGAATAATAGCAATAGAACAGTGCAGTGTTGAAATGGCCAGAGCAAACAATGGAGTTTGGAACAGGCTAATGACTTTAATATTAGTGAAAAAGGACTGATAGGAATTTGGATAGCTCCTTAATGGCAGAGCAGATGAGGGAACAAAAGGAAAATTTGGGAAGAGGGAACAGATTGAAGACAATCAGTAACTGTGTTGCAAAACTTTCAGGTGCTATTGTTGCTAAAGGTTGAGTCATTGAGGGACATTTACAAGCTTATTATCACTGGAGCTTCCTTGAGTATGACCTTGCCATGTCCTATGGTCCCATCTGACCTACTTTTGTGTTGCATGTGTTCATCCTGTCCTCTTTGCTAGCATAGCTTTTCAGCCATAACATTGTATAATTTATATTTTATGCCAATTAAACAATATTTGCCAATTATACCATATCATGAGGTGGGGGTGTACGACCTGGTATTGTAGGAGTCTGGGAAACAAGGGTTCAAATCCCTGCTCAACCATTAAAACACACTGGGGGACCTTGGACAAGTCACACACACTTTCTGGGTGCAATGGAAAGTAATAACAAAGTTTCACTGAATAAATCTTGTCAAGAAAACCTTATAATAAGTTTGCCTTGACCTTCAGTTGACATGAAGGCACCAAAACAATAACAATGAAGTTTACAGTAAAGAAAGAAAAGTTTTGTGTTGCTACATTTTCAAGTATCTGCCTGTGAAATTTTGCAAATATTACAAAGAAACAGTCAGGATTTGAACAAAAATCCCATTGAAAATATGGTTGAATTTTACCCAAGTGGCATTTCCCTAAGTGCTTCTGTTTCTTAGCTCAGCTGACAGCAATACAGGTACTTGAAATACTAGAATTACATTGTTTACTACAGAAACTAGAAGTAATATTTAACAAAGTCTCAGGCCTTGACCTTTTAAGGATGTAATCGGTGACTTACTTTTTTGAGAGCTCCAAGTGCATTCTTAAGGGACAATTTGGATCCGCTGTAAAGTGATTGAGGTTATAGTGGGAACATGCTCATGATTAGACTGACTTTTTAATATGTTGGTTAAAATTATCTCTTTTGTTGGACCAACTTGTTGAAAGAAAAATTGAATTTTCATGCTTCAGGATTCTACAGGCCAAATGACAATGATTTTAATCTAGACAGACTTGAGAGCATATAGCTAGATTAGATAATAGCTCTCTAACTGTAGGTTTTTGACTTTGATCACTTTTATCTGAAAAAGTGTTACACAAAGATAGAAAACTTAATTTCATTTTTTTTTTGGCATTGCAATGCTATAAAAGATAGGAAAGTAACCCCCTTACTACAAGACCACCAGAAACTGCACATGCACTGCATAGGAATGAATTCATACAACTCCAGACGGAATCTTAAAAACTAAGTCATGTGTGCTAAGTCCTATCAATGAACTACAAGCATTTAAACACTGTGAAAATTTTGTGGGATGAACTCAGGACTCTGACCTTAAGGCCCTTCTGCTCCACCCTCCCAACGTGCCATAGGGATGGGAGAAGGATGAACCACGACAACAGTTCTGCATGACATCTTCACAGTCTTGTCCTTCTTTCATCCCCAGGTGGTGCAATCACCAAATAAAAAATTGATGGGTTTTCCCTGTCAATGGCTTGTGATTGCTCCACCATCCTGCACTTACCAGGTGTGCGGAGGGTCTGACAGTGCAATGGCACCATCAGACAGCACCCAGCTGCACTGCAGAAAGAAACAGTGGGGCCATCGAGCTTACTGGATCTTGGAGGCAGCTGGTGTGGAGGGGAGCACTCCCATTGTGCTCCCTTCCTGGCAGAGCCACTGCCAGGATCCCCACAGGACACCACCAGGAACAGGTAAGGTGCGAAAAGGGCCTTAGACTTAAAAGATTCAGCCTGGGAATGGAGTGTGCAAAATGTGAACCAGATCTGGGCATGCTGCGAGGATGATATATATTTGTTTCCCTTCATATCTACTGCCTGCTTTTTCATTGGCAAATGTTTCATGCTATGCCATTGAAAAGCCTTTTGCTAGGTGGTCAGTAACAGTGTTAACAGTATGATGATCCACAGTAGCGGTGGTGGTGGGGAAGCAACACTATGCATATTTTCTAAGGAATTTGTCTACTGTATTCTACAGAGCTTACACTACAACTAAATGAGGATAGAAAAACAGATTTCAAGTCTGGATGTAAATATTCACTTATTTCATTCTCATATGTGAAAATGGAAAAAAAGTTTTTTCCTCTTCTGGGTGAGATAATGAGCCTATTACACATTTTTTATTTTTATAGTATTGGGATTTATTTTTTGCAAAAAAAGAGATTTTTGTGCAAGAACGACCTCAATATTTGTGTGAAATGGAATTCAAAAGCACAGATTTTTCTGTAAAAAAAATCTTCATGAAAATTTCACAAAAACATCCCAGAACGTACGGACACAGTCATGCCATTTCATAGCAGCTGACAAGTTTTCAGTGTGGTATATTAATATGTTGGGGAAATTTATGAATATCTTTTCCATCCTTGTCAGTGCGGATAGTGTATGTTGTGTGCCTTCAAGTCCTTTCTGACTTATGATGAACCTAAGCTGAATCTATAATGGGATTTTCTAGGAAAGATTTGTTAGCAAGCCTGCCACTGCCTTCCTTTGAGGCTGAGAAAGTATGACTTGGCCAAGGTTATCCAGTGGGTTTCAAAGGTTGAGGCAGGATTTGAAACATGATCTCCCATAGTCCTAGTCCAGTACTCAAACCATTACACCACAATGGTTCTTACAACTGAGGACAGTCTAGAAATCAAACATGCTTTACCTCAAACACAAGCACAACTCAGCTCAATCATTTCATTACACTTTCCTGGCTCAGTAAAATCAGAGCTATACTAGTTTTGAAGGGAATTAGCCACTTGCTCTCAGTTTGAAACCAGCACTCTAGTATGTCTCAGGTCATTAAAAAAGAAAAGAAATATACCATCTTACAGTTTTACCCATGTTTGATGAAAATATTTGTCCCAGTTAAGTAGGTACCACATGATCTGTATATATCAGCTGTATGTGCTTTCGTGTACTCATTGTAAATGTTTATTGTTACTTTGTTTTGATTCTGAGGGTCTTTCTTTTACATGAAATATGGTATTAAAAACTTGACATAAGCAAACAGTAAACCAGATTCTTCACAGTTTAAGCTTACGATCCTATACACAATCCCACTTAGAAACTAGGTCCCTTGAACTCAATGGGATGTACTTTAAGTTAGTGGGGCAATGCACTGCAAATGTATCAAAATGTGCTGTTATATACTTCATTAAGATAAATGAACATTTAAATATACAGTCAGCCCACCACATTTGTGGGTTTTAGTTTTGTGGATTTGATTATTCATGGATTATTTGCTGTCACCTCTGCTGCCTCCCTATGCCATTTTTATTGGGACTGCAAGCCTTGTGAGACTGAGAAACTGTGACCAAGGCTTATAAGTCCCTGTTAAAATTGGTATGGGGCAGCAGTGGCGGTGGCAATAAGCCCCACCACCCACCACTTCTGTCTTGTCTCAAAGGAATCCATGGTGGGTTGAATATGGTGATCATACATTTTTTGTGTGTTAAATATGGCTTGGAAGGACCTAAAGTTATTCATGGTTTTTTCACTTTCATGGGGTCCTGTGCCCCTAATCCTAGCGAATGTGGAGGAATGATTGTATATTAAAATGTGTGTTTTAACAGCAATTTTTTTTTCAAAAAATATGCAGATTAATATATGGAACCTAAGAAGGTGCCGTGGACTGGGAACAGAGTCATCCATCTATGTTACATGTTATTATTAATTTCCTTAGCCTTTTAAAGGCCATATCCCATACAGTTGTCTCCATTTCATCTGCTTGTCCGCCCTCTCTTTTGCAATCTGCCAAGGTGAGCATATGCAAAGGTCTCATGAGTGCCCCTCATGCACTAGAGTATATCCTTTCATTTGGGTACACACACCTAATTTCTGATTTACATTGAGCAAAGTGTCCTTTCCACACAAAGTAAAATGGTGCGTTTTGTCTGTCAGTCTCCTTTCCTGTTCAAAGAAAACCTGAGAGAGTGATTAATGTTTAAGGTTTTAATAACAACTGGTTCATCGTTTGAGTCAGACCCCAAAGCTCTTTGTAAATATTAATTACCCAGATCTTTGAAACCCTCTGACCTCCCCGGGTTATGTATCTCTTTCTATGAGTTTTGAAGGAGGTAAACAAAGGCAAGCAATGGTGAAGCGATTTCACAGCAGGCTAATGATGTAATGGGCAAATCATGTCTAAAGAGTCCTTACTCCTGGCCTCTTACTGTAAACATGAGGTCACATTTTGTATTTAGAAGATCATCAACAAGCTGCAATGGATTTTACAGCAAGATCGTGCAAGGAAAGATACAGAAAGGAATGTGGATTATGACAGATGATAGGGAAATCCTTTGAACAGAAGAGTTGTCCACCTCCTGTATCTATTCTAGTCTTGATCTCTTAGACCAATGGTTCTTAAACCATTGGGGTGAGATCCTAAAAGGGAGTGTGATAGTGGTTCAAGGATAGCTGAAGAAAATTGAGCCTGCATGTCTATCAAATATGAAAAAGGACAACTCTCTCTCTCCCTCTCTCCGTGTGTGTGTGTGTGTGTGTGTGCATGCACTATTGAATATTGACTAGTCTCTGCAAAAGAGCAACACAGAGCATCTTTCCCAACTTTCTCCAGCCTCAGACATGGCAAAAATTGGTTTCTTTTTTTTATGCTTTCCCCAGTCTGCTTCTCCAAAGGTCCTATCAATGGTGGAGCAGGCATATGCTCATTAGAGACCAAAAGACAGCTTCTCAGTTGGGGTAGGAGGGAAGCAGAGAAAGAAGGTAGAGAGCACAAGAACTCAGCATTACAATGGAGGGTATATGTGGCATGAAGGGACTGTGAGGGAAAGAGAAATGTAGGATAAGACACAGGAGGTACAATGTGGAGTGGGGCATGCAGCTCCCTCATGTAGATGTAAAGGAGCTCACAGAGGTAAAACATTTGAGAATCAGTGTATTAGACCTCTTGTAAATATAACTTGTTGCCAGGGACCCCTAGAGTTAACTCAAGATTTAAATATTTAAGTTTAGGTTTAAATATTGAAATATTTACTTATTCATTAAAGGTTTCTGTAAACAAGGATTCAAATTCCCACTCAAACGGTGGGTGACCTTGGGCAAATCACATTCTCTCAGCCTCGGGGGAAGGCAAAAACAAACCCCCTCTGAACAAATCTTGCCCAAAAAACACTGGGATTGGTTTATCTTACAGTTCCCAAGAGCCAAAAGTGACTTGAAGGCACACAACAACAAAATGCCACTGAGAAGCGGATATTGTTTCCAGCCATTATGTCTCTCCCCTTTGAAAACTTTCTTATGACAAATCTATCATATGGGTTTTCTTGGCAAGATTTGTCGCCGTTGCCTTTCTCTGAGGCTGAGAGAATGTGATTTGGCTGAGGTGATCCAGTGGGTTTCCATGGTGAAGTCGGGATTGAAACCCTGATATCCAGAGTCATAGTTCGGACATGTGCACACACCTGCTGCTGTGTTCCTCAGTGCGCACACATCTTGCTTGCATGTCCCTGACAAAAGGAACACAGTAGGAGGTATGTGCATGCACCCAAACTGCTCCTTTATTTGCAAACGAAGGAGTAGTTTCAGCACCTGCACACACACCCCACTGCCACATCCCTGTTGCTGGTGGTGGTGTCCAACAACAGGGCTTTGAGGACCCCTATGGTGGCTCCACAGACTCCCAAAAGTCCCTTGACCCCAGGGAAAGAACCACTGTCTTAGACCTAAATTCTTTTGTGCGTTCCAGCTAGAGCAAATGTGCTGAAACAATTAAAATTATATCATTGGAGTCTTAACATTTAGCAGTTCACCCATTGTGTCTACTTTAGTTGGGACTAGCAATTGGGTTTGTCTTAATCAGATACTGGGACAGTTCTAAAGTGTCACAGAAAACAGAAGGGGGGGTATCTGTGGAAGTGATGGAATAAAATAAAGGAGGTACTGAAATTGCCACAGGTATCAGTAGGAAGGGAAAGAACATTTCAAAACACATTGAAAAAACAAGTTTCTTAACCCTCAGAATCCTGGACTGACAAAACTGTTCACACTTTGGGGCTCATTTCATACAAAATTCTCACATGAGATTTTGTGCAGAGCATTTTCTGCACAGAAATATCATTTTCTGCTCAGAAAAAGGCTGTTTCTTGATGAGAAAATGCTGTTTTCTGTGCAAAAAAATTGATGTTCAAATTTTGCACAGAATGTCCCAAACTATTCAAAATGAACAGTTTTCAAAGACTTTCTTGCAACAAGAAGAAAATGGCTAAAATTCCTTGTTTCCTTTGAGAAAGAAATTAGTAGGAAAAAATTGCACTCTAGACATCAAAGACCTGACTCAATGCACACTTACAAATGCCTCCCTGCAAAGCAAGGGAGGAAAGTGTTTCTAACTCCTTCTGAAGCATTCATTGGGTTGTGGTTAGTATTTTTGCCCAGCACTGTGATATGTATGAATCTCAAAATGAATGTTAACATAGAGTCAGCTTTTCAGTTTACATTAGGTCTTTCTGAATAGGGTATAGAAATGTATGAATACTATTCCAAGATGCATACACACACAGAGTGCCTCAATTCGGTATGTAGATATAAATACTTCAGACTTTAATATTGCCTTGTTGCCTTAGAATAAATCACTGACAGATGAATGGAGACTGATATAGGAGGTGTACATTTTCAAATTCCAGTTCAGCAAGACTGAGCTAAAAAAATATAGTGCAGGAGGCAATCTATGCAAGAGGATAAATGGACACAAATCTGACATTAGAAATGGCAATATCCAAAAACCCGTTGAAGAACAGTTCAGACTTCCTAGACATACAGTAAGGGATTTACAGATCACATCCTTGACAATGGAGTTTACAAAGAATGACTAGAAAGAGAAACGGCTAAATTGAATTATATTCACAAATCTCAATCCCTTAGCAGAGGTATGAAAAAAGACAATGGTTTCATGGTGCACTGCATATATTAATACAACAGTTCTTCCTACTATACATAAATCAAAAGAAATCTTCTCAGTGAAAGTTTTGAACCCAGGGAAAGTCCCATATGACAAGCAGATTTACTGCTTTCACACATCAAAACAACCTGATCACTATAAAGGTCGGAAAGACCTATAGAACCTTTCTCAGCCCTTCGAGTTTGGGGTAAGGGATGTGATTTGCATCTTTCTGGGTCCTATTACAATTCTATCCTACTTTATAAATATGGTCTATAACCTGAAGCTTTAATATCACACTGTACCACATCTGAAGAAGTGAGTTTATAATCCACCACAAATGCTCATGCTAAAATAAAAACCAGTTAGTCTTAAGCATGCTGCTACATCCCCCCACTTTCTTCCTGTTGCTCTCAGTGGCTGCTGCTCAGTAAGTGGGTAGTGGGGAGTTTTCACAGTTCCTACATATTCCCTACATTATTGAATATGTAATGATTAATACAAAACAGTCATGAATGTCTTAACTCTAGGTTACACATTTGTAATTGCTTTAGTGGATTCTGTCTAGAGTTATCAGCAGGCTTGGGAAAATGTGATGTTTGCCCCAGACTTTGTGAAGCTCAGCGTATTGTGGGGGTAAAACAGTAGCCACTCCCCTCCCCCCAAAAAAATGGTGGAGAAGGTTTGGATTTTCTTGGGGTGGGGGGTTAACTGTACTTATTTCTAGAAATTAAACTTTAAAAAAAATCCCCAAAAGTCAGCTTAATTCATAGTGGAGAGTCTCTTTAAGGAAGCTTCTTGCATTGCTATCCATAGCCTTATTCCTATTTCGTGTATCAAAGCTACACATACAGTCTTTCTTACCTAATTTTCCTGTTGCTGGATTAAGCAGCAGCAACTAATGTGCTTTTGGGGTTTATTTTATTAAAAATCCTTAAGCTCTCCCCAGTATGGATGGTAAATTTATTTCAGTTATATTGCTTTGTGCATCTCTAATACTAGGGAAGCATTTTATTTTTTTGAAATAGACATCTCAGTTTTCCCTGAATATATCCTGATCCTGACACACACACACACACAACCCTGGACTGATGATGTACAATATATTTATTTCCTAGTGAAGAACTACTAATCAAAATTAACAATTTCCATATCATAAAGGTCATATCTAAATTGTCCTCTCCCACAGAGCATGGGAAATTTAGTTTTTGGATTATCCTGGCTTGGTAGGCTAGATTTGAACAATGAAAATAGGGCTGAGAGGAGGCTCCTTGTAAAGTCCTGTTAAAGGTAGGGAGGAAAGATCTCTGGCTTACTGGACCATTTCCACATGGCCTATGTGGGCAAGGCCTTGATTGACTCTAGCCACAAAGGTGCTGGGAGTGACTGTGACAGTTATAGTGCTGGTCTGCTGAAGATGTCCAGAGTAGGGTCTTCTTTAATGGTTGTGGCTAAGGTGGAGTGTAGTTTTGAACAAAATGTACATTTATAGCCATTGCTCTATTTTACCTTTTTAATCGGGCCATGCCATGAAATATTAGTTAATTATTTAATTTTTATTGAATAATTATTTAAAACTTGAGTTAAAATTAGAAAACTCTTCAGTTGTAATTACGGTGGAAGTAACTGAAAATATTTTGTATTAACTTTTCTGTTGTTACTGTAAGCTGTCTTGAACATGGCATGCCACTTGTCCATGGTAAAACAAACATCATAATGATGCTAATGACACTGAACATAGGTATCTATGGTTAAATCAAGAAGGATCTCAAACTTTGTGGAATCTTCCCAAAGGTCTACCTCTTGAAGATCTGTTATCTCCCGCATTTTTTTAAGCCATAGAAACTCTTTGATGAGAAAGGGTGTTTAAGAGGTGTTAAATTTTAAAGGTGGTTTTAAAAGATGGACAAAGGAGGCCATGGGCTGTACAGAACATCTTGGGCCGTCAGTGGTGAGCACTTGTGTTAGGTGAAACATATCTACAAAAACCAGCCTTCTCTTCTTAACACCTCTTCTGTACTACACTGTTATAGTGCTATTATTCTGCTTTCAACATCCTTTGGAGTTCTGGGGTTTGTAGTTTACTGAGGCCAAAGAGCTCTCTGGCTGAGAATTCTGCAGCATAGTTAAGAAATGGCCTTTGTAAGTGAGAAATTAATGGTGCATTAGCATTTTGTTCGACTTTCATGACCAGCCACATAATTTTCATAATATTCTTTGAAAATGTGATTACATGGACTTCAACTTGGGTGGGGGAAGAGAGAGAGAGAGAAAGTCTAATTGGCTGATCCAGTGGGTGGGGGACAACAGTGAGAAAAGAATGAATAAGCGTAGAGATGTGGCAGGAAAGACTAATGAGAAAGAAAAAGAGTACGGTAGGAGAAAAAGAGTACACATTACACAGAACAAAGGAGTTTCCAATCCACAGATTAACTGGTGCAGGCAGAATGAGTACGAAGGCAGAAAGAAAGTTCACACTGGAACAAGAAGAATTGGGGAGTGCAGGTAAGGAGACAATATTGGCTGGGATGAGGAAAGGACTTTAAAAAAAAAACAACTCTGCTAGCGTGTGATAATTCATCAAGTGATAATTGATAATTGATAAAGTGATGGAAAAAATATTCCTCACATTTCTCATTTTTGATGAGACAAATGAAAACAAAATGACAACCACTGGGAGGTTTTTCTCCTCGTGTGAGCAAGGTTTCCACAATTTACATAAGAAGCCCCTGGGCAAAACTGCACAGACAGACACAGCAAGTCCAGAAAGTAAGGGTTATTGATAAAAAAAAAAAAAAGACTCAACCCACATAGTGCTTTTACTTTTTTAAAGTGCATGTGACAAGGCAGCAGCAACTGCATAAGAACAGTCTCGAAACTGTGAATACTCTTCAGAAATTGCATTTAAAAAGTCTTATTTTGCTTTGCAAAGCTATTTTTAAAAAAGGTTTTTCATTCTCATTCATAAGAACAAGATAAGCAAGGATTTACATCCAAGGAAAAGACAAACAGAAATTTCAGGTACTCAGAAAGGTTTGCAAAACTGTATGATGGACAATAATTTACAAACACATCTTTTGAGCATAAAAGAGCTTTCAACATAGAGCTACCTGTAACAGAGAGAAGGTACTGAAGGTGTTATTAGGCATGCTACCTTAAACAACAACTGCTGTTCCTCAGAGTATGCCATTCAAATGAAAATTCAAATACCAGTAAATGATCAAATGATAACTAAAATATTTATCTGGTTGTAAATTAATTTTTCAGCAATCTGTATTCAGCAGAAAACACTTTATAACACTCTTTACAGCACTTGGGAGCTGCAAAGCAATCAAAGAAAGAGTGGAGAGACAGGGAGGGAAAGAAGGACAAGCAAGATGATGAGTGAGGTTAGCAAAGGTGAGAATAAAAGGAGAAAGAGGATTCAAGTTAGGAATAAAAATACAGCCAAGGCAGAAGACAAATATAGTCAGTATAGAAGAAGGGTATAAGACAGAGGGTGGTACTACCAAGGAAAAAAGAAGACCAATACAACAAAAAGATATGGGAATGGGGAAGAAGAAAGAAAGAAAGAAAGAAAGAAAGAAAGAAAGAAAGAAAGAAAGAAAGAAAGAAAGAAAGAAAGAAAGAGAATATATTTAGTGAGAAATCATGAGAAGGGCAGATTGAGGGAAAAGTATGGAGGTGTAGGAAGAAGGAGAAACTGAGGAAAGTGAAAACCCTTGAAAGGGGTAAGTGGGTGGAGAAGAGACTGCCAGGTAGAGTCCCTGGAGGGTATATAGCAGCATCTATGTAGCAGCCTGTAGCAGCAACAGTCAGTAATGCACACATCACTTCTCCATGCCTTGAGGCCTGAAAAAGAGAGGTTATGTACTCAAGCGTTATTTGAGTGCCAGACTATGACCTTGGAGACCAGGCTTCAGTTTGCTGCTCAGTCATCGAAACTCACTGGGTGATCTTGGGTGTGTCATACACTCTCAGCCCCAGAAGACCCCATGGTAAATTCACCATAGAGTCACCATCAGTTGGAAACAGCTTGAAGGCATACAACAATAACAAATGTCCTCAAACTCAGGACTAGACCCCGAGTCCTGGGAACACATGGTTTGGGCCTATATAGTTTTCTCTAGAGTACTTAAACTGCAAATAACTACTCTTGGTGTAAGAATATGGTCTGCAGTAATTGATCGTGGTATGAATGTTGCCCAGTATAACATCCTAGCTACTGTTTTCCTTTTCCAACTCCATTCTGTCAAACTGAAACAGCCAAGAGAGCATGCAGATGCTTTGGCCATTTCCACACAAGACTGTTATAGTGCTGTTATTCCACTTACAACATCCTATGGAATCCTGGGGCAAATCCTAGAATAGCACTATAATAGTCTAGTGCAGAAATGACATTTGAGACAAGGTTCATTCATAGAAGGTGATGTCAGACACTGTTGTCTTTCATTTGTAGCTCTCCTGAGATTTCCTACCGCTTCTTCTGTCTTGTTTCTTATTGTGAAAAATAATGGAAAAAATCCATTAAATGAAAAAAAAAAAAGATAGAAAAGGTATGTAATGTCTTCTGTGTATCAGTGCTACAGGTCCCCTGTCTGGAATCAGTCAGAACAGAAAGGGTAGAGAATAAGCACACAACAATATAATATCAAAAGATGATGTTTGGAATGTGTAAGAAAGAAAGTGATGAAAGTGATTTCTGCCTTCATTTTGGTGGGAAGAAATCGTCATGAGGAGCTAAGTAGGAAATGCTAACTACTGAAACGATAAAGAAGAATGAGAGCTATTGGAGGGGAAAAAAAATACTTTGGCACCAGAAACTATGAAGGAAAAACGAGAATTACTTTGTTCTTCCTTGTAGATGGCAGGGGGAAAAAACAGTACATCAGAACTTTTGCACTGAATGATTTAGTCATAGGGATCACCTTCCTAGGTATTCCATCTCTTTATTTCTAGTTCTATTTTCTGTACTGCAGCAATTCACGAGAGGTGACGCAAGATGAAGGTCACTTCACACATTACACTAAGGGGCCTCCAGCAAAAAGACCCAATGGTAGTTCCTGGAGCAGCATAGGCTTGCTGTAGCATCCTTTCTTGTTTTTCAAACTAAGGGTAGCCATTTAGGCAAGTGCATAGTTGTAGAAGCTGGTCCTTTTCCTGCCCCTACCTAAAACAGTGATGACTATAAAGAGGTATCATCTTTTTCCCTCAACAAAATGTTGTTTATTCCCAATTAAATATATTTAGTGTAAGGGCAACAAAATAAATTTTTATTTTATTCTTGTCATGGGATACTATGATTTAAGTGAAATTAAAATGAGGGTCACATTTTCATAATATTTTTCTCTCTGTCTGTCTTTTTTTTTAAATAATCTTTCTCTCTCTCTTATGCTGTAGCAGATTAAGAATATGGATATAATTTTA
The DNA here is from genome assembly GCA_948474755.1 of Ctenosaura bakeri. NCBI lineage: Eukaryota > Metazoa > Chordata > Lepidosauria > Squamata > Iguanidae > Ctenosaura > Ctenosaura bakeri. Next base: position 374,298 of record CAOLHI010000883.1, on the reverse strand, counting down.
TAGCTTGACATGCCATTGGTAGGTATGGTGAAAGGGGAAATATTAATGGCGATATGATCATATAGAAATCTAAAATCCCAACTGGTTGCTATCCGAATGGGTTGGACACAGAGCTCAGATTTCTGAAACCAGGTAGGAAGTGAGGCAGCAACACAGAATGCAAAGTACACAATAAAGTAAAACAAACAAAAGAGTTTCTTTGGCCAAAGGATCCTGCTGATAATCTGAACTGTGTTCGGTCCAACCTACTAGCAGTAGTGATCCAGAATGATACCTTTATTCTTCAAGCTTCATGTTATTATACTATTTTCTTGATTAGGAAAGCAAAATAAAACATACATCAGCAAGATTAGTTTTTCACTTAAGACTGACTAGTTGTTATTTCTTATCTAACTTTTCCATCAGCTGTCTGGAAGAACAAAGCAGTATGTAACTATCTGTAACTATCATAATGTACTCCCAGTTTCAGCAATAATAGTTTCATATAGGAGTTAACAAAACAGAGGTTATTCATATAATTGGTCAATAGAAGCAGTTAATCAATATTCTTGTTAATGAGATGATGAGAGGGCAATTGAGAATCTTCTAACATCCCTCATGTATATTTTAAGCCAACAATATATTTGAATTTGCAAACATATATCTGTTACAATCTGCAAATAAGCTTCTTTGGCCTCTTCCCACCCTGGCATTCATTCATTCATTCATTCATTCATTCATTTTATTTAATTTATTTTAAATATTGTTCTGCACGTATACGCTCTGGTCTCTTTTTGTGTCTAAATCACTCATCAAGCATCTGGGAAGAATCATATTTGTTCCTGAGTTTGCTTGTTTCACTTTGGGTGTATTTTGGACAGACATGAAATTCACTTCAGTTCTAGATTTGAGATGCATATAAAGAATTCATCCATCTGTTGTGAAGACTGCCCCTTACTCTAGTACAGATAACTCAGCCTGGGTTGAGAAACCCAAATGAAGCCATGTTTCTGTTTCTGTGTCTGGATTTTTGAGAACCAGCTGTCAGTTTAATAATGCATAACAGTTCCAATTGGTAAGACAGACAGCTATGATGACAGAGATTGGGAAACAGGCTCTCAGATGCTTTGATGTTTAGTGCCCACATGCTCTACCCAGCAGGACCAATGTAAGGGTAAAAGACTGTGAGAGCTGTAATCCAATAATCTCTGGATGGTCAAACATTTCCCATCACTAAATTCTGAGGTCCTGACTAGTAGTGAGTAGGATCTGGAATGTATCCAGATTTCCCCAATGAACAGAGTTGATTGTACCTGTTGTTGGCTATATAGACTCTTTGCCTCCTTCCTTAATAATGTTTATTGGAATGGTTAGGGTTCTCTTCATAGTTCTCCTCAGGCCTCTAGAAAATAGAATCTAGTTCCTCTTCAAGTCATTGATGTCTTTATCCAGTGTGAAGGGTGCTACATCTAGGGTAGCACGATAGCCAAGTGGCGGAATGCATATTTTGCATGAGGAAGGACTCAAGTGGAATCTACTTCAGGTAGGGCTGTTAAACTATGAAGAACTGTACAGAGGGCTGAACAGAGGTACCACTGACATGTCTAATAAAGTAGCCATCTATATCCCTAGAGAGGTTCTGGATATAATTGTGCACATTTAGTCTTGATACCCTCTGCAAGCCTACAGATGGGACCAATAAATCTAAATAAAGGAATGAAGCTCACCCTATGGGTGGGTCACCCCATTTGTCTAAGCACACCAGAGAGGTAAAGAAAAGCTTGAGAGACATCTAGAGTGTAATTGCACTTCCTCATCCTTCTGCCGGAAGGAATCATGAATAGCTGATGAGCCCTTTAATGAGATATCTTCTTATTAACTCACACGAATGTCTCCTTAAAAAACATGATCAAACCTGTAATTATGACCTTGATGCAAACAACTCCCTGAGATAATCTCTTTGTGGTTGCACAGACAGCAGCTCCCTCTTCAGAAAGGAAATGAGTGACTTCCAGCTTATCAACATCTCTAATTTCTTTAGCTGTCACCTCAAAGAGACATTTCCAAATATTGCAATCAAGGAGAAACTCCCCTCTGCTTCTTGTTTTATTTTCCTTATTAAAGAGAGTTGAACATTCTGGTGCACTGACCATGAAGGATTAGCACATAATCTTGAGGTATTTTAAATCAACAACAGCAGGAACAAACAGGAAATAGAGCAACTGCAAAAATGTATAATCCAAAATGATGAAGCTTGCTGTAATTACTTGTCATTGTCAGGATTAAGGCAGAACTAGAGACAGTGATTGTTCACTGTCAGTTCCTTGCCAATTATAAAACAAATCACCAATTAAATAATTAGTATAAATAATTAGTTGCAAATATTGTTTTTGAGCTACCTTGTAATTTAGATCAAAATGGCTTATGTGGTACATGACTATATCCAGAAGGGAAGGATGTTCTTTGTTGTAACCAACATAAATAATTAACTCTAGAAATGAATATCTTTGCTAATGTTTTGCAAAGAACAGAATATTCCCTATAATCACTGCTTTTTCAAACAACAAAATAGTCAGAGTTCAGCCTTGCATGGCCTTGTCTGGTGGGCCTGCTTTGCATGTCAAAGAGAGATTGTTTCCTAGAGAAGATTTTCTGGAGGAAAATGAGCCTGAGACAATATGATGATGCAGATAACACAAGATGCAGACCATCGGTTATATTAAGTCTTATATTAAGTCCCATTCCACACCTGAATTAGATTTCCTCATTTGTACTCAAGATGCAAGCTGTGCTTTGCATGTAGCTCCTGGTTAGACCTTATTAGTCTCAGCACATTGGGTTTTAGTGCTGAGAAACCTAAGGACTGAAAGACTCACCAATGCTTTTTTCACAGGCTTGAGGAAAGGAATCTAGGCAGAATAGGCAGGTTAACTGGAACAAGCCTAACCATAACTTCTGGTGCTATTTGTAGAAGATCTAGTTCATTCAACATTTGCCTCTTCTGTGTGGGTAGGCAAGGCAAAATCTGTCAATGAAGATACAAAACTGCCTCACATGGAGTCATATCACTGTTTCTATCTAGCCTAGTCCTGGCTATGTCTTTTGGGCAAAAGAGCTTCCCAGCTGTGATACCTGAGGCAGTCTTTGGTTCTGGCTTATACAAATGTTCTCCCACAAGCTACTATCTAATACAAAAAAGCTGATTTGTCTCATGTACCCAGTGTAAGATTATTTTCTCTTATCCCATCAGCTTTCTTGAACAGTCTCAAGTGCAATGGAGTAAACTTAATACTACACACTGATGCCTGGTTTCATATCCCTCTTCATTCTTACCAAATCTTTAGACAGAAGAGAAGGTTAAGAGGGGACATGATAGCCATGTTTAAATATTTGAAGGGATGCCATGTAGAAAAGGGAGAGGACTTGTTTTCTGTTGCTCCAGAGACCAGGACAAGGAGCAATGGATTCAAGCTGCAGGAAAGGAGATTCCACCTGAACCTCAGGAAGAACTTCCTGACGGTCAGGGCTGTCCAGCAGTGGAATATGCTGCCTCAGAGTGTAGTGGATTCTCCTTCTTTGGAGGTTTTTAAGCAGAGGCTAGATGGCCATCTGTCAGCAGTGCTTTGAGGGTGTTTCTGCATGGCAGGGGGTTGGACTGGATGGCCTGTGTGGTCTCTTCCAACTCTACATTTCTATGATTCTATAGCAAATTCATTATTTTATCTGAATGCTGGACAATAAGAATTTGAATTAGGATGTGTTGCATCAGCACTTCAAATAAGACATCAGGAAATACAAAGAAGAAAAGACTACAGCTGTGTGTTTATTAAGGGAACTCTGAAGTCATGGGAGAGACCTGAAGAGCTAATAAGAAAAAAGAACATCTTACTCGATCCATATTGCTATCTCAAAAAGGGTGTGTGTGTATGTGAAGTGATGTAATGTGATGTAATCCATATAACTGGAGTGTAATTGAACTTACCTTAGGAGATGGGAGAGGAGGAAGACTTCTACTTCTTTGTTCCAAGAGATGGTAATGTAGGTAAGAATTAATTATTCTTTCACATGAAACTTGATATATACTGCAGTTGGATGGATAGATGCTATAGTTGGGCAGCTGGTATAAATTTCTCAACATTGTATTGATTGATTGATTGCTTTTTAGATGGATTTTTCTCAAACTAAAAACTAAGGGGAAAGTAACAGGTTAATAGTACTGACATTAATAGTAAAAGTCGCCTTGGGAAAGAGTGTTATAAAGGGTTGCAGAATAAATTGCTTTTAAAAAGTAACCTTCTGGTTTTTGTTCTCAGCTCTGCCATGAAGTGCTCAGTATTATCTGTTTATTTTACTCAGGTTTTAAATCCCAACCAAAGTGTGTTAAATTCCTTTGCACTGGCATTTTATAATACATTTTACATTTATATATGGATGTTCTAGCTCTCTTGAATTTAAATGCAGACTGTTTTTCCTGTTATTATGAACAGGAAAGGCTTTGGGGAAGGAAGATAAGAAACTGAAAATTCTCCAAGATTTTTTTTTTAAAGGAAGCATTGCTAAAGACTACTGATAGAGTCTATTTGTAGTATGTCATTACCTGTTCAAGTATAGTTGACATGCTCTTATATCATATGCAGGAGAAAAACTGGCATAATATAATGCCTTAGAGATGAGACTAAGGCCCTTTTTGCATAGCATCTGAGCATAATGAAAATCTGTTAAAGTATGCTACCAGTCTATGCACACTAAGATTTTGGGAAAATTCATGTGTCCATGCAGAGGCTGCGCTGCATCTGAAGTAGGGGGTTTATATCCTTGAAAGTTTGTGCTAAAATAAAAACCAGTTAGTCTTAAAAGTACTACTACATTCTGTCTTTCCCCCTTCCCTCTTTCTTCCTCCTATTAAAGTTAAATTGTGTATGTGAAAAATACTCACAAAATTCCTTGTGCCTTTGATTTCAGCTTTATTGATTTAAGAAAACATATTAACAAGGGATTTTCTCTTTGTCCCAATACCGTTACAGGTATATCTGGTATGCACACACATGACCATCTTCTCAGTGGCTGCTCTTAGACCCTGCAATTCCCTTCCTACTGAGGTTAGACTGGTACCATCCCTGCTATCTTTTCCAGGAAGGCAAGGGTCATTTCCGCAGTAGACTGTTATAGCGCGATTAATCCACTTGCAACATCCTATGGAGTCCTGGGGTTTGCAGCTTTGGGAGGGGCCAGCGGGAATAGGTAAAGACCTTTGTGTTTCAGCAGTTTTCACAGCTGAGCAATCAGCCAAGAATAGATACTACTATTACTACAAAAACTACTACTACTATTTCTTACCTTATAGATCAAGGTGGTGAACAACAAGGGATTGCACACATAACACAAGTTAAAAGAGCATATGAAACCAATACATATTAAAAACAATCAAGGCCTACATTAATATTGTTGATTTAAAAATTCTCTTGGTAGGCTTGCTAGAAGAGATTGTTCTTAATTCTATTGTTACTTTAACTATTTTTTTTTAACTTTTGTATGACATTAATTTTAAATGCTGTATCTGTTTTTACTTTTCTAAACCAACTTAAATATCTACCTTGAGTGGATAATAGTCAAAAAATATGTAAACAAACTATTTGCTGCCTCTAACCCTCAAATCTCAGGGAAACAAATCAGTAACCATTATTATTTTACAGAAATACAAAAGTTTTGCCTCATTTGTGCAAAAAGCTCATTTTACTTCTAAATTCTCATTTTCTTGTCAAGAACACCTCTCAGGCTGAGGAGAAAACACTGCTGTTTTTTCTTCTTTGTGTGCAAGGATGAGACAAGCAAAGATTTATATTTCTAACTGGTGAACCTCTGAATCTTTGATTCTGATGTAATTATGTAAAAGAATGTCAAGGGGCCCGACCTAGCTGTTAGTTCTCTGGTAATTTTGAAAGTGTTTCCTAGAGTTATAAATGTAAGATTGGGACCATTTGAGGTAAATATATTGAAATGATCTATGTAATTACTAGTGGGAACAATCAGGAAATGCTAAATCAGATGTATTTCAAAAAGGATACAAATTCAATCTAGATTTTGAAAGAGCCTAATTTAATGTCTATTATGTTTAATGCCTTTTTACTGTTCTCTGTCAGCACCGCTCAGTGGCTGCACATTGCTCTGGAATCACCCTTCATTGGTCTGTTTTGCTTTCCTGCATTTGGTGAGGAGAAATACACAGCACAACTGCCAATGCTTAATTGGATCATATGAAATCTCTGTACCGTGGTTTTGCAAACAAGCCAAGAACAATTTATACACACACTAGATAGCATAGATTTGGTTGGTGAAAATTAATGCATAAATAACCATTTTTAAAACTCTGGAGCAATTAGCACGCACTGAAGCCTGCGTTAACTCCCAAGCCATGTCATTATTGCTTTCCTGAGCTCAATAAATTGTCACAGAGCCGTGTGTCATATAGCAAATCCCAAGTTCCTTCACTATAGAAAAAATGATTGCATGAAGAGGCTCTCTATGCTGTTACAACCAGGTTGCCCCAGAAAGACAGTTGTAACTTCAGCTATTTCCATACTACATTGTTATAGTGCTATTATTCAACATCCTGTGGAATTCTGGGGTTTGTAGTTTACTGAGGCCAAAGAGCTCTCTGGCTGAGAATTTGAAATACCCCTCCTAAAAATACAAATCCCAGGATTCTATAGGATTTTGAAAGTGGAATAATAGCACTATTATAGCGTAGGGCGGAAATGGGCTATATCTAGGAGTATATGCACAGTCACAGATTTCTCTCTGACCTAAATTTCACTGGCCTTACAGCACAGCCCATGAAAGTTTTCTCTCCTTTTCTGACCCCTACAGCCTTCAGCACCACCTGCAAAACAGTTCCATAGGCTCTCCCAGCCTCCCAGAGTAGGTTTTTGGGGTTCAAGTGTGCTGCTGAGAGAAGGAAGTTTGCTCTCCTCCTGATTTTTTTTTCTTTTTGGTAGTTCTACTAGTTCAATTTACTGAACTATATCTCTTGGCTGTGTATCTCTGATTCTCATCTGGGGTTTCTGATGCTATCTCAGCAATAATATCCAGCATATACAATTTTTTTTCCCTTTTGGCATGTGATTTTTACATTAGCCATATCCATGGCATGATAGGTTTCCGTGTTCAACACATTTGCAGTTTGTACAGTGTGATACAATATTTACAATTTAATGTAATGTTTAAACATTGTTATTGCTGTTGTTGTTGTGTACTGTTCAAGTTGTTTCCAACTTATGACAACCCTAAAGTGAACCTATCATGGGGTTTTCTGGGATTGAGAGTTTGTGACACAACCAAGGTCACCCAGTGAGATTTCATAGCCAAGTGGGGAATTGAACTCTGGTCTCCAAGAATGTAGTCCAATGCTTAAACCATTACATAATACTGACTCTTATTTTAAAGTCATAAAGAAAGAGAGAAAGAAAAAAAGAAAGAAAGAGAGAGAGAGAGAAAGAGAGAGGGAGAGGGATGAAAATATTCTGTAAACAAAGCTGGCTAAAGCAGAACAGTTATGCTCTCCAAACTGGGACAGATACAGAAATAAGAACTGTATTATTTATTTTGATTTGCATTTAATATACTCATTTTTCTTTCAACTCAGATATCATCTGCTCTTCAAGGAAAAAAATTACTGTAAACATGGGGTTTTCTGGGATCTGGAGTGCGTGACACGGTGAAGGTCACCCAGTGGGTTTCCACAGCCAAGTAGGGAATCAAACCCTGGTTTCTAGGGTCATAGTCCAACATTCAAACCACTATACTGTGCTGGCTCTCCGTTTAAACTTTACAGTGTGACATATTGTAGAATGCAACACAGAAAATCCTTAAAGTAAGGGCAGTAATGATAGAGTGTCGTAGTTTATTGGTTGAAGGGCTTTGTAGGCATAAGCACAGGACAAGTCACAAACTCTGCTTCTGGTTTCTGGTATATACGCAGATATAACCAATATAACCAACAGATATAACCATTCAATGAAAAACCAAGGGGCTGGATCATTTTAAAAAGTACCTGTCACCGTCTGAGGTTTATTGAAATTAACCAATGAATAGTGTGGAGCAGCATAAGGAAAAAAAAGATATGGTAGACACTTGTATATGAGTTTGAAAAATATCAGTAGCAACTACTCAAGATATGCTGAAAATCATAAGGGTTCTTGATATTTGTACAATATTTGTACACAATGTAGGCCTCCAAGATAACCAGTAGTAGTGACACACAATAGAACTAAATTAGTAAAACAGGAAGTTTTTAGAAAACTTGCAGGCTATATGCATCATATGTTAAGTACTGGATGTTGACTGACTTTTAAAAGTTTGTTAGACAGGTTCTTTTTAGCTCTATTTGACAACTGCTGATGTGTTCCACTGTGCAGAGTGCTGGACATACCTGTGAGAGATATATGTTTTCAAATTCTGGTTTACCTCCAATTAAGAGCTGTTCTAGTTTACCAAAATCTGCTCAGTGGATTGTGAAGTCATAGCACAATGGCTTCAGTTTGGGGCAGGATAGAAGTAATGATAGTAAAAGAGGGAATGTTCAGGAAAGAGACTCTATGTTGGATATATTTCACATAGGCTGTTTCTTGTCCCAGATATCTTATGTTAGTAATAACCATGGCTATAACGGTTAATTCAGTTCTTCAGTTTTGCCGCTTTGTTTCTGATAATAGGCCATTTCTGCACTATAGTGTTATCGTGCTATTATTCCACTTTCAACATCTATGGAATCCTGGAGTTTGCTGTTTAGGGAGGGACATTTATAATTCTCAGCCAGAGAGCTCTTTGGCTTCAGTAAACTACAAACCCCAGAATTCCACAGGATGTTGAAAGTGGAATAATAGCACTATAAAAGTCTAGTGCAGAAATGGCCACAGTCGTAAGGGTTTTAGATTTTTTTTTTACTGACCTGTACTAAAGAGTAAGCAATTACTTGTTCCAGATATGTATCTATTTCATTGTTTTTGACATACAAACTAAATCTCATTGCCCCCAGAATATTTTCTTTAGTTCAGAATGTCCAGTAAGGCCATTTCCTCAATACACTGTTATAGTGCTATTATTCTACTTTCAACATCCTGTGCAGTTCTGGAGTCTGTAGTTTACTGAGACCAAAGACCTCTCTGATTGAAAATTCTAAATGCCCTTCCCTAACTTTCAAACCCCAGGATTCCTCTGGATGTTGAAAGTAGAATAATAGCACTAGAACAGTGTAGTGTGGAAATGGCCTAAGAATCTCTGCATGTACAGGCAGTATCCAGCAAACAAAGTGTCCGAACCATATTGCTTTACTGTAAGAACAGGGATTTTTTAAAAGAAAAGATCAGTCATTTTTCCTTATTTGTGATGAAAATTTTATCCAAGCCCCTTTTATTTGGCATATATAAATTATAGAAGATCAAACATTTCTTGAAGATGTTTTGTGTTACCTCCCCTCCACTACATCCAATACACTGCCTTGGGGTGTGGTGGAATCTCCTTCTTTGGAGGTTTTTAAACAGAGGCTGGGGAATGCTCTGTTGGGAATGCTTTAATAGTGTATTCCTGCATGGTAGGGTGTTGGACTCAGTGGTCCTTGTGGTCTGTTCCAGCTCTATGATTCTATGATTTTACTAATGGTCTTGAACCTGGATATGTTTCCTTAGGTGGTTGATTTTCCCACTGGCTTGCCACAGACCATGGGATTTTGCATTCATGGAACCAAATTAAGGTATTACTGTGCATGCACCTGACATCACCAGTGCCAGCTTAAACACTGAGAGAAAGTTCTCAAAGCAGAAGAGTTTTGTCCAAACATTTGACGTAGCAGCAAGCAAGTTTCAAATCAACCCCAGCCTAGTTTGACCATCACTATAAAAGATGTCAGAAGCAAGCAGAAGTACTTAACTTTGCAGGGTCCAATTAGCAGAAAAGTCTGGAATTACTTTTCCAGACTAGAAATGGAACTGGAAAAGAAAATTTGTAAGTGAGCCTATTGTCATGGAAAGTAGCTCACTAGAAACTTCAGTTCAGTGTGGAGGAAGAGGAGGAGGGGGGAGGAAAAAGAAGAAGAAGGAGAAGAAGACATTTGTAACATAACTAGTTCCCATCTCACTTTTCACTGTAGAATATTTATGCATAGGTGAAATAGCACTGGCCTGAATCCAAGGGGTGGTGATAGTGGAAGATCAGTGTAATTGGAACTCATCAAATTCTACAACTCTGTTCTATCAGATTGTAAAAGAGTGGATATTAATTCCTAAAACAGCATTAGTACTTGGTTTATTGGTGTTCCTTCCTGTTTGGTAGCTGTAGAATCCAGACCCAATGAGCAGTTATTCTTAATCTGGGATGCCTAATCTACCTATCAACTGATTGCTAATCAAGATTATTTTTAATCATCATGATTGTGTGTGTGTGTGTGTTTTTATGAAAATGAACTCCCACTACTCACTATATCACTAAGTATCTAAATAATTTTTATGTGTTTTGTTAAGATATGTACCTACTGAGACAAACCCAAAAACTGATTGTAATTAACAACCATGAGTATATTTTTGTAATTTCTTTTTTTTTTTTAAAAAAGTGGCTGATATTTTCTCCTTGAAATGTCTGTTTTAGTTCCTTAGCCTGCCTGCCTGCCTGCTTCTTTCTTTCTTTCTTTCTTTCTTTCTTTCTTTCTTTCTTTCTTTCTTTCTTCCACAAACAAATAGAAATTCTGCCAATAACTGGATGATTTGTAGTTGAAATATTTAATTTTGAGGTTGTGACTTACAAACAGGTAGTTTGCCCAGTACAACCCTCTATTGGAAGCTTCAGCAAAAGATTCCAACTTAAAGTTAGACCATAAAATTACTTTGAATTCAGGTTTTCTAAAGCACCATGATGAAACTATTCATTCAAATAAAGGCTGACATTTTAATATCTCTATATACAATCACGCATATACACACCCAGAATACGTACACCTCTGTCATTTTGGATGTGGATCCCAGATGTTGAAAATAATGTAAGTGTGTGAGCTGGTTTATTGCTAGAGATAGTAATCATTGTGACCTATATATTTCTTTGTTGTGTAGTAAAAATGGCATCAAGATATGAGACTACTGTTACTGGCCTGAATCCTACTGGTTAGTCCTAATTAGACCAGACCTATTCAATCAGATAACAAATAGTGAGTCAACACATAGGTAAATATATTGATTCAATGGGTCTAACAATGGAATTTTTGCCACTGCTAGTAGCAGTGTTGGAGAACTGTAACCCTCCACATGTTGAACTCCAACTCCTATCATCCCTGTTAATCAGCTATGCTGCTTGGACCTCATGAAAGCTAGAGCCCAACAATATCTGGTGGAGCACAGTATCTTCACCATGCTGAACAGAATGTCATCCAAAGAAGATCTAGATTTTTTCCTGCTAAACTAGAGACTACATTATAGCCTACTACACAACTGAAGCAAAAGCTGAATATTTCTTCCCCAAATGCTCCCAGAAAATCAGTAGGGAGCAGAAAATCTTCTAGCTTATCCACATATGGAGTGAAAGATCTATCTCATGAATGCAGTTTCAAATTCCTTTCACAGGATAACCATTTTGTGTGAGCTAAGGTTGCCAGGTCAACAATACCCCATTCCCTGAGAAATCTGAGAGCAGGGAATGACCTTTGTAATATCATGGGGTGGGGGAAATCTTGTGGTGTCGTAAAGGCAGGGCAAAGCAAATGTTAGAAAGCAGGCCACAACTGCTTCTGGATCAGCTATTCGATGTGTCCACGCTAGTGAATTGATGGTGTCACTGATCTATGGTGGGCCCACCAAATGCATCAGTGCCCTTATATATCCTGAAGTACACTCAGCATTAAGACCAGTTGTGAACATCATTTTCTAAATGTCCATCTACAAACTTGAATTCATTGCTATGTATATTTCAGCCATAGCAATAGCATGTGTATTTCTGTACCGCTTATCAGGTAAGTGCTCTCTAATTGGTTTACAATGTGTTAGCTAATTGCCCCCAACAAGCTGGGTACCCATTTTACTGACCTGTGGAAGAATGGAAGGCTGAGTCAACCTGGAGCCTGGCAGGATCGAACTCACAACCTTGTGGCTGCAATATCGGCATTAAACCACTGTGCTACCAAGGCTCCTAGTTGGTGGCTTCCATGTCCATGGGCAATCAATCCCCTTGGGATATTACTCTGAACTTTAATGGAACTCTCCAAGATGTTGAACCTACTTATCTGGCAGAAAGAGTTTAACCTCTTGTATAGCTTCTTTAAATTCAGACCAATCCGAAAACAGATTTACTATTCTATCAACAGAGAAGTCACCAGCTGCTGGGGATGTGTTTCTTAAAGTATGGAGTGATAATTTTGATCAACCTTTGGCTTGAGTTGGTTAAAAAACACAACAGCAAAAACAACCATAGGATTCTAATCAGTTTCTTTTCGCAGTCTTCTGAGCATATCATATTTATTTAGTAGAATAGTCATGGGATGAATGGTGACTGGTGATTTTGGTGGGTAAATTCAAAAGAGCTAGGTAGAATGTATAATTCTCTTCATAAGTTTATCTAGCTTGATTTTGGTTCCCTTTAAAAACAAGAACGTTAAAACAATCTACTTCTTCTCAACACCAACAGCAGCCCAACTAACATCTGAATTCTACGTGTATACAAAGAAAGAAGTCTCACAGAGTTCAATGGAACTTACTCCCTGTGTAGTAATTAGGATTGCAGCCCAAATTCTGAAACTTCATTCATTAAACTGAAAATTCATTGTTCCTTCTCCCCAGTGTATAAGGACAAGGAAAATAACCAATCTTCATATAACAGCCTTCAGGTGTGGCTAAATATAGCTATTCTTTACCCAGAGCATTTATTTTTATGAGCTTTCTGCACATACTCCACAACTATTCCTCACAGGAATTAATTTCTCAGTCCTTTGTTATTCTATTGTGAACTGTCTCCAATTTATATACATCTCTCTCTCTTTTTTAATCTACATCTAAATGCGAGAACAATACTCCAGCTGTGGCCTAACCAGTGCCAACTGGAGTGGAACTATTACATCTCATGTCAGTGAATCAATTTGCAGCATAAGAAATTAGTACATCAATCTTGGAAATATCTGTTGAGCTGGCACTGAAAGCCTAGCTATTCATCATGGTAAACCAGATCCTGAAATGAAGGAAGTAGAAGCACTTGCTGATCACAGTAAGAAGAGAGTCCATGTTCCTCAACAGCCTCTTCTTTCATCTCTTAGCCTGGCAGTTTGTACTAAATATTATGGATAGCAACTAAGACAGGAAAGCACATTTTTCCATGCATCACAGTCTGTGAGCATTCTAGTTGCCCATCATAGCAGGAAATGATCTCTGGTCAAGGACAGCACAATGGGTGCATATATTTTAGTTAAAGCAATAGCACATGCATCAACATGCTCTGGACCAAGGAATTACCAAAGACCTGTAAAGCTGGCTAGCTGTTTTAGAGAGAAACCTCAGTTGGTGACTATTGAATTTGCACACATAACCATGCAAGATCATGTTAGAAAAATACTGAGGGAATAGAAAGAGGGCACTGCTAAAATATAAGGAGAACCTTGATGGATCAAACCAAAAAGCTATCTAGTCCAGCTTCTCCTTTCCTTCTGCATCAGAAACCTGTCCAACCAACCAACAAGACATGAAAGAAATACTTATGTCTGTCCTGCATGTACTTGTAGTCTTTTTCATTGGATGACTACATGTTCTAGTAGGACCTGAGAGGAAGAACGTTCTCTATCCACTTTTGCTGTAGGCTGTGCAATTCAATAAATGACTTCCACAGATTGCTCAGTAACCTTTCAAAGCAACTAAGCAAATACTAAACACTTTAGGCTTTCCTCATAAGGAAGGAACTCAAATTCCTGATCATTTGGTTGTGTCTTTTTTCTGTAACTTTTTAAAATAGTATATGATGTTCACAATGTAGTTACAAGATGGGTTTCTATAATGTTTTTATGGTACTAGTACTTTAATTTTTAGTTTGATTTCTAATAATCACTAGCATGGAATCTCTCTCTCTCTCTAAGAACTGCATGTGAGGAAATAAAAATATAGTGTTAAATTATGTAATAGAATGTACTTCCTAGAACAAAAAGTAATTATTAGAAATGTAGAATTGCATTTCAATGAGGTATTCTAAGTGGGGAGGCCTAATATTTCACAGACCCTGTAATGTTTCGACAGAGTACACCCATGATTAAAGAATCAGTGCACATCTTTGAATATGAAATAATAAAGATTTTTGAGAGTCACAATCTGATTTTTTTTTAAATGTGCATTTCCTTTGAGTGCACATTCTTGTGTTTATATTAGCAATACACAAACAATATGTTTACCTCAGACATTGATTCACTATATGTAGACAGTAAAATTGTAAAGATACGGCAGTTTCCTAGATTCTGTCAATATCTGATAGATAGCAAAAAGCAGATCTTTTTCAAATATAGCTACTTGGTCTTCTTAAGGTTTTCTTATAAATTAGTTTAACGGAATCTAAAATGCCCAGGCAGGTCTGGTAAAGGGTGACAGAACGAAACAAGTCATAAGAGCAAAAGAAGTCAGTGGAAAAAGTGAAGAACTTGGGTGAAAGAGATGTGCTGGACAGAGAAATAAGTTCTTCAGGATTGCGAGAGAGAAATAAAGAAGAAATTCACAGATAGTAGATAGACAAAGAAATAATAGCACAGTGAGAACAAGACATTTGAATGTTGGAAGAAGTGACTGTGTGTCAAATACAACTGAAACAGACTTAAGGGACACCATTGGGAGGGAGCAGAAAGGGAAAGAAGCCATAATAAATGATAATCTTGTTACTGCTGGTATAGTACTGCTTTGTTATATATATTGAACTCCCATTATTCTGTCACTACCTTTTGGTTTATTACAATTTTTTGTTGTTGACCTTTCCTTCTTATTCAATCCTAAATATATTTATAAGAATCTGAGGTCTACTATAACAGATTAAGTGATAATCATAGAATCATTGAATCATAGAAATGTAGAGTTGGAAGAGACCACACAGGCCATCCAGTCCAACCCCCTGCCATGCAGGAACACTCTCAAAGCACTCCCAACAGATGGCCATCCAGTCTCTGCTTAAAAACCTCCAAGGAAGGAGAATCCACTACACTCCGAGGCAGCATATTCCACTGCCGGACAGCCCTGACTGTCAGGAAGTTCTTCCTGAGGTTCAGGTGGAATTTCCTTTCCTGCAGCTTGAATCCATTGCTCCTTGTCCTGGTCTCTGGAGCAGCAGAAAACAAGCCCCCTCCTTCCTCTACATGGCATCCCTTCAAATATTTAAACATGGCTATCATGTCCCCTCTTAACCTCCTCTTCTGCAGACTAAACATACCCAGCTCTCTAAGTCTATCCTCATAGGGCATGGCTTCCAAGCCTCTCACCATTTTGGTCGCCCTCCTCTGGACTTGCTCCAGCTTGACCATGTCCTTCTTGAATTGGGGTGCCCAGAACTGGACACAGTATTCAAGATGAGGTCTAACCAAAGCAGAGTAGAGTGGTACCAGTACCTCCCTCGATCTAGACACCATACTCCTGTTGATGCAGCCGAGAATTGCATTGGCTTTCTTGGCTGCTGCATCACACTGCTGACTCATGTTCAGCTTGTGGTCTATGAAGACTCCTAGATCTCTTTCACACGTACTGCTATCCAGCCACATGTCCCCCATCCTATATTTCTGTATTCCATTTTTTCTACCTAAGTGTAGGACCTCACACTTCTCTCTGTTGAATTTCATTTTGTTAGCCTTGGCCCAGCTCTCCAATCTATCCAGGTCATTTTGAATTTTGATCCTGTCCTCTGGCGTATCAGCAACCCCTCCCAATTTGGTGTCATCTGCAAATTTGATGAGCATGCCCTCTATTCCTTCATCCAAGTCATTGATAAAAATATTGAACAGCACTGGGCCCAGAACAGAACCCTGTGGCACCCTGCTAGTCACTTCTCTCCAGGATGAAAAGCAGCCATTCGTGATCACCCTTTGGGTTCAGTCGGTCAACCAATTACAAATCCAACTACCAGTAGCCCTGTACAGCCCACATAATCTGGTGCAATAGGCAATTTACCTATCTAATGAACCAAATAACCCACAGAATACCAAACAAATCTCCATAACCTCTGCTGTAAATATCATTTAGAAACACATCTACTTAGGTTAAATTAAGAATTCACAGTCTATTAGCTGTACCTAGATTATTCTGTGATAGCTAAATATCTTAATACAGAGTTCCCATTGCATTCCATAAATCAGAAAACAATTGCAAATGAGATTTCTTGATTTCACAGATTCACTTCTGATTATATTTCAGAAGAGCCAAAATGTTTCCAAATTAGAACATTTGGCTAGTAGTTTCCACATCCTGGGGTAAGGTTATTGCCATGTTATAGGGCCTGAAGGTCCTCATAGCACCTCTTGATAGGTCAAGTCACAAAACTCTACCAAGGCTATGGCCACCCTGCAGAAAAAGTATCAAGGAAATATTAAGATTATAGGAATAAGAGCTGCCATAACTCAGCTTCCCTCTGTTTGTGCAAGATAGTGAAAAGCTGCAGAAAACCTTGAGAATTGCCCATGCTCAAGGTATTTCAGTCTATTCTCCTACTCACAAATACATTGCATTGCATTTTTATTCCACTCCATGAACTCCTTACTCATGTTCACCAATTTTTACAGATAATTTTCTTAACTGCCATGTTCTTGTTTCTGGTAGAATAACTCATTAATACTGGTGGCCTTGTTCAGACTGATAATTAATTTTCTACAAGGTCACATTCTAACTATTTAATGTAACTCATATACTTATAGTAGATTCAATAATCCACTCCTCCTCTTTTCAAAAAGGCACAAAAATGATAGACTACAGGAACATTGAAATTCTAGCTTGCATGGTACTAATGTGACCTAGGAAGCAAAGCAGGGAATGCAAATTAATGAGATATATGACTTTTTTTTAAAAAAAAAAAATTGAGCACTTAAGATGTTTCACTAATTATTTTTTGTCTAAAACCTTTGATTTCCAGTTATATGACTCTCATCTTTCACTAACCTCCTTTGCATTTGTTTTATAATCTTCCTCTCCCCACATATGTGTTTTGAATGTTTTTTGGCCAAACAGTGGGACTGCCTGCACATTGCCACATTGCAAAACCACTTCTTCTTGTGCATTAATAATGCTTCCATTTGCTCATACTTTGGACAATGCTGCAGAATTATCTGGACATTTTAATAGTGTCAAGTCTCCCCCACACTCTGTGCCTTCATCAGCTCAGTTCAGCAAACATTGCAAAACTGCCAGTGCCTGAAAAATAAATAAATAAACCTAAAATACCACAATTCACAAGCAGCCAAGCAGAAAAGCTGAAATGCAATGGCTTTTACTATTTTGTCAGATTTAAGATCTATTACCAAGGGTAAAAAAGACACAAACTAACGGTGATAATATATATTTTTAAAAGCTTTTCTTCAATTGTGCTTGCATCAGTTCTCCAGCCTACTCAGCTGAGGGCAAAGTGATAAATTTGGGACAGATAGAATGACTGAACTGAAATAAAAGGCCTTTGGGGGGAAATCAGATGTGAGAGTCAGATGGGGTTGTCCACTCCACCCCTATGCATATAAAGTTGTGGGGACTGGTGCTGAGTTTCAGAAATTAAGATACTTCTGGAGAAATGGATAAGGTATCCAATTACTTTCCAGCATACAGTGGTTGCTAATTTAACAGCTCATAGCTTGCAAGATATTATGTAGGGACAGAGACACTCCAGTGTAACTTTAGTTCATTCTCTTGCACACTCCCATCCCTGTTAGAAGGAAGAATACTATATTTCTGCTTTAAAAGGGGCAAATCAGAAAGCAAAACACTAGGATTAAATCTTGTTTCAAATATTGTAGGCACAGGGCTATCTGAATCATTTTGCTCCATGAAGGATATTTGGTGAGAACATGGACATGACTGGTGAGGACTTTCTTGGTGTTTTCTCTCGGGCTGTAAGACTCTTCCAGACGAGACCAGGCTTGCCACACAGAACAGAGAGAGGCATTGTCTTCCATTATAGTAATGACTTTAAAAAAAAAAAAAATTAGACAACCTGTCAGCTGTTATCTAGTTGCTGCTGAAGGGTCTTTTAAGGGGAGAACATACTTTTATCTCATTAGTTTTTAATAAATGCTTTTGCATTGTCTTAAATCAGTACAGTGCTTAATAGGATGATTTGTTTAATTGTGTTTTCACTATGTTTTACTGATATGATTAAATTTTAGCTTTTTAAAAAAATCTGTTATGTGTTGACTTGTGTGGGAGAAAGTTAAGCAGCGCACCTGAAACAGCACATTAGTTTATAATTCTGAGGATAGCTTGTGTAGCAAACACCATTCTGTCTTACAACAGAGCAAAAGAGATATGAAACTTAGGAGGAAAAACTATTGTATGTCTCAGCCCCCTTCCACTTCTAATGACAAGGCCAGCCCAGGCTATGCACATGGGGAAGCAGCACCATGATGATTACTTCTTCCTGTCTCAGGGTTTTAAAGCAATGGGACTAATTTGAGGGCAGCAGCATTTCTGTATTGTTCTTTTGCTGTAGAGCCATGACTGACTCAAATGCTCTGCAACATTCCATACACTCTCAGAATTATAGTCACCAAGGGCTAAATGATCAGCCAGTAATTTGGGAGCAGTGTTGACAAATGTAGATAGATTTGCTTACTAGGTTCTGCATGTCCTCTCTGTCTCCAAATATGGATCTGTTCCAGTTCAATTGCTACCTGAGTCCAAATCATTAGTCAGAAATCCAGATTACTGGTCTTCCCATTGGTTTTCATTGGAAAACCAAAATGGTTGTAGCTTTTTTGTTCCTTCACATATCTGCATGAATTTGGGGACATGATAGACACTAGAGAGAGATAAAGTCTGTCCAATTGCAGATGATGTAAAACCTGTCATTCAGAAGAACATGGAAAGCTTCGGTTTGGGTGGGGGAAAGAGAAAGAGTGCAGGATGAGGTTTTAAAGCTAGAATTGTCTGGCCTGGAATAAGCTGCAGGCACTGCAGAGTTCTACACCACTGCTTTTGGACATTTGACAAAATGTGCTGCCTGTGGAAGAAGATTATTTACATTCACTGTGTTCTGCTTCTTTATGTTTAAAGATGTGTTAAATAATAATACAATGGTCCCTTGACTTTCATGAGGGTTTGGGACACAAAACCCTCGCCAACCCCCCCAAAAACCCCCAGGAATAATTCCCCACAAGAGTGTGTTCCCCCTCATATTCCTGTCCAAGGTGATCCCCAATTCACTTGAGTTTTTCCTGGGTGTACTGCCTTCCTTCCAGGTGCCCAGGCAATAGACAACTGAATGGGAGGGGGCAGCTGTGCACCTGAAAAAGATGTACATACTCACACCTTCCCCACTTTCACTTGCAATTCATCAGGGTGTGCTGCCTTCCAGGCATCCCGGTGATAGGCAAACAAATGGGAGGGGACAGGAACATGACTGGAGAAGGCGTGTGTGTGGAGCTGCCCCCTGTCATTTGCTTGCCTTTTGTTCAGGTCTGTGGAAGGAAAAAGGAAAAAAAAATGTGCCCAGGTAAAAGAATGGGAGGGGGAGAATGAGGAGGATGCAAGTGGACACCTTGCAAATAATCAAAATTGTGAAGGTCAGACCCAAAAACGTGGAGGGAGGTATTACAAAACGTGGTATTACAAAAACGCTGTACATTTTCCCTACAGTGTTGACTGTAGACATAATTACTTGGAAAAGTTGATTACACACAACAGTATCTCAGTAATCAACATTCTCCATTCAATCTAATATTTGGCTTTTTAAAAACCACCTTAGAAGAGACACATCATTAGTGTGTCAGGAGCCATTTCTGCACAAGACTGTCTAGCACTATGATTCCACTTTCAACATCCTTTGGAATCCTGGAGTTTGCAGTTTAGGGAGGGGCCGGCTGGCCCCTCCCTAAACTGCAAACCCTAGGATTCCATAGGATGTTGAAAGTGGAATCATAGCGCTAGAACAGTCTTGTGCGGAAATGGCCAAAGTCCAGTAATCATTCTTTCTTTGTTATGAAAGCACATGAAGCATTGGCTAGTTTAAAAGCACACTTTCTATTGGTACTATTCAGGGGAATTGAAGAGCAGTGTGGCATCACATGTAGGGAAATTCTTTTATGAAAACCCTTATTTTATTTCATCTAAATGGTCACTAACTGCAAGGTGATGCATTCCATAGGTGCCACATACTTGGTGGAAATGAGGGAGACAGCCTTCTCTGTGTGCTCTTAGACTGGAATTCTCTTTCTAGGAAGGCTAGACTGGCTCCCTCCTTGTTGTCCTTTCACTAGCAGCAGAAATCTTCTTATTTTGACAGTCTTTTCAGAACTGACTGTTTATTAGAAAGGAGCTATTAATAGTGTTCTATATTCTATGTTCTATATTCTTTTTAAAAAACTTGTGTTCTTCATGCATATATTTTAAATTGTTTTTGATTTTGTGCATAGTTTATTTTCTTTCTAACAAGTTGATTTTTTTTAACTTATAAGCTTTCTTTCTTCTCTATTTTAATTTTTAGAAGCAGCTTTGAGTTTTGGTTCCAAGGGAAAAGGCGGGATATAAAATACATGCATGTGTGCATACTTACATACATTGTGAGCCTTCAAGTTGTTTCTGTCTTATGGCAACCTTAAAGTGAACCTACCACAAGGTTTTCCTGACAAGACTTGATCAGAGGGGGGTTGTCTTTGCATTTCTGTGAAGCTGAGGGAGTGTGGCTTCCCCAAGGTCACCCCATGGGATTCCATGGCTGAGTGGGGATTCAAATCTTGTTCTCCAGATATTCAAATCTTGTTCCCCACAGCACTCAAACCACTGTATCACATTGGCATACATACAAGTTCATGGATATTTAGATACTATCACTTTATCACACTAGAATTTTTCCCCTTTTTTGATAAATGAATCCTAGTTCACAGGTTATGGTACAAGAACATTTAAGTATTTGGCCTGTGACATTTATGTATGTTATGTCTGGTGTTCCTCAGCATATGAGGCTCTTTTGTTCCATGCAGCGGCCCTCACTGTAATTTTGGGGCAGGAAGAGTAAGCAAGCTGGTTGCTCAGAGTAAAGGGGGGATAGGTATGGCAGGACCGTGGAATTTCGGGACCTGACATGGGGTAAGTGACATTTATGTTTGCTTATGAGAGGATCAAAGACAGATCAGGCCAAGTGGGGTGCTGTTGTGACTTTACGGGACTGTTCTGATGCGACCTGGTGCTCAGCCAGGGCGCTTAGAGCATATAATGCCAGCAGAGGGATGCATGCGGGACTTCCTTTTGGCATGCAGATACACCCACGCTCACTAAGTGTCAATTCTGAACCATTACTAAGAAGGCCCTGCTACAATTGAGCCCGCACGGTGTTAAGTTTGGCACACGCTCATTGTGCATAGGGGCAACCTCCACTGCAGCAATGATGAGCATGAGCACGGATGGCATAGGAGGATTGGTAGGTGGGAGTCCTTGGCGTTCCGACACTATGTCAGGCCAATTGACCTGCATTAACATTCTGGTTTCTTTCAGATTGACCTGCTTTGGAAAGGAGGAAGCGAGTTGATCTGTGGCTACAGTTTCATCTTCTGGGCAAAGCACTATGCTCGCAAGGGTTATATGGGCCTGAACCCGGGATTGGGTGATTGGGCATCCATACGCTGGCTTGGCAAGAGTGGCCACAGTGGCATGGCTTGCTACCTATGTTACTCAGGGAGTGCAGTGGGCCTCCCCCGGATGTGCTGGTCATTCACCTGGCTGGTAATGACCTTGGACTGCTGAAAGGAAAGGCCTTGGTATACAGGCCTGTCAGGTTATGCGGCCTATCCAAGATACATGGCCTCACGCTAGTATTGTTTGGTCTGCATTGGTTCAAAGCCGGATATGGGGAGGGGGCGCTGACCCTTGACACAGAGAAGCACCCGCAGACGGGCGAACAGGGTGATTCGCTTTGCCTTGAGACAGGACTTGGGGCTATTGCATCCCTTGCACTGATATTGTTTATAAAACAGAGCTGTATTGACATGATGGCGTACACTTGTCACCAGAGGGTGACGAGATTTTCTACAGGATTTGCAAAAGGGGGCTGGACTAGATTCTAAGGGGGTGGGGGGATAAGGACCAAGCAGACGCTTGCCCTTATCCGTGCCCGGCATGGGGGGGGGTCTTTAGGTTCGGCGTGTACCTGTGGCACCCCTTTTGGGGTGTAGGATAAATCCTATTCTTGAGGAGGGCCCTGGGATCACCCCACTTGCTATGCAGCGGGGGGTGGGGCCTTGGGGCTCACCTTCCAGACAAGGGCTGGCCAAAAGTCATCATGCAACTTCAGCGGTTGGCTTTGGGGCCTGGTATTTCGCCCAACGGGCTAGGGGAGATGGTCGGGAGCTGCCTCTTGACCCTAGTCCGAAGATGCTGTTGACCCCCCCATCTCCTCAGGTCATAAAATGCAAGTTCAAGTTCACGGTCAAGTTTAAGATCAAGTTTAAGTTCATGTTTAAGTTCACCCCTTTATGTTAATTAGGCATATTAATAAATTGCCCTAGTTCAACCCAAGCTCTGTCTGCGATCTCGTTATTTCGTGGGTTGGGCGGCAATACATCATTTCTTTTTCTTGGCCAAGAAAAAGAAAATCCTACAACTAAAATGCTTCCCCTGCTCCACTGTAGATTGTCCTCCTCTTCCTCATGCTTGCAAAATACAAAGTTGCTTGCAGATAGAAAGATGCCAGGATGCAAGAATGATGTTGCTTCTTCTGAGTTTTATGAAGCTGATATCAATCTTTTATTTCATAAACTTTGGGTTTAGTATTACCCTAAAAGGGACCTTTGCATCATTTAATGTGACACAGACATGAGTACGAATAATACAGGGAGAGAGGGAGGGAAGGAGGGACGGACGGACGGACGGAGGGATAAAATCATCAAATGCCAAACCCCTAGTATTTCAACTTCTCCCCACCACCACCACAACCACTGGAGGGAACACTAAAGCTCAATCAGATAAATCTAAAGTAGCTTGAAGGGGTCATAAGAAAATATTAGCTGAAAACATTCCTATGATTACAAGTAGAAATGTGACTTAAACAATTAGTGTTGATCAAAATTCCTGAGTTTATTGGCATTAAAATATGTTGACTTCTGGGATGTTAAAAAAAAGAGGCTTAAAAGAATAGAGATTCCAATTGTTCTTATTTCATCAACCTTGTGGAAAAAGATTTTGGGGGTAATGTGGAGGGTCTCAGGTAGGCAGAAGCATCCACAAAATCCACTCCCCCCCCTTTTGCTGTTGGATTCCTTTTATTGGTGGGGCTGGGAGAGACACTGGTGGGATGCTAACCATTCAGTTCAGCTGTTACTAGGTAGTCCATGGAGAAATAATATTAATTAGGAATCCAGATTCAACTTTTATGAACTATGTATTGAAACAAATGGACAAGCAAATTTTCAACTCACTGCCTGAGTGGTGCACTTGAATCTGAAAATGCTGTTTGAAATAAGCCTACAGACTGATCTGTCTACTTCTCCAGACTGAAGTTAAATGGTGAAATCCTGTTTGACCATTATGTAATATGTACATAGTAGATTCTGGCCACATCCCTCCAAATAGCACATACCAGTAACCATTCTCCAGGATCAATGGGGACTCATTACTCTGTCAATTGAGAGGCAGTTGTCTGACCGTCCTGCCTCCCACATGAACAATCCATAATGAAACAAGCAGAAAAAAGGCCCTCTGTCACTAATGCCCCACGTGCTGGCAATAGCTCATATAAGGTGGTGAGTAGGAACAGTAGGTAGCTGCTTCCTGATCAACAGAGAAACTGACTCTTATTGATCCCAGTCGCTGCTAACTGGTAAGTAGGGTTTGGATGACTTTCACAATCCCCATTGATCATGAATATGAAGCAGCTACAAATACTATAACTGTAGGTTATGCATTTGTAACTGCCCAATATGATTCTGGCTGAAATTTGTAATGTTTTTAATGATTGATATATGTAAATTGAGAGTAAGAGAGTGTGTGTACTAGAATCATAGAATCATAGAATCATAGAAATTCAGAGTTGGAAGAGACCACACAGGCCATCCAGTCCAACCCCCTGCCATGCAGGAACACCCTCAAATCAATCCCGACAGATGGCCATCAAGCCTCTGCTTAAAAACCTCCAAGGAAGGAGACTCCACTACACTCCGAGGCAACAGATTCCACTGCCGGACAGCCCTGACTGTCAGGAAGTTCTTCCTGAGGTTCAGGTGGAATCTCCTTTCCTGCAGCTTGAATCCATTGCTCCTTGTCCTGGTCTCTGGAGCAGCAGAAAACAAGCCTTCTCCCTCCTCTATGTGGCATCCCTTCAAATATTTAAACATGGCTATCATGTCCCCTCTTAACCTCCTCTTCTGCAGACTAAACATACCCAGCTCTCTAAGTCTATCCTCATAGGGCATGGCTTCCAGGCCTCTCACCATTTTGGTCGCCCTCCTCTGGACTTGCTCCAGCTTGTCAATATCCTTCTTGAATTGGGGTGCCCAGAACTGGACACAGTATTCAAGATGGGGTCTAACCAAAGCAAGGGTGGCGCTGCGAGTTTTTTAAAAACCACCTTCCCAGGTGGTTTTTACAAAACTCGCCCGCACTAATCCGCCGCTGCTCCCAGTGTGAACCTGCAGAGACGCATTAGTGCATCTCTGCAGATCTGCCCGGGGGCGGGCTTCCGGCTGGTGCGCTGCCCTGATTGGCGGAGCACCGCCAGAAGCCACCAGCCGCCATTTTGGGCGCCGCCGAACACCGCCGAAATTCGGCGGCGTGTGGAGCGGCGGAGCCGCGCTCCCCGCAGGGACAGAGCAGGGGCAGAGAAAACCGCACGCAGGTAATCTCCGCCCCTGTGTGCGCCGCCCCGTTTGGGCTCCCCGCGTGTGAAAAGGGCCATAGTCTATCTCTTTTTTGTGGAAGGTTGATGTAAACCTTCTCTGAATAAATCTTCCCCTCCAAAACACCCTATAAAAGGATCATGACAAACTGCAGTAAACTTGAAGGCACACAGCAAAACAGCAATAAACACATATTTTTATGTGTTGCTAATCTTGTGCTGGATCTTCTTAGTTTTTTTTTAAATTATTTAAAAATTCATGAGTGCAAAACAGGCATGCAGTGCTTCAGTTATGAACTGTTTGTGAGCATATATTTGGCCCTTTCTTCCTTTCAGATAGGAGTGTTACCCTGTATGTTGGGGGGGTCCCGAGAGGGGTGCCCAGATTGCCAAATATAGATACAAGTTGGGGGAAATTTAGCTGGGGCACTCTCTTGGCTAAACGAGAGGCAGGGTAGCTTTAGCAAGGATCTTTAACCCAATGTATACAGCGGCGGGTCAGAGAGCGGCTGGACAAGGTTTTCAAAGTAACAAACAATATTTTATTAAAGACAAGAAACACGAACGACAAGACATAAACTAACTAACTGGGAAATAGAAACGGGGAGTTGCAACAGGGTAGGCAATACGACACCTGGTCTCGTAGTCCTGGAGAAGAGTGGGGTTCCGGGGAAGTAACCTCAGCGTGGTTAGCTGAGGGGAGTTCCTTAGACGACTGGCAGCAAGGCAGGATGGAAGTCCAAAGTAGTCTGAAGACCATTTGGAACTGAGGGGTTTTTATAGGGGAGTTTGTGCCTACTGGCTATGGCAAGCCAGGTGAGAACAAAAGGAGTTTTAGCACTGGACAAAGGATTTGGCAAAGGTCAGGTTTGCATGATTGGATTTGCTCTTGATGACAATAGTGCGGCCGGTACATTGATGGCCCAACATAAAGGAGTGGCTTGGCTGAGAGCGTGCCGCTATTGTGAGGTTTGCAGTTGGAAGTTCTCTGAAGCTACGAGCGAGGCTTGAGCTGCTGGTCTCAATAGGGTCTGGAATGTAAAACCATTAGCGGCCGCACTCTGTCCGTGCTTGTCCAGAGAACCTCGCAAACACATGGAGTGGGGTGGCTGGAAAAAGGTCAAGCTAAGGCCAAATTGATTGATATCAAAATGATATCTGGGGCCCTCATCCACAGTGCCATAGTGGAAGTAACAGGAGGAGCCAATGGGCCTGTAGGTATTTTTAAATGGAAAAGGTAGGGATTTTATAAGCCAAGTAGAGATTTTACAAGAGAGGTATAAACCAACTGTCTTAAGAACCAGCCTTCTAAGCATCATATACATGATTCTCACAGAATTTATCAGCCAGGTATTGGTGATGCTGGTTTAGCTTCAGTGTGGATCTTGCATTGAGAAGCTTCTGATTATATTCGGGGCTCCTCATCTGGAAGAGAAGCAAACAAAAGAATCTGAAGGTGCTTTCACAGTGGCATCTGTTTTCATTGACAATTAAAAGATGTAGCTTGACTGAGTTATCATTTTTAATTAATTTTCTTGATAATAAAAAATACAGAAAAAAATATGGAGAACATGGAGAAGTCAAAAATGAAAGGCAATGACACCTGGAACCTGTATGAATGAGGCAAGGATATTTTATAACAAAAGCCTTGCCTAGAAGCACATTTATTAACAAAAACAAAAACAAAAAACAACTCTCCCCTGCAAAAAAACCCCCCTCAGTTTCTATAAGCAGGATGGTTTTTAAAAATCCTCTTCTTCCTTCCCACCATACCTTTTCAGCTAATCTGATGAAGAGTTGTGGTGAACTAATTTTTTTTTTTTTTCATGGCTGTAGACTTGAAGTCGACTCTAATAAAAGTATTGTCTGCTTCTGGATGGGTCAGTGACATATGGTAGTTTGAGTGTTGGACTAGGACTCTGGGAGACCAGGGTTCTAATCCCCGCTTAGCCATGAAAACTCACTGAGCTGCCTTGGGCAAGTCATACTTACTCAGTTTAAAAGGAAGGCAACAGTGAACCTCCTCTGAATAAATCTTGCCAAGAAAATTCTATGATAGGGACACTATAAGCTGGAGGTGACTTGAAGGCACACAACAACATCACCAATTGCCCATGGATTTTGGATTTTGTTTTGTTGTTCTAGATCAAGCCGGACCCCTTCATTTTTTATAATTTCTACATTTGGTCTCATTTGGTTCTGCTGAAATATTTGTGCTTTGGAAAAACCATGAGAAGAAAATTGTGGCATGGCTACTTCTATTTAAACATTTAGGGACAAATAAAAACGGAAACTAGGGTTGTGATGATAATCACCTGTATCTGGCCAGACAGAGAGGCCTGCCTAGAATAGTTCTCATTTCTGACTCTTTTCACCATAACCTTTCAAGCTTGTCCCCACAAACAGTAAGGATCAAAAAGTAGACTACCTCCTCTTCACCACTACCATCTTTCAATATTCATACAGATAAAGACAAGAAAGTGTTTTGCATTCAAGGAAACATTGTACCCAGAAGAAATTGATTGAGGAATGTGTAGGTGGAATATAATTACTCAAGTTGGAATTTGCTCAGGGCAAGAGGGCAGCTTTCCCACCCACCCCATTTTCCTTGAACTGAATGTTTCATTTGGAAAGGTGGCACCTGCATAAGTGCTTGCTTGATAAAGCAATCAAGGTGCTGAGGAGTTAATTGAGCAATCTGCTGCAAAGTCTGTGGAAGCTAACTTTTTATATCCACTGCTGTGAAAGAGAGGATGTGCTGAGATTAGACAAATGGCAGCAAAGTAGTTAAAGAGATGGGGGGAAAAAAACCCTTTGAGCAGTTTTACTGTGGAAAAGCTGCATATTTTTAGAAGGGAATCAGGACACACATACAGTCTGATGTGAATATTTCAGTGAGTAAGAGTCAGCTATCCCAACCATTAAGTAACTTTTAGTGCTGTCTAGTCAAATGGTTGCTCACGTCCACAGAGAATATGAGTTTGAGTTTCAGAGCTCATTCCTATGCAGTGCCTCCTGATCATGAATTAACAATTCTTCAGCTGACCTTTATCTCCTTTAAGCTTGACCAGCATAGTAAATTCAGGGTAGGAGGTGGTTCATAAAACCTACTCACTTTAAGCATTGGTATTTTAAAGATCAGGATTTTTGCCACACACGAGTTAAGAATTTCTAAGCCATATACCCTCACAACACCACCACAATGATCAAAATACAGGATAACATCAAAACTCCATTTCATAAACAAAAATATATCAGGTTTGTGTTACGTTTATTTTATGCCTTACACCAAGGACCTC
This sequence comes from Ctenosaura bakeri, assembly GCA_948474755.1. Taxonomy (NCBI): domain Eukaryota; kingdom Metazoa; phylum Chordata; class Lepidosauria; order Squamata; family Iguanidae; genus Ctenosaura; species Ctenosaura bakeri. The sequence continues at coordinate 346,018 of CAOLHI010000883.1, read as the reverse complement.
AAAACGGAATATTCCCCCATCCCTATTCCTTGATTTCCTAGTAACCTTCATAGTAGGATGAGAGATGGTAACTGGTTCAAATTTATCTAGTTTGGCTGAGTAAGGGGTTTGTACCTGCATCTCATTGTTTCTGCTCCAACATTCAAATCACCATGCCAAAGTATCTCTCATGAAAACAATAAATAAAATACAGGCAGAGTAGAAGATAAAGGCTGAACCACATTGGTAGGCCCAAATACACCAGAACCATTGAATCAGTTGAATTTATGTAAATGCTGACTCGCTGATTCAATGGCTTTACCTGGATTGGGACTACCAAGCCAGGTTAGACAACATATTCCAGATTTTATTGGGCTACAGTTCTCATCAACCCTAATTTGTTTAAACAATGGAGAGAGTGAGAGGATTGTAGTCCCACAATATCTGGAGAGTGACAAGTTACCTAACCCTGTATTAACCTCGTGGTCACTGTGTACTTCTGCTATCATTATCAGTTGCTCCAAGAATAAAGGATGGTTCCCACCAAGGCTTTAAACAGTAAAATTCTGGTAGCTTTTCCATTGTGGTCACTTAGTAGTTTGATTCTCTGGTGCATAGATCCAGAGTTCCAATTCTTTGAATATTCACATGAGGTTTAAAATCAATTATAATAGAACAGTGTTACTCAAAATGGTGGAACTGCAGACCAGTACCAATCTGTGAGATGTTGGATGGGTTTCCAAGAAGTTACCCATCCCTGACACTTTAGGAAGATGAGAATGCTGGTTCACCACAAGAGCTAGCCACAAGAACTAGCCTGAGCAACACTGCCATGAAGGACGTGGATGTTCTCAAAATGAACCTTCAGTTTCAGTAAGAGCTACTAGCATGTGCATTACCATGAGAAACCTTTTTTCCCTGGCTTTTACCAAGCCTCATTTGTTCCACAGCAGTATATATAATTTCAACTAGGTGCTAGGGTAAAGCTTGCAAGAACACATGTGTGAAAACCAGCATGGCTGAGCTTCTCAGTAACAGCGTCCTTTCAAGTCTTCCAGTCTGGAAAAGGAGATCTGCAGTATTGCATACTGTCAGTGAGCACTTCCATTTGAAGAGACATGCTTCTACAAAAAATAAAATAAAAAAAATACAAATAAAATAAAATAAATAGTAAACCCAGGAGATATAATTAGCAGACTACCCTCCATTTACTGTGCTTTTTCAAACATCTTTCTTCTAGAAATTAGAAGCTTCACCATGGAGACATTATAACATATTACATTTTAAAGATTTAAATATGAATCATTCCTTAGCGCCCACTCCTCTCTCTATCGGTCTTTTCCTGTTCATGACAGTTACTTTCATATGGGTTTGGCAGGATCACGTCCAGTTATTTTTTTCTGCAGTATCATGGCATTAGAGATAACAGTAGGGTAAAAACCAATACTTTGCAATAGAATGATACACTGCTCTTAAATTGTACCTGGCAGGTGTATATATATGTATCCAAGGTGACAATAAAAATACATTGTAATGAAAAGATAGAAAAAAAAATATAGAAACAAAGCTATGAACATGTGGCTAAAAATAAAAACAGCCACTGAAAGCAATTCCCTGCAGTGTTCAAAGCATTTGTTCATATGAACTCAAAACTCTGAAAGGCTTCAAGGCCCTTTTTCACAGGAAGGATGGAAGGCTATGCTTGGAAGGTTGTTTCAGAGTTCATGGACTGTCATAGAGTAAGCTCAGTGATGCAGTTTTGTTCCAGTAGCATTTGGCCCAAAGATTCCAACTGAAGCTAAGCAGTCCATAAACACAACTTTCTTTCATGAAACAATAATGTTGGATGCAATCTGCTAGATTCAATATAGGTCAACATCTTGTTTTAAAAAGTAAAGAAAACATGAGAAGATTAAGCGGGGGAACATATAAAACTGACCATCGAAAATTTAACAAGCAAAACATAAATAAAAGCTAAAAAAATGAATTTACCCATTCAGGAGAGAATTATTTAAAAGGATCACTGGAACAGCACAAAAATGGGTATATTTTACTTCATTGCCACTAGATAGATTCAGATGATTAGAAAGGCACTGTCTCATCAAATGGCAACTGTACAAAAAGATGGGGTCTCAAAACAAGCTGTTTAGAGCAGCTGCAAAGTTCCTGAATACAGGTATGTTTAAGAAAAAGAAATATTTAACAGACCTGCTGCTCTCTAAGTTTTGAATCTGAACAGCATGTTTAAACAATGATGGTTATAGAGTTCTGTGCCTCCGTGCTGTCCCTCATGGCTTTCAACTTTTCACCATGTCAGGACAGCAGAGACACCAAAGGCAGAGTAAGGAAAAGATCGATTACTTGATGTGTGCAGTTCTATTCCAATCCAAGAGGTGACACTGTATTGCTCACCATTCCAATCTGTTGAAAACAAACAAATCAGCCAGAAGGTAAAAGAAGCAATTTTATTTGACTACTTAAAACTTTATTTTCCTGAATACCAAAACACCTACCTAATAGCAATTCATTTTTTAAAGTAATGAAATATTTACGACTATGAGCCTTCGGCAGCAGAAAGGCACAGTATGTTTATTCTGCAACTCAGTAAATTATAGATAGTCGAGGAGTCAAACAAATGCTTTGAGCAGGTCCTGTTGATCCAAACAAGCTTTCTTTATGCTTTTTAATCTGAAAAAAAAATGTGTTTTTGTTCTGATATTCTTAATTATCAAAAGGACCTATAAGAAGCTGTGAATAATCTGACACCCACACCCCATATGCCAAATTGACTCTGTGTGCATTTCGTCAGAAAAATTTCTATGGAAAGTGAGGCACATTTTCCTTCATTGTCTCCAGGCTAATGGTAGCTCTCCAAAGGAAATGTACCAAGATAATGTTGCAAACACTAAATTATAATACATGTATTAAAATGAATACAAAATATATCAAAATATCTGGCCATTTTTGACACTTGTGCAGTAACATTTTCCAGTGTCATACTTTGTAAACAGGCTGCCAAGCTATCATTTTCAATTCAAGTGTCCCACTGATGTACCTAATCTCTAAACATTCATGCAAATTACTTTATTAATAAAATGGAATATTAGAAAGAATACTCAATGGAAGTCAGGAAGAGGGCTAAGAATGTTCTGCAAAAGATGAAATTGTGGAGTTACCAAAAGATGAATAAGTAAACAGCAATATGCAATATAAATCATCATCAGCATTTAGGTAGAAAGACTGAGCCACAGATGGTCTGTATTCTAGATCTTAGATGAAGATATAGTTGAATGCTGAGTTCCAGATGTCAAGTCAAGTCAAACAAAATATGACGGATCAGCTGGGAAAGGAGAGCAAAAATGGAATGTGCACCTTTATTGAGCTTTACCGGAATGTAGGTCTGAGGATCAGAAGCTGGGCTTTAGATTTTGCCTGTGATATTGCTTTGTGATCCTGAGATATCTTTTAGCATATTTTCTCAGACATGCTTTGGAGATAGCAGCTAGATTTTCACTGTGTATGATAATTAAATTTAACCTTGCCAAAAAGAAAGAAAGAAAGAAAGAAAGAAAGAAAGAAAGAAAGAAAGAAAGAGCATTCATTGGAGTGAACAGCTTAGTTGAAGCATCTTTTTTTTCCATTCTCACATCAGCTAATTTAATAAATTTTACAAGTTCCAGAATATGTGTGGTTCTCTTATCATATTATTAAGCAGACATGGGATAAATGTATCTTTCCAAATGTTACTCTACTGAAATTCCCAGAGTTTCCTCAGCATTGCCTCTGCTGGCTAGGGCTGCTGGGGATTGTAGTCCAACAACATTTGGAGGGCTGCACAATTTCCCTTGCCACAAAGGCTAGCATTTACTTAGAAGAAGGCACTCAAATGCGAATGTTTGGATCTAGGTTTGGTCATAGAATCAGAGAGTTGGAAGATAGCACACGGGCCATTCAGTCCAACCCCCTGCTATGCAAGAACACCCATCTAAGCATTCCCAACAGATGGTCATCCAGCCTCTGCTTAAAAAGCTCCAAAAAATGAGACTCCACCACACTCCGAAGCAGTATATTCCACTGCTGGACAGCTCTGACAAGTTCTTCTTGAGGTTCAGGTGGAATCTCCTTTCCTGCAGCTTGAATCCATTGCTCCTTGTCCTAGTCTCTGGAGCAGCAGAAAACAAGTCTGCTCCCTCCTTGACATGACATTCCTTCAAATATTTAAACATGATTATCATGTCTCCTCTTAAACTTCTCTTCTGCAGACTAAACACACCCAGCTCCCTAAGCCGTTCCTCATAGGGCATGGCTTCCAGTTCTGTCACCATTTTTGTTGCCCTCCTCTGGACATGTTCCTCCTTGTCAATATCCTTCTTGAACTGAGGTGACCAGAACTGGACACAGTATTCCAAATGAGGTCTACCCAGTGCAGAATAAAGCGGTACTATTACCTCCCTTGATTTAGACACCATACGCCTATTGATGCAACCAAGAATCCCACTGGCTTTCTTGGCTGCCACATCACACTGCTGACTCATGTTCAGCTTGTGATCTACCAAGACTCCTAGATCCCTTTCACACATACTGCTATCCAGCCACATGTTCCCCATCTTGTACTTGCGTATTCCATTTTTCCGCCTAAGTGTAGGACCTTACATTTCTCTCTGTTGAAAGCTAACTTAATGAATTTCAACAGAGAGAAATATAAGATCCTACACTTAGGCAGAAAAAATGGAATACACAAATATAGGATGGGGGATGCGTGGCTGGATAGCCATGACTGACTTAAGTTATGACTGACTTAAGTCCCATTTATTTAATGTTTCTGGTTCAAGCATGACTAAATTTTGATCCAGCCTAGAGAAGATCCAGATATTGTTTTCTGGAGAAAAGGTGTGATCTTAATTAGCTGTATTTTGTGATTTAGGCCACTTTTACACCTTATCTGTCTCTGGCATTGTCCCAGCATCTTCCTGGCAGTGGCTTTGCGGGGTGAGAGCATGGACATGAACAATCTCCTCTGCACCGGCTGCCTCCCTGCTGAAGGAAGCATGACAGACACACCTCTTCCTTCAGCAGCATAGCTGGGCACCTTCCCAGGTTGCACTGGGGCAGGAAGCACCTCCATCACATTTCCAGTGATCCTTCAGGTCAGGTAAGTGTGGGATGATCACACAATCAGGGGTCATTGATGGGGAAAACCCGTTAATGATTTAATCTGGAATCACACTGCCTAACGACTGGAGAAGTCATGGTCTTGCTTCTCTCCTGTCCCCATGCTGGGATTGGAGGCTCCTGCTGAGACGGCTTTTACTAAGGTGCAGCTTGTTTTGAAGAAATTAGATTAAAACCAATGGGTAATCCCAGTCCAAGTAGATCTAGTCTAGTTGGAATAAATAATTGGATTTATATTGCGACTGGGATTCATATGGCTCATCAGATCTTGCTAGACTGCAGCACCCAGCATTCCTCATCATTGGTTGTACTGGACAGTCACCTCTTTTATTTATTTTCAGAGTACACCTATTAAAATCCAGAACAGGGTTCTTAGCACTTGTAACTTTCTGCCTTTTGGGCAGCTTATTTGTCTGAGTAGGATATGAACCTTTTAAAGACTGTTATACTTAAGTTCTGCCTAAGGGTGCCAGCTAATGTTGTAGAATTGTTGACTTTGACAGATTCTGAGATGCAAACATGACCCATAACTTAAAAAAAAATTAAACCAGACAAAAGTTAGAAGAGAAATCATATTCTGAAATACAATAATTTACTTAAAATATTAGATGATCTGTAAGCTAGTTTGTCTTCTATACCACAGGATTTTTTTTAAAAAATCATATCTAATTTTGGGAATCTGTCAAATGCTGTGAAGCTGTCTGCTCAAAGTTCATATCTGTCAGTAGTCATCAGGGTTCAACCTAACATTCAGTTGGGGCTTTTCTATTTCAATTAATCTACAAAATGAAAGAAATAAAATATGGACTTGCTGCCCATTAAGACATTTTAAATTAAGATGAACAGAGTTTATTCTGAAAACTGGAGAGTTACGCGTGCGATGAATTTTTTTGCCATGGACAGCAAGTATGCCCGACCATGTCACACCACTGGCTATCCTGACTTGGGCTAATGGGACTTGTAGTCCAGTAACATCTGAAGAGCTGGAAGTAATCCACCTTTGAACTAGAACATGCTTAACATTTCTGAATATTACCAAACATCAAACAACACTGGAATCTTTACATCAACAAAGAATTCATGTCAGTTAGAAACCAATTAGGAAGCAAGTATAAGTAGTTTTAAAGTAACATATTTTAATGAGATAGTTCACTTTACTGGTGAATGCTGACAGCTGTCAGCTTCTGAGTCAGTGTGATGGTGAATCCATTCCATGTTTTAGTTTGAATTTTAAAGGAATTATTGTAGGTGCTGAACCTATCTCCCAATATAGATCTAAAACTTTGAATAGTTTAGATTAAAGCCCTTTCAAGATATCAAGTATATGGTTTCTGTTAAAAAAAATTAACAACATTAGAGTCGTTGTGACATTGTGAGTCCACCCCTCACAAGGTCTTGCACCTAGTACATTCAATATAACTGCTCTTACTGTCAGGTCTGATCAGGTGCTGGTCATAACACCTGGACAAGCTTACTCTTCTATAAGCAACCCTTCAGATAACATGGTCCCTAAGCAGGCACTTAAACCAAAGACCAAACCCACCACGTTAAGGTGGGCCCAGAAACAAACAGGTAGCCAGTATAACTGGTACAGAATTGATGTAATATGCTGGAGATGCACTTAGTTTCTACAACAAACATTAGACATCATTTGCAATACCAAACTGTTGTCAAAGGCAGCTCTCACAAAGAGTTCAGTACAACAATCTAGCTTGAATTGAACTACACCATGTGCTAGTATGATAAGGACTTCAGTCCTATTGACTGTCTGAACCAAAGTAGCCCATTGAACTGGGTGGCATACAATTGAATCTCATGGATTCAAAGAGTTTACTGTAGCTGAAATTAAAGTCTGAATGCAGATTTTTATAAACTCGTATTGGAAAATGAACTGAATGAAATTTTCAACCACCTTCACTGGAGAAACTCATTGGCTACAGCTGTTATATGAACAGAAAAGATCATGTTGTACTTGCCTGCCATGTAGCTGTAATGAGAAACCAGTGAATGCTTAGATCACAACAGGGGAAAAAAAGACAGTAGTCCAGTAGTGGATATCTGAGTTATAATGGAATATTAGTCAATGTGTATTTAAGACCTGGAAGACACTTAATTTAAGTTTGGAGTACCTACATGGCCTATATTAAATACATATAAAACTAGAAACTTAAAAAAAAAAACACCCTCATGGCAACTGGTAATTAACAACTGCAGAAACTAGATGGCATATGATCACATAGGACTTCTGCCTGATTTGCACATTGCTTTTAATTAAAATTGCACCTAAAAAAAGACGAGTGCTTAGCAATAGTTCCATAATAGAACATAAAAAACCCAAGAAGTTTGAAACTTTCCATCAGAATGAAGTTATCATAACACCAACCGAAATATTTCATAATGTAAAAATAAATCTGAAACTGTCAGAATTAAAATGACAAGCATTTTAGAAATGCATTCACTTCAAAGCACACGTTTTGAATATAAATCAACATTATACTCCAATTCAAACAGCATAACTTATCTTGGGTCTTCACGGTTGCTTACATTTAGTGAAAGTTTCCATTACTGTTCATATTCTTTATATCAGGAGTGGACAATCTGTAGTCCTCCAGATGTTGTTGGGCTCCAGTCCCTCCAGTTCGGGTAGTGATTTCCGTGTCTGTAGATGGTCATTATCCTCCAGGTTTCACTCTGTATTTCTACAGAGTGAGCCAAGGTACCAATGGTATTTTGGAGATACATTTCAGTATCTTGGATAGCTCCTGGACTGAAATCCAAGGTAGATTCCCCACTGTACCAACATGGAAGCCATCGTTACAACCAATGTTTGCCCCAGCCAGTATGGCCAAAGTTCAGAGATGGTGGAACTTGTAACCAGAGCTTCAAAATTTCCTTTTTGGAGAGCAACTCCTATAATCTTCAACCTGGCATACCTAGTGACCATAATATCCCCATCTCTGTTTTATTGTTTACTTAGGGTGCACCAAACACTTCTCTGTATATAATATACATATACCGCAGGCTCTGATAGCTATTAAATCAATACTAATTCAGACTTGGGGGAAAATGAAAGACAATTGACTTATTGGTTCTGAAATGTACCCATATTTTAATTGTACAGGAGGATCTGAAGAAAATTTAAGTGAAAGTGTAAACAGTAATAGATGGGTGGCCTTTATTTTCCTTGAAAATATAATAATATGCACAGATATCTCCCCCCCAAGTAGTGATTGTAGCGGAGAAGTTATTCTGAAGTATGGGGACTTGGGCATGACCTTCTTTGACATAGGGAAGGTTCAAAAATGATTAGCCATAATATACAGATAAACCTCTACCCCTAAAGTTTCAAGGTTAACTAATAATAATACATCAACGAGAAGGGTTTCTTGTTAAATGTGTTTTTTACAAAAAATGTTAAAGGAAAGACATTGGTATGTATTTGAAGCAAGCGATGCTGAAAAACATCTAGTCAACCTTTCCATTATCATTATGGTAAAAGCACCAACAACCGGATAGATATAACAGCAATTATATCACTGTTATCACCTAGTTCAAATCCTTCCCAAGTGTAGAACAGCCTGTCGTTGTGAAGCAACCATATGTAAAAGAAGTTAATACTATTCCAGTTTATACCAAATGAGCACCAGGCATCACCCATAGATTACCACTTTAAAAAAACTTAGGAAGAATAACAAATCATGCCTTTTAAAAAGTGCCAAAAGTGGAGCTAGAGACTGCTTAGCTGTTTCTTTTTACTGGATTGCTCTCTAATGTGGAGCGTTAATTGGAAAATAACAGCATTCCAGACATCTTTTAGAAAATCAATATGCATTCTTTCTCCCTCTCCTCTCTTGTTTTCTTAAGGTTGAATCCATTAGTGAGATATTTTTGGACTTGTAAATAAATGTGGAGCCCAGCAGCACTAACTTTCCTTTTGGCAATAACCACAATAAGCAGATAAAATGCCTTGGTGGTAATTGTTCCCTTCTCTTTCATTTTATGACAGCGCTACGATCTAAACTCACTGCCCTCTAGAGGCAGTGGGATAAATAACATACGCTTGTGCTGGTACAGTGATGTGGACCAGTGATTCACCATGGGAGGAACTAGGCATGTTTTCTCACATACTTCAATCCAACATTTGCAACGTTGCTTATGTGAACAGATGTTACTGCAGACAAAGACCGAATGAGCTCAAATAAATGAGAAAAAGAAGGGGGTGGGAGAGAGAAGAACTTGAGAGTGTGAAAACACAAATAAGTTACATTGTTTTTTGGAAAAAAAGACACTGTAGGAAAAAACTTTATAATTCTAGCTGCATTGTATTAGGCAAATCCATTCCCAGTTCCCTTAGGATCTAATTAAAACTTCATTGACCACCAATCAGTCAAAATAAATATTCTAGTTGATCCTATGGTAATGAGGGACATGATTTTTTAAAAAGAAATATAACCTCCATCGTAAAAATGAAAAGTGATCTGCTAACAGTATTTACTATGGTTTTTTAAGGTGAGCATGTGTTTTGTGTACTGTTTCTTTTTCAGAATCTATTGAGAAACAAATTGGATGGGAAGCCATAGTGGTTTATAGGCTGAAGGTGTTGCATGAACAGATGTTAAGGGAAGGGAACCATCTCTTATGTGTTAAGGATTCTGCAGAGTAATGGTATGGATTTGCAGTTCTGATAAGGGGAGTATATAAAGCCCTATAAAACATTTAAATGAGCTAACTGGCTACTCAAGAGGATTTGAATCTGAGAAGCCGCTCTTGCTGTGATGAAAAGAGGCACACTTGAGACAAGTTACACACAGCGGTCACCATTAAAAAAAATCCAGCATTTGACAAGTGTTGCACCATCTGGGAGTCAATATTTCCTGCTCCTGTAATTAGGATGGGAAATAACTGACAAACTTAAATGTTGTTCACAATATTTTATAGGCCATCTAAGCAATGTAAAAGTTGTTAAGGCATTCCAATAGAATCCCTCAGGTATTTATTAGAAGTATAGATGATCCACCAAGGAGAATGTTTCCTACTACCTTTTCTGCAACTATTTCCATTACATCTATCCTTACCATTGTACTGTGACTAAATGTGGTGTCACTTCTTGCAGAGATATAATAGCTATCCTTCTGTTCCCATTACTTAAATGAATAAAATTTAAGCAATGGCAATATTAGTGGGGGAGGGGATTAACCTCTATTATCTATTTATTTGAGATCAAGCATGGTGGAGTAGATTGAGTATGGAACTGTGACTCTGGAGACCAGGGTTCACATCCCTGTTTAGCTATGGAAACCTTCTGGGCCAGTCACACTCTCTCAGCTTCAGAGGAAGGCAAAGGCAACCCCCCCTCTGAACAAATCTTGCCAAGAAAAACCAATAAGTTTGTCATGAGTCAGAAATGACTTGCAGGCATACAACAATCTCTCTTTCTCTCTTTCTCTCTCTTTCTTTCTTTGGCCATTTCCGCACTAGCCTATTATAGCGCTATGATTCCACTTTCAGCATCCTATGGAATCCTGGGGTTTGCAGTTTCGGGAAGGGCCGGCTGGCCCCTCCCGAAACTGCAAACCCCAGGATTCCATAGGCTGTTGAAGGTGGAATCATAGCGCTGTAACAGGCTAGTGCGGAAATGGCCTTTCTTTCTTTCCTTTATATCCTCCTTTTCCCAGCTCTGAAATTCAAGGAAGCTTACAAAAGGTAAAATAAGTATGCATCCTGCAAAAGTTAAAATATTGTTAAAGTATCAGTAGAAATAAAATTGGTAGAATTAAAAGCATTAAGACAGAAAAAAATCCCAACAAATATAGATAATACAGAACATTATTAATCGCCTTTTCCTTCTAATCAATCAGCATTCAAAGTCTTATCCAAACAGAAAAAAACCAAAAAAAAACAAAAAAAAACAAAACCTTCTTCTGTCTGTGGGAAGACAGTCTAGCTTTTTCTAGAAAGGAAGTTCAAGAGTGTGAAACAGTCACCAAGAAGACCTTCTCCCATGTTTGCACAAGATATACCTGTGATGGTGTCGGGACAGAGAGAAGGGCAACCATTATGTTTCAATGTGATCAAGTCACATTGGAATATAATATAAAAGAACAGAGAAAAGGAAGAACTACTCAAAACGTTATTTCCCTTGGTCTTCTCCTCGAAAGAAAACAGTGGTCAACCTGGAGAAAATGGAGCAGATGATGCAGTAGGTAAAATGCTGCACAGAATAGGTAAGGAGGTATAACAGGAATATCAGGCTGTTCTAAATGAATTCAGATCTGCAGGTCTACATCAAAGGGTATTAAAAGAACTGGTAGAAGTAGTCTCAGTGTAGTGGCAAGGAAATGATGAAGACCTTCAGGTTGTTCCAAAACAGAAAGCTTTATTTTCCAAACCATTTATTTACTGCGCAGGGCAAGCAGCGGATATATAATGTCCAAAACTGCCAGCCCCGATTGATTAAAACACTTAGTTCTTATACCTTTGGTCAACAGCGTCAGCAATCAATCACATTTCTAGTCTACGTCAGCCATTACATTTGGAGCTTAATACCACCCCCAAAACAAGGGAACAAAGGCCTCAGTCACCAAATAACACAAAGATGAGGCGAAAGTGTTTGCTTGACTCCCTTTTACTTCCCAGGCACCTAAGCATAGTGTTACAAGGCCAATCATACTTTCAAACCGAGATAAGGCAGGGACATCTGCTGTCCAATTCACTTATTTTTCTACTCATGCAGTACTTCTCTGAATTTAACTCTTTCATCAGAACCACTGATCTTTGAAAATTTCATAATCTTTGAGAATTCCGGGAGAACAGAAGAAATCCTGTCCCCATCTTCAAAAAGGAGAACAAAGAGGACTCAACAATTACTGCTCAGTTAGCCTCACATCAGTAGCTGGAAAGATTCTAGAGTAGATCATCAAACAGACAGTCTGTCAGGGGCATGGGCCCGGCTGGGCCTGTCGCTGCCCCTGAGGCCGCTGCGGCTGAGGGGCCTTGTCTGGAGGCCGACACGGCCGATGGGTCGGGCCTGGCGGCCGTGGGAGAGGCTGCTGGGCCTGGAGCCACCTACCTAGAGGCTGCAGGCCCAGGGCCTGCTCCCGGGGCTCCACCCACTCACGGCCCAGATCCGCGGGAGGCCTGGGAGTCTGCCTGTGGTCCTGATCCAGAGGAGGCAACGGGCAGAGAGCTCGCAGCTGTGAGGCACAGCCCAGCTGCGAGCCCTCAGCCACATGGCCACGCCTGATTGGTCGGCGCCTGGCTTGGAGGGCTATTTGAGGCAGGCGCCGGGCTGTGGAAGGCACGGAGCAACAATTGTTGGTCAACTGTGGTCCTGCTGTCCGTGCCTTGTTCCTGCCCTCGCCTGAAACCAGTCCTCCTGTTCGCCTTAGTGAAGTAACCTGTCTTATGTACTTTAACAGCCTGTGTTTATTTCTGTTAAGACTGCATTAAAGCCCTGCAACTCTAACCAGCTCCCCTGCCTCTGCCTGACCACCGCCTGGCACTGACACAGTCTGTAAGCACTTAGAATGCTGTGATCACTAAAAGTCAACATGAATTTCTTAAAAACAAGCTATGCCAGGTTAATTTTATCTCCTTTTTCCATGGAGTCACAAGTTTGGTAGATGAAGGGAATGCTATGGATATAGCATATCTTGACTTCTGTAAAGCCTTTGACAAGGTCACCCATGATATTCTTGCAAACAAGCCAGTAAAATGTGGGCTAGACAATGCTACTGTTAGGTGGATTTGTAATTGGTTGACCAACTGAACCCACAGGGTGTTCACCAATGGCTCTTCTTAATCTTGGAGAGAAGTGACTAGTGGGGCTCCACAGGATTCTGTCCTGGGCCCAGTGCTTTATCAATGACTTGGATAAGGGATTAGAGGACATTCTAATCAAATTTGCAGATGACACCAAAGTAGGAAGGGTAATTAACACCACAGAAGACAGGATCAGAACTGAAAATGATTTTAACAGATTGGAGGATAGCGACAAAACTAATTAAAATGAATTTCAACAGGGAGAGATGTAAGGTATTATACTTAGGCAGAAAAAAATGAAATGCCCAGATATAAGATGTGTGCCCTCTCACCTGACCACAGTAAACGTGAAAGGGATGAAGGAGTCTTAGTAGCCCATAAGCTCAACATGAGTCAGCAGTGTGATGCAGCAGCTAAAAAGCCAATGCAATTTGAGGCTGCATCAATAGGAGTATAGTGTCTAGGCCAAGGGAAGTGATAGTAACACTCTTTTCTACTTGGTCAGACCCCATCTGGAAGGATATTGACAAGATGGAATATGTCCAGAGGAAGGCAACCAAAATGGTAAAAGGCCTGTAAACCATGCCCTATAAGGAGCAGTTTGGACAGCTGGTCATGTTTAGCCTGGACAAGAGAAGAGGTAACATGATAGCTATGTTTAAATATTTGAATGGATTTTGTATGAATGATAGAGCAAATTTGTTTTCTGCTGCTCCAGAGACTAGGAAACAGAACAATGGATTCAAACTTTAGGAAAAGAGATTCCATCTAAGCATTAGGAAGAACTTCCTGATGATAAGAACAGTTTGACAGTGGAATGCACTGCCTTGGAGTGTGGTGGAGTCTCCTTCTTTGGACATTTTTAAACAGAGTCTGGATGGCCATCTGTCATAAATACATTGATTGTGTATTCCTGCATGGCAGGGGGTTGGATTTGATGACCCTTGTAGTTTCTTCCAACTGCTTCTATAATTCTATAAGCTTTTGAGAACACTGAAGATCAGGCCTATATTGGCTGAAAATAAACATTGAATTGCGTACTATTATTTTTCTTTTGCAAGAATGAACAGGCTTGATGACATTCTTGATCTGAAAAGTAGTTCTGTCAAGCTTGAGTATTAGGTAATGATTGTCATTAATCTCCTTTGAACAGTAAGTACCGGTTTTGTTACATCTAGTTTTCACAGTATATTTCTTACAGTGCTGGTTTATTTCTACAACATTAACAGTGTATTTTTCTTGTTGTAAGTAGTAACAGAATTACTTCTGTAATTATGTCATAGGGCAATTACTTCTTAATTAAATTAGTTCTCAAAGGAAGCAATGAGTAATTTTAGCAGTTTTCTTACTACTGTGAGAAATCTTCGAAATCAGCACAGTTGGCAAATTATTTTGCACAAAATTCACAAATCTGTTTTTTGTATTTTTTGGCAGGAACACAGAAAATAATCTTTGAATACAGAAATATTATTTTCTGCACAGACATGTGCATGTGAATTTTATGCAGAGACATGTGATATGTGAATTTTATGTAGAATGAGTTCTGAATTGCACAGATCCTCTTCAGACCAGGATTCATCTTGTCATAGTTTTGACCATTTTTCAAATATTTTCAAATATTCTTTTCATTCATAGAAGCTGGTTTTATTGCCCTGAAAATATTAAATGCAAGACTCTAATTGTGGTAATTTTTTAAAAAGGGAATCACAAGAACATCACAACCATCATTTATCTTCCTTTTTTTTATTTTCCTCCTAATGTCATCGAATTGCACAAAGAATAACATGATACCATTTGCTGTCATCAGTTTCATTACCTCAGAACCTAGGGCATTTCTGATCAGATAAAAGCAAGACTCATTGTCATTTGCTCACACACACACACAAAAAGTGTGTTGTCAGTGTGAACCAAAGGTTCTCCATACCTCCACAATCCAAACAAGTCAATTGTGGAACAGCCTGATATTTATCTAAGCCTTTCAGACAAAACTTAGATCTACAGAATGGCTGTGGTTTATTCCATGCAGTTTTTTTCAGTATATTACTAATGCTGCTCACTCTTTCTGTTTCCCAAGCATGCAGATCAGTGGCCAGCTTGTATTTTATTATCACAGGGCTGCATACAATGAACTCAGTTTTACAAATCTAGAACAATTTAAGGAGATAAGGATAATTTCAAAAGAATGGTGGCATATAAAACTATTTGACACTTAAAAAAAACTGGTTAAGTCCCTTTTTTAAAAAAAAAAATACCATTCATATGTGCAGATTTTGATGAAATCAATTAGTCAAGTGTGCCACAGCTCACTCCACCTATACCATCCTTCTGGTCCCTGGATCCATAGACAACAAGTCATTCAAGTGTGCAAAACTAACTCAGCTTTAGCAGCAACAAGCCCAACACTACTGAGCACCCAGTAAGTCTTTCCTGGCTTGCCCACTTCAAGCTCTGTTGCATAATCCCATCTTGAAAGGCTCAACTGTGCTGGGCACTCTGTCTAGTACCCTAAGCTAGCCTTGGTAAGATCACCTTCTTAGGTGAGGGCACATCTCTCTGGCTTAGCTAGCACCTAGGAATCACTCTGTCTTCCCCACTCCTTCCTCTAATGCTGAGAGCCCCTCCCATCCACTTGTGTCCCTATAAATCCCTTGCTACCTTGGCCTTCCATCATGCCTATGCCCTCCTGCTTCTCCTGCTCCTCGCCTTCCTACGTCTCATGTCCCAGCAGCTTGTCATTTTTTTCAGGGAGCTTGTTCACTATTGCCCCTCCTCTACCTTTGCTCTGGAGACTTCTTGCTACTGTTCATCTGTTGGTAAAGCTGGTGGATCCCCACAGATTCCTTGCTACCACCACCTAAGATCTACTAAAGAGCTATATTTCTACTTGCAGAATGTCACCAGTGTAACTGGGATGCTGCAACAGAGATGGCCCTCTTCCATGTCTTCCCATAAGGTATTGCTCCTACTGGCGGGAGAACTGTGACCCTAATGAGAAGCCCGTGACCCAAATTATCATACAGCTGGATATGAGGGGTGGAGAGGTAACAGGGTGCACCATATTCCTTCTCCAAACACTACTTTCCTTCCCAGAAGCCTGTATGCTTTTCATGGATTACTAGAAAACCAGCCAATCAGGTAGTTTGCCAGTGTGTAGGGGAGATGGTTCCTTCTTCCAGTGAGGAATCAAGCCATAAACTTCATGCAGGTCTACCTGAGGAGTACATAAAGTGTTCCCTTTGCTGCTTCTCCAGCATTCTGGCCCTTACTGCTTTGTCAGGAGAAGTTCAAAGAAAGAAGAAGAGGAGATCAGAAAAGAGGAAGAGAGTCAGTGGGAAGAAAGTGAAAGAGGAGGACAGAAAAAGAGAAGGAAAGATGGAAAAGAGCATACAAGCAAAAAAGAACTGAACTACTGCTGCTTTCAGTATAGAGGAACTATTTTTTTTCCCTCCCTTGCAAGAATGAAGTAAGTAAAGACTTACTTCCTGTCCCTGTGTAACTGTTTCACTCAAATGGATTATTAGTGAACATTCTTTTGGGATGGAGGGGACCAGAATTGCACAAACCTGTAGAAGGTCCTCTTGATCACTGGTTTTTTGAAAAGAAAAGAGGAAAGAAAAGAGAGTTTGGTGAAATTGAATATGTATCTTCTCCACCCTCAGAACATTCCACATATTCTTAAGTTTTCACTAGTTTTAATCAAAGCAATGTAAGACACCAAGTTAAAGCTTCTTCCAAGATAAAATGATGGTAGAAATCCTGTGGCTACCATATATATTTGGACTACAACTCCCAGCATTCCTCACTACTGGCTATGCTGATTAGGGCTGCATGGAATTACATTTCAACAAAATTTAGATTTCTGCATGATCCACAACCCTGAAATAAAAGATCTAAAGAATTTAAAGGGAAGCCAGATGAAGCTAGTATCCTCTAGTTGTGTTGGGCTACAATTCCCATTCTCTCCCACCAGTGTGGCCAGTGGAAATAATGGTAATGGTGGTCTAAAAAAACTGGAGAACCACGTTTTGGGCATGTGGGGCCAGGAGAAGAGCAAACATGTGTCTGTATAGCTAAAACAGTGCTCCCTCTCCACAAAATAAGCCTTCTGGAAAGAATTCCTAAAACAGTGAAAGGGAAATGAAGGATAATGAACTTGGTCATGCATAAGAGTCCTTGGAACCTGAAGTCCTTAGCTGAATTAACTTCAGACAAGTGACACAGGAAAGAGCACATCCAACAACCCTAAGTGATTGCCTCTTACCAGCAGAAATTTGTTTGCCTCTAAAGTAATAAATGTCCTCTAGGTTTTCAGACATTCTCAAAAGTGTCAGAATTCACTTATCCAAATGTAAATGTTGTACATTCACAGAAATGCATACATATTTTAGATAGGTACATTTTCTGAGGTCTCAAGACTTCTTGTAGAATTTCCTCCTGAGAGAGGGGTATCAGAGCAACCCTCTTCACAATTTTAGATTAATGAAAAGCTTGTGTTTGGAAATACTTTTATCATCTAGACTGGTCCTTGCTAATGGTATTTTGTATAGCTGTGCAACCAGTGCAGCTGAATACAGAAAAAGTAAGTAAATTGGTTTGGTTTGGACCCATTTGTATGAGTTCTGGATCAGAATGGATCGGCCAATTCGGTGCTGAGAAAGAATGCTACAACCAGAAGCATATTTGATATTGAATAAGTGTGTGCGGGGAAACAGTCAGTGAATTGCCAACATGGCTATATGATTCAGAGGGGGAATCATATAGCCATGTGAAATTCACTGTGAAATCTAGGGGAAAGATTCATCAGCACTTGCCATTTGCAGTGTTAAAGGGAAAAGTTGTGAGGTTATTGAAAATTATAATCAATTGTTCCCTCCTTTATTCTGTACTAGTAAGAGATTGTGAAAGAGCTGTGGTAAGCAATGGGTGATTGTTGATTGCCATCAGCAATTGGTCTCCCTGAGTCTCTTAATTTTGTTTTTCTTTGTTTTTAATTGAATATTTTTGTCTAATCTTCTGTTTTCCTTTCTTAGTAAATTTGCTTCTTTAATAAGTATCTTTTAGGTTGTTATTGTTATATGTCTTCAAGATGACTCTCTTATAGACACCCTATCATAGAGTTTTATGGGCAAGATGTATTCAGAGGAGGTCTGTCATTGCTTTCCTCTCCGTTTGAGAGAATGTGACCTCCCTAAGGTCACCCAGTGAGTTTCCATGGCAGAACAGGGATATGAAATCTGATCTCTCACAGTCCTGGTCCAGTGTCCATACCACTATACCACACTGGCTCTTTTAAAAGTATCAAAACTCTTCCCCCAACTCCATTAAGGATGCATGTATGTGTGTTTTAGATTATTCATGCTTGCATGGGAGAATAAATTAATTCATTTTTTAAAAATTTCTGTTGCAGACATGCCTTCCAGTAGTGGCCATACAATAAAAATGCTACCATTGTATAGGGTGAAGAGTTTGAAGACATCCTCACAAGGGGAACAAAGCTTCCACCCCATAACAATGAGCCTCTCTTGGCTGTCCCCACCCTGCCCCTGCAGGGCCATCGTAATGTCTAGCATGAGTGGCAAGGGGGTAGCTGAGCAAGGAGGATCAAGGTTGCTGCCTCTTTATTTCTGACACAAGCTGCAGAAGTGATCCCCCTCATACTTTTGCTCTCTACCTGCCAGCATGGCTAGTGTAGTGGCTGTTGGGAAGAGCAGGGAGCAGCCATATGAGACAGATCATTGTCACCACTGCCAATGTAAGAAGAGCATAGGCAGAAGCCATGATGTTTGCTCAGCTGCTGTACTTTGCTGGCTGTATCCCACTACCCCACATGGCCATGTATTGGCCAGTGGCTCTGGGCTCCTCCAGTAGCCAGAGGTACTGTGGAACTCCTTAATAATGATGTCACTATTGCATGCCAGTTGCTAGAACAACCAGTGCTGCCCCTTTCAGCTGCCCCTACTCTCCCACCAACCACTACATGACTCTGTTTGGGGAGGGAAAGAAAAAAGAGTTTGTGCTTGGTGACAATGTGTCATCCTTGAGTCTATTTGAAGACCTGAGTCAAAGACTTGAGCAAAAAATGAGAAAAGAGTTTGGGAAGGATTCTGCCTGTTGTTCTGGTGGCACTCTAGAAGCCCCTTTGTTGTCTTCTCAACTCTTTGAATATTCTTTCCATTCCTATCCCACATCACAACTGCCCCAAGTTGTTTTTGTTATTTAAGTCTTAGAAGGAAGGTAGGCTGACTCACCACAGAAAAATCAGAACATTGACTGGGACTATTTTCAGGTGGCAGCAGATACCAAAATTGTTATCTGCCTTCACTGTAATCAGTAAATGAGCAGATGTAAAAAAATAATCTTAGACCACTACTTGGCTGCTGCAACACTTATGAGTCAGCACCAAAAGCAGTCTTGTTCAGGAGAGAAGAAAAGAAAAGTTTGAGAAGACAGGAAGAATGGACAAGATTCCTCAGACAGAAACAAAGTGTAATGGTAGCAGCATTCATCACTCCACCAAGGCTGTAGTCAGGAAGAGTATGTGCCCATGAGTGGGGAGTTTCCAGTGCCTGCCCAGAATGCCAGTTGAAGAAAGATCATTGGGAGAACTCATCAGTTGAACTGTTTGTAATAAACCACAGTCCTGTCACATCCTTTATATCTATATGGTGTGCCATTATATCTTGCCAGTTGGTTTATTGATAGAATAAAACAAACAAATGAAAAAGATCTTCAACATTCCATCATGTCATTATCATGTGTCATAGTTACACTTTAACAGACTTAGTGATTGATGCTGGAGTCAGTGCCATGACAAAACCAGCATGAAAAGAATAGCCAAAATTGTTTTTGTTTGTTTTTTGTAAAGCAAACTTTACAGATGGCTTGCACAAAAACCTCTGGAGTTACCTATCTGAAACTGTGCAGGGTTAAGTCCTCTCTTGCAGGACTACTGTGTCTCAAACTTCTATGTAGCTCCGTGGAAAAATAGTTTTAAGATTCAGGATTTTCCAGCACAAACCAATGTTGGACAACTGGTAGATTCCCAAAGCTTGTTTTGGATTTTAAATCTAGATCAATCTTTCTCAGATTGGTCCCAGATCCAAATCACTGACCCAGGCTCCAAGCCAAATCAAGAAACTCATGTAGAAATCTGGCATTTTGGTATAAGTACCATTTTAAGTTCTCTCTTTATAACTTCACATTGGTCTTTAAGGTTTCAATATCATTAAGAAAAGGAATGGAAAGTCTTGTGACACCATAAAACATCCCATTTCATCAGTTGCTTGTAATAGCAGTTGTCTATGAGTGCTTATACCAGATGATACATGTTAACCTTCAAACTGGCACAAGACTTTTTGTCATGTGCTGCAAGACACTATTATAGCTACCTCATATTAGAGTTTTAAAAATATTCTTATCTGAGCTTGGAATCTTTTGATTTTGGATCACAACTTTCACAAAGGCATTCTAGGAGCTGCAGTTGAAAATAAAAGTGTAAAAAAGTGATCAGATTTGCATTGTGTTGCCTTTCCATTCTTAAAAGTGGTACCTGGAACAAACTGTGGCTGTTTGAAGAATTTCTGTTCTGGGTTGCATTTCACTAGTTATGCTTGTTTCAAAAATACACTCTCTCTCTCTCTCTCTCTTTCTCTCTCTCCTCTTTTCTATTCCCCTCAACAATCAGCTGGCATTCTGTGATTACTAAGCATGCTCATTCCTTTTTAACCTATTTTGTTCCACAAGACAGTTTGTACTTCTGAAAATCTAACATTTTATTCAAGCTTGCCAATATCTTGTCAAGCTAATATCTCTATTTTGTGTGGTTATGGTGCCATTTTGGCTGCTGAAAAAGGTAAGAGAATATGTTCGGTCTTAATAACAGGATATTGAAGTGCATGTTTACACTTAGCTGCTTTGGAAGAAAAGTGGGCTTAAAATCAGAAATAAATAGGCAGAGGTATATATCTTCCTATGAATGCATTCTCAGTAACCATGACAAACTACAGACAGCATTTGTAGGACATTACATTTGTAATGTTTTCCTCTTCATTATTACCCGCTTGCTTCTATTAAACTCTTCTAGAGTCAAGTGAAGTGCTAAAGGTGACAGTGATGGACAAGAATTTTTATTGTCTTGTCAATACAAATAAACCCAGAGCTGATAAAATGTCAGACTACTCCTTCAGCAAAGGCTGAAATTCAGTGATCTCTAAAGAAGGGATGGGAGGAAGGAAGGAACAATCTGAATGACTTTCTCCCCTGTCTCTTGAGATCTGCAGAAAAATTATGCTACTCACCAAGGACAATGGCTTAAATGGTATTTATAGTTTGCCTCCATTTAAATTGCATAGCAGCTTTGTAAAATGCTACTTGTGGGAAACAAGACAAGGCAGCATGGCTTAAAACAATAATGGATATGGAAGGAAAGTTATTACCCTTTCAGATGGAAAAATGAAAATAATGAAGATACAGTAGAAAATTTTGCTGGAATATAAAAGCAACTGACAAATATAGGTGTCCTGCTGGAAGCATCATAGATGAACATGCTATATGACCCAAATATAAGTGATGTGGATAAAGTTTTATGGCATTTTATTCAGTTTCCTACATATTTTGATCTCAACTTTATCTCAGATTTCATTTTTCCTCCCATTTCACCCACTTACTAAGAGAACCACTGTGGTTGAAAGGAGTGAGTTACAATGCAATAAATCAATGATGTGCTAGATATAAGGGGTTAGCATTAGGCACACTGCTATTCCTGCTGGCAGAAGAACCAAATAGGGGCAGAAAAAAGGGGGAGTGAGACACAATGTTGGCATAAAGTTGTGCCAAGATAATGGAAGTCCTAAGTAATTTCCAACAAGTTTGAGGCTGGTTTGGGCTCATCACAACCAGCTCAGTTAGACCTTGGTCATTTTCATCAGTTAGGTTTGTATTCTCACACTCCTGTTAGTAGACAAAAATATGAGCTCCTTTTTATTTGCCTGCCTTCCCCTTGGAAAGAAAAGTGGGGGGGGGGTGAAGAGAAGTTTTGTTAATCCAAAGAAATTCATTTTTTGGGGGAAAGGCTATAGCTCAGTGGCAGAGCACTTCCTTGGTAGGTTCCTTGTTTAAAGCAACTCCCGCAATGAGTGGGAAAGACTCCTGTCTGGAACTCTTATGTAGACAACACTGAGCTAGTTGGATCAAGAGTAAAATTTATTTATTTATGTGGTATTTTTAAATATAGTTTCAGTACAATGATACTATACAACAAACTGAATAAAAACAGCAACAAATACATGGAAAGACAAAACTAAAACAACACTGTTGTTGTTTCTATGGGGTTTTATGGGACTGGAGAATATGTGATGTGCCTAAGGTCACCCAGTGGGTTTCTATGGTTGAGTGGAGAGTCGAACCTTAGTTCCCGGGGTCATAATCAAATGTTCAAACCGCTATATCATTCTGGCTCAAAGCAACATTACAAACACTAAAATAATTTAAAAGATTATATTTTTTTTGGTCCAAATTCAATGCTATCCAGTGCAACCTTACATATGTCTATTTGGAAATCAGTCCCTTGACTTCATTAGTCTTACTTCTAAGTGTGTATAGGGTTCATATAAAATATTATTCTCATACTGAATTCCTGCAAAACTTTTTTTTTTAAAAGCAGTGCTTCAGGCACTCGA
Source organism: Ctenosaura bakeri (assembly GCA_948474755.1). Lineage (NCBI taxonomy): Eukaryota > Metazoa > Chordata > Lepidosauria > Squamata > Iguanidae > Ctenosaura > Ctenosaura bakeri. Next base: position 323,429 of record CAOLHI010000883.1, on the reverse strand, counting down.
TCACAAGATAACTAAATGTACAAGGGACATAGTGTCTGCTGAGAACATGTGGGGAGGAAGAAGTGGGGAACCACTGTTACCTTAGTTTGTGAACTTCTATGAGCATTTTGAATAAAGAGATACCCTTAATAAATGTGAAAAAGACTTTCCCATTTCCCTCTTATGAAATTAGAAGAGCTAAGTAAATAAAATCTGGTAGATAGGTGATACTGATGCTTGATGGGTTCTTGTTTTTGATAATATATGTGTACTGAATGTCTTACTTCTGTTTAAAGTTCTGAATGTTGCTTTCAGGCCCTTATTGTGTACAAAAGAAATCAATATTATGCAAAACAAACTTTGTAGGCAAATATATTTATTTTATTTGTGCAGAGAAATGAGTTGTACATATTTTGCTTTCTAATGAGGAAACTTGGTGGATTTCAGAACTTATACCTAAGGCATATATTGTGTGTGATTCCTTGCAACACCTTCTATTGCTGTCTAAATGTTTAATTTGTCAGAAATGGAGGGCATCAAAACAGCATAATTCTATGATGACAATAAGTGTGGAACTGCAAAATCTGGGCCAAGATAATTTAATTTATACAGTATTTATAAAAATACTGTTAGTAATATTTCTATCAAAACAAGCAAAGGAAATAATATATATTGAGATTTTAACCATTTTTTTCTTGACACAACTGTAAGATTATTAAGTGCTAATTGTTTTTCCTTCCTTGTGTTTGAACAATTATCCCTTTTTTTGTCAGATTATACAATAACTGTGGCATTTACTGATGTACACTTCATTAATCTAATTTTAGCATTTTTTGCTTTAGTAAATCAAATACCAACATCTGTTCTAACAAAGGGGTTTATGATAGAGAGTGCATGCATGCAGTGGATAGGTATTATGATGAAGGAGCATTGACATCAACAGCTATAGAAAATAAGCTAAACTTTAATTATAGGAATACTATTACAAATAGGTAAGATCTCTAGGGATGCTAGGCTAAGCTAAACTAGAACAGGAAGAGAAAGTTTTGACAAAATTATAGCCTATATTAGAGAAGTTAGGACAGGTGGATAAGACATGAAAAAAATTAGGTCACTGAAACATTCTTTAATTCTATTACTGCAGCTCTAAGACACATGTAACACTTTAAAAAGTGAGTATTGTTGTATTTCCAATAGTTTATTCATTTGATTAAGATGTCAATTTGGCCAGTCTGGAATACGGTAATGAAAAGAGAGAGATGGCATTGGAATGGGATACAAATGCTTGTCAAACTGGTGCATCACACTCAGGGAAGTTGTATTTGGAGCTTTTTTTGAACAGGAGTTGTCAGCAAACAAATTAAGCACTGAACCCACCTTCAAAAGCAGTGTGCTGTTTGGCATGAGAATTTGTCATCATTCAAAGAAAAAACATATAGGCCTGAACTCTATTGGTAAGTCCAGCTAGAGTAAATTGATTGAACTGATTGCTAAATGGTGAGCCAGCACCTAGGGGTATCCCATTCAAGGGAGTGGATTAGAATTACTGGGGAAGAGAATTTGAAATACAGAGTAATGTACCAATTCTGGCTTCCAAGAATGGAACCATGATAGTCAAAAGTGGTATCAAACTGCTATAATTGCATAGTATGTAAACACCCTTACTTTCAGTTAAGTGGGCATAGGAATAGTATCCTAGCTTCCATTAAGAAGTCAGTGAAAAAAATTTATTTCTGAAAATACTAGGATCATGGCATGAGTGTTCTAAACACATACTATGCCTGGCCAGTATTGCTAATTGTTAATTGTTCTGACCTATTGGACATTTTCTTGTGATTGTTCTGATCAATGAGATTTTTCCTTAAGGAAAAAGAAAACAGCCTAAAGATAGAAAATTCTTGCTTGCCCAGTTCTTTAGCAGGGGATACTGACCAGCTGCTATTGTTTTATATATGACATGGGGATCTGTTGTTCAGAGAAGGAAAATGGTCAAAATTCCCACTAGGTATGCCTTTTCCAGTTAAAGAAAATATATCACAGAGTGATTTTTCTTTTCTCAGAAATTAATGACCCAGTCCTGTGAGAAAATATGACAGAAGGGCAGCAAGGGATAGCTAATTTTTGTACATTGCTACTTCCATATACATTGCTGATGCAACTGGAGACTTTTTAAAATGGCAGTGTGGTCATTTTAGCTTAGTAGCTAAAAGCTGATGAGAGCCAGTGTGGTATAGTGGCTTGAGTGTCAGAGTAAGGCCATTTCTGCACTAGACGTTATAGTGCTATTATTCTACTTTCAACATTCTAAGGAATCCTGGGGTTTGCCTCAAAAGCCCCTCCCTAAACTGCAAACCCCAGGATTCCATAGGATATTGAAAGTGGAATAGTAGCACTATAATAGTCTAGTGTGGAAATGGCCTATGACCCTGGAGACCAAGGTTCGATTCCCTGTTCAGGTAGTAAAACCCACTGGGCAATCTTGGGCATGTCACACACTCTCAGCCCTGGAAAACCCCATGATAGGTTCACCTTAAGGTTGACATAAGCTGGAAAAAGCTCGAGTGAACACAACATCAACAAGCTAAAAGCAGCTCTAGGTTACACATAGAAGCCATAGGAGTAGACATGGCTATGGAATTCCAAGCCTTTTTTCCAGTGCTAATCTCACTCCTTCAGCATGAAACTTCCACTAGCACCCAACAAATATGTAGGGCCACAATCAACACCATTATGAAAGGGAACCATGTCAGGGTAGAATGGTCCAAAATATGTATTTTCCAAAGACGACTCTTCAGATAAGGGAATCACTATTAAGCTGTGATCTTTGCAGGGAGAATTCTTCAACACAGACCCCTAGGCTACATGTCTTTTCCTTTTCCTCAGCTGTTTTGAGAGGTTCCACAACTGGTTCCATAGTGAGTTATTTGTATGCCACACTTGAAGTACAAATTTCTGAGGTGACTTGAGGGAAGAAAAGAAGAGGTTTCTTACACAATTAGCATATTTTTAAAGAATTAAATATTGGTGAATCATACAATGAGAGCCAGCATGGTGTAGTGGTTTGAATGTTGGACTATGACTCTAGAGACCAGGGTTCGAATCCCCACTCAGCAATGGAAACATGCTGGGTGACCTTGGGCAAGTCACATACTCTCAGACTAAGAGGAAGTCAAAGGCAAACATGCTCTGAACATATCTTGCCAAGAATATCCCATGATAGGTTTGCTCAGGATCACCGTAAGTCAGAAACAACTTTGAACACAACAACAACAACAACAGCAACAACAACAATCATACTGTATATGGAAAGCCATAATTCAGCTAGGAAGCAACTGAAAGAATGTAATACCAAAATGTAGTTAGGAGCTATCCAAGTGAAAACAAAAGGAACTTGAAAGCTGAAGAAGGTTTTCATGTTATTAACAAAATGGAGGGCTCCTCTTCTTTGTATAAGTTCTATATCTTACAGAACCTCTGTCCCCTGTTACGATTTTGATGGAGAAGTAATAAATTTTCCACATTTGATAAGTATCCCAGAAGTAAGAAGATGCTTCAGAGGATCTTGATAGCATCATTAAGGGCCAGATGCTTGGTAAAACTCCATGTACTGCGATTGCAAATGTGCATGTGTACACATATGGATACATGGGTGCACTTAAGCCCATATGTTGTTTTACCCCATGCCTGCTTCAGGTACCATGAAATTACTTTATAGTACATGGAAAAGCCTGAAATGGCATGTATACAACCCTGCACAATAATCATGTGTGAATCTGTTTTGCTGAGTTTACATGTACTGAAAAGCCTTAGTCAACTGAGGTGTTTGAAGACCTTCAGACAGTCAGTCCTTTGATTTCTACATGTGGTAAAAAACATCAGAAGGAATATCTCTTGAACTGTGTCAAAAGAAACAATTGGCTTTGTACTCTGTCCTCTTTTTTGTCCTTACTTTTTTTTACTGCTTCAATATGTTTCCTATAGGGAGAGAGGGGAGATCTGGGCAACATATTGCTGCTCTCATTAGTGCTTCATGGATATTAAAATGCATCACAAAGTTTTTGTTTGTTTATTTTTGAACAGAATAACACACTTAGTACGCTCTCCAGAACTTTACACAGAGTTTAGTGCAGAAACATCAATGTTGGCATCTACCTCCCAAATTCAAGGCCTCTCACAACTTCAGCTTACAGAGAATTGTGATTGTGTTGCATCAAAACACCCAGTTTAATTTTTTTATTTGTGTCATACTTTTAGCTCTCAGCTCTTTATGTTGACCTATGGTAGCATCTCAGTAATTTTGAGGAATTCAGTCTCTTCTCAACTATGAAGGTATCAATAGTTACTATGGCTGACTCATAGTGATCATAAGCTGCAGAAAGTATGCTAAGAAGGAGTACAGATGCAGAACAGGATGAGAAGCTGAAAAAAAACAGAATCTGGCCATAGGGAAAACCCAAGTGAAGGTGAAGGTAGAATAGGAAGCTATAAAAACAGCAGAGGAAATTCATTTGATAGACACTCTGAATTTGGTAGGCCAGGGATTTGAGAGAATGACTGTATTTATTTTATTAAATTATTTATGTCATCATAAATACAATAAAATTCATTTAAGCCATTTAAAATGAAAAACAATAAAAATAATTGTAACTTTCTAAAAATAGAAATTGAATGGTTTTTATAATGAATAAGAAGTGAAATGTATATATGTATACTGATGTGGATGAAATCATTAGGCCCCAAAGTGTTCAACAAAAAGGAAGAATGAAACCAACATCAGTGCTAATTGGCCCCTCAAGAGGAGAGTAATCCTCATCTGGGTGTCACAATGAAGAAAGCCCTCCCCCATGTGTTACTTCCAACAGTGGGACACAGAGAAGGGCTATCCACCAGATTCCACTCCTCGGGCAGTTATACACAGGGGGAAACACTCTCCCAAATATTGAAGGCAGTGTAGTTCTTGCAAATATTTGGAAGTTTTCCATGAAACACAGCTGGGCTGAGGGAAGCTCTAAGGCTTGTCATCCTTGAATGGAAGAGAATTAGGGGTATCAAACAGTGGGCATGTTTTTGTCCTAAATGCACCAACAATTTAGCACTTAGTTGCTATTTAGCATTCTCTAAAGCAGCTGTGTATGAGAAATTGAGAATTGCATGGTGGGCAGCAAAACATATTGACCTTATTCTAAATTCATAGGCTGAAGGTGACTTTGGATCAGATTCTGTGGTGAAAACTCTCATTTCTTTCTGTTTCCCCACTGGCAGAACAGGGAGACTACCAAATAATAGACTATACATGAGACCTACAAATTGAAAAAAAAAAAAAAAAAGCCGGAACAGTTTCAGAACATGTATTATTAATTGTTCACAGATTATGCAAGTAATAGTGCTCATTTATCTGAAGGAAGTTCAAGCCAGTAGGAAGATAATTGGTTTACAGTAGACTATGCTGGGGTCTGATGGTCAGATTACAGATCATTCATAATTATTTTGACTTTTTCAGAAAGTATTGTGAAACCTCAATTTAATTCCAGCACTCAGCTTCTTGTTTCCACTTACTCATATTTTCAAGGCTGCCAGTAAGAGAATATTTGAGGGTGAGTAGAAAAATAATGAGAGGGTGAAACTTGAAATTAATCACTCATTTCAATATACTGTAAGAAGTCATCAGCATACAAAAATAAATGCTGAAAAATCAGTGTGCATGTGCCTAGTGTGTATAATAATAATAATAATAATAATAATAATAATAATAATAATAATAATAATAAAAAAATTTATTTCTATCCCGCCTCTCCCAATGGATCGAGGCGGCATTACAAAAATATATAAAAACATTAAAACATTAAAAGGCACCCTATCCTCCCCACCCTCCAACCCTTCTATCCCCCTAAAACATATTAGTTAATTAAAACAAATTAAAAACAAGATTAACACAGAAGACAATGATGAGAGGCGGTGGAACACTAATCTGGGAAGGCCTGTCGGAAGAGAACGGTCTTGACTGCTTTTTTAAAGCAGTCAAGACTGGTAATGTGCCGGGTCTCCTCCGGCAGGCCATTCCATAACTTGGGAGCGACAGAAGAAAAGGTCCTCTGGGTAACTGCAGCCAACCTAGTTCTGATTGGCTGCAGTAAATTCCTCCCAGAGGACCTTAGTGTGCGGGGCGGATTGTATGGGAGAAGGCAATCCCGCAGGTAGGCTGGCCCCAAGCCATGAAGGGCTTTAAAGGTAAAAACCAACACCTTGTACTGTGCCCGGAAACGAATAGGCAGCCAGTGTAAAGACTTCAGAATTGGTGTTATGTGGTCACTTTTAGATGTTCCGGTGACCAACCTGGCTGCCATATTCTGAATTAATTGAAGTTTCCGAACTAAGCACATGGGTAGCCCTATGTAGAGCGCATTACAGAAGTCAAGTCGTGAAGTTACCAGCGCATGTACCACTGTTTTTAGGTGTTCCAAGTCCAGGAAGGGGCGCAGCTGGCGTATCAGCCGAAGCTGATAGCAGGCACTCCTGGCTGCCGCATCAATTTGAGCTGTCATCTGAAGCGGCGAGTCCAGGAGCACTCCCAAGCTGCGGACACAGTCTTTCAGGGGAAGTGTGACCCCGTCTAGAACTGGTTGACAAACCTCTATACCTGGGCTGGGGCCCCTAACAGCAAGTACCTCCGTCTTATCTGGATTCAGCTTCAGTCTGTTTTTCTTCATCCAGTCCATTACTGCTTCTAGGCATTCATTTAGAGGTGAGATGCCATCCTTAGTTGATGCTGTTATCCGAGGCATGGAGAGATATATCTGGGTGTCATCAGCATACTGATAGCACCTTGCTCCATGCCTCCTGATGATCTCTCCCAGCGGTTTCATGTAGATGTTAAATAGCATTGGGGACAGGACGGCGCCCTGAGGGACGCCAGATTTAAGCTCCTTTTTCGAGGAGCAGCTGTCCCCAAGCATCACCATCTGGTATCTACCTGAGAGATAGGACCGGAACCACTTAAGTGCAGTGCCTCCGATCCCCAGCCCTCTCAGGCGTTCCAGAAGGATACCGTGGTCTATGGTATCGAAAGCCGCTGAGAGGTCCAGGAGTACCAGCAGGGTCACACTTCCCCTGTCGATACCTAGGCGTAGATCATCCACTAAGGCGACCATGGCAGTCTCAACTCCATATCCTGCCCTGAAGCCAGTTTGAAATGGATCTAGATAATCTGTTTCATCCAAGACAGCTTGGAGCTGAAGGGCAACAGCCCTCTCGATCACCTTGCTTAAAAATGGAAGATGGGAGACTGGTCTGTAATTATTCATATCCAGGGGATCTAGGGAGGGCTTTTTTAGAAGCGGCCGTATAATCGCTTCTTTTAAACAAGCTGGAAAATTACCCTCCCTGAAGGATGCATTAATAATATGTCTTAAGTACGTCTTAATTGCAACTCCTCCCTGGACGACCAGCCATGAAGGGCAGGGATCAAGAGGGCAAGTTGTCCTTCTTACCTTTCCAAGGAGCTTGTCTACGTCCTCGGTACTCACTGACTGGAACTGATCCAGTATAATCTTGTTCACGGGGTTGCTGGACGCTCCATTTGTGACCTCTGCTATAACACCGGCATCCAAATCGGCTCTTATCTGAGAGATTTTATCTGCGAAATGATTATTCAAGGCGTCACAGCAAGCTACGTTAGGTTCTAACAACGAGTTCAGGGGAGTGGGTATCTGAGTCAGATCCCTTACCACCCTGAACAGCTCTGCTGGACGAGAAATCACAGACGCAATACGTGCAGAGAAGAAGGTCTTCTTCGCTGCATTTATTGCCACTCCATAGGAATGAAGGAATTCTCTATAGCGTGTCCTGTCAGATAAGAGTCGAGATTTCCGCCAATTGCGCTCTAGTCGTTGTCCAGCCTGCTTCATATTCCTAAGTTCTACTGTATACCAAGGATTACGGTTTGCAGCAGGCTGGAAAGGACACTTGGGAGCAATCGTGTCGATAGCCCTGGTAAGATCACAATTCCAGGTATTAACCAGGGCTTCGACAGGATCACCGGCGATACCAACCATAAGACCCTCGAGGGCTTTCTGGAATCCAATAGGTTCCATTAACCTTCGAGGGCGGACCATTCTAATAGGTCCACCACCCCTGCAGGGGCGGATAGCAACCATTAGTCTAACCCTGACCAGGAAATTATCTGTCCATGACAAGGTGGTAGTATTTGTTATCTCCACCCATGGCTGTGCCCGTTCCGTACTAAAGACCGCATCAAGGGTATGACCTGCACAATGTGTTGGCCCAGAGGCTAATTGGGATAGGCCCATGTTTGTCATGGATGCTACGAACTCCCGAGCTGCACCTGTTAAACTGGTCTCAAATGGGACATTGAAGTCGCCCAGAACCAAAAGTCTGGGTGATTCCAACACCAACTCCGACACCAGCTCTGTCAGCTCGGCCAGGGAGTCTGTTAGGCAGCGGGGTGGTCGGTACACTAACAGAATTCCTAGACTATCCCTTGCCTTCAGGCTCAGGTAGATACACTCGAAGTGGTCTGTTTTCCGGACAGGTATCCTGGTCAGCATAAGATTGTCTTTGTAAACCAAGGCTACTCCGCCCCCCGCCCACTTCCCCTTACCTGCTCACTGACAGAGTATCCGGCTGGCAAGGCCTGGACCCAGGTTGTGGCACTATCGTCTTCCAGCCAGGTCTCTGTAAAGCATGCCAGGTCAGCATCTTCATCCTTTAAAAGGTCATGGATAATATGCGTTTTCTTTTTCATTGACCTGACATTGCACAGGAGTATGATGTATGGTGATGGGATTGCATCCTTCTGTGAGGCAAGAGGCTATGTTAATGGTAGCAGTGCTGCTAGTAGGGTCTTTCATGTCAGACAGGCTTTTGCTGAAGAGCCAGACTAAATGTGCCAAACAGCTACTGGGCAGCAGCCATCGTGGGAGTGATCCTGGCGAAGGATCTCTCAGAGATAACACTTGTTAGTACTGCACAGAGGGAAGCTAGGCAACTCTCCTTTGAATATCTTCTACCACAAAAACCTTATGAAGAGACAATCCCAAATAAAACAAGAGATAGTGCCAGAAGATGAGATTCTAAGGTGAGATGGCACTCAATGAACTACTGAGGTAGAGCAAAGGACAATTACAAGTAGCACTATTGCTAATGACACAACTGGACTCAAGCTGAAAGGACATACAGCTATTGATGTGTCCCTAGATGAAAGGTAGATCTGAAGCTACTCAACACATATTACCTGGCCTGATCTGACTCACTAGAAAAGGCAATAATGCTTAGTAGAAGACAGTAGGAGAAGAGGAGACCACATTACAGATGGATAGACTGAATCAAGGAAGACATGTTTCTGCATCTGCAAGACCCGAGCAGTGTGGTTGATGATAGGGTGACTTGGAGGTTTCTTACCCATAGGTTTGTCATAAGTTGAAGTTGACTTGACAGCAGTTAACAGCAATAATTCTGTGGTATGAATGGACCCCATGAAAGGAAGTCCATTTGCCTTCAAATCCGTGGGAGGCATAGAATAAAAGAAATCCCAGGAAAAATGAAAGAACACATGGAGGTAAGAGTTGGAGTTACTCACTTTGCATGAGTGAACACTTCAGTTTTCAAACGCTACCTCCCACAAATTGTGAAATGTTTAGGGTAAGGTTGCAGATGATGGAATTATTAGTAAAAAGTCCAAAATCCAAAATGGAACATGAAATGATACTCCTAGGTTGGAAGGCACTCAATGAGTTACTGGGAAAAAGCAGAGGGCAACTATGAGTTGTGCTATGGCTAATAAGGCAACTTGACTCAAATTGAAAGAATATTCAGTTGATGATGTATTCAGAGGTAAAAGGAAAGTCTGAAGTTGGCCAACACATATTATAGGAACATGAAACATGAGAAGCATGAATCGGGGAAGCTAAGCATAGTAAAACAAGAAATGGAACACATAAATATACTTGGAGTGAGCAACTAAAGTGGACAGGGAAGGGACATTTTGAGTCAGATAACTACACAGAGTTTTACTCAGGAGATGAAGATCTAAGAAGAAATGGAATAATATTAATAATGAGGAGAGATGTAGCAAAAGCAGGCAAAGGACAAAATGCAAAGTGTAACTGAATAATATCAATAAGACTTCAGAGAAAACCTCTCAATATAGCCATAATCTGAGTTCATGCTCCTGCTACAGAGGGAGAAGAAGAAGAAATTAAAAGATTCATGCTGGAGTCCAAGAGGAAATTAACTACACACTTTTGTAAGAAAATTGTAGGAAAGTTTGACCTAGATCAATAAATGAAACAGGAGAGTGACTGACTGAATTTTGTGAGGCCAACAGTTTGTTCATCACAAACACATTCTTTAAGCAATCCAAGAGGCAACTATGTACATGGACATCATCTGATGGCCAGTATAGAAATCAAATAGATTACATAATTTGAAGCAGAAGATGGAGAAGCTCCATTCCCTCTGCAAAAACAAGACAAGGAGCAGATTGTGGCACACACCATAATATGCTAATATATATGCATAATTAGAGGAAAACTAAAGATGAACACTAAGCCAATCATTGTGCCAAAATACAACCTGAAGAACATCCCCTTAGAATTTAAAGAAAATATAAAAAAAATAGATTTGCACTATTAGGCCTGATTGACAGGGAATCAGAAGAACTCTGAACTGAAGCCAAAGACATTACCAGGGAGGAATGCAAAAAGGCACTATCTGCAGCCAAAAAGAAAGAGAAGGTGCAATGGATGACAGGTGAAACTCTTAAATAGGAAATTCTTCAAAGACAGATGGGAAGCAAAAGTAAGAGTTATCAGAAATAGAACCCTGAATGCAGCTGTTCAGTGACTTGTGTGCAGGGACAAGGAGAACTAGTGTAATAATCAATGCAGAGAAATAGTGGGTGAAAGAAAGAACAAGATTTGTCTTCCACAAGAGCCAAGAAATCAAAAAGAAATTTTAAACCAAGAATAGGGATGCTATATGACCAGCATAGGAACACATTATATGACAAGTGGAAATAAAAAGCTGATGGAAACAATACACTGAGGGATTATATAAATGAACTGAAAAGATGACAGATTCATTCAAGGAAGATTCATTTGAAGATAAACCTACAATTTTAGAAAGTGAAATGGTAGCTGCATGCAGCTAAACATGCTACAGCTAAACATATTGGTTTAGCTTCCTCTCTGACCTTCCCCCTAAAACCTGCACTGCTGGCTGTAAACAAGCCAAAAATGGTGACCAGGAGTGACATGATGTGATTTCTGATGTGTTACAATGCACAATTTGAACCAGTTAGGGATGTGGTGGTGATGTAAATTGGCCCTCTCCCTTAACAGTTGTCTACCCTGGCTTTGGACTTTGGATTTGTGGCTTTATTGTCAATGATACTGTCAAAAGAACTCTGTGCTTGTATACTTATATGTTTTACATATGCCCTTAATTACTCTGAATTGTGTTTCCCCCCTCAAATTCTATTTGGTTTTGAGAAGTTTTTTTTTTTTTTTAACAGCCTTTCAATTTACTTTTGTTCACATTGAATTTTAATTTGCAAGAATTCTTTTGAGTGTATTTTGTCTGCAGTTCAGTACAGGCTAACTTATTTTACAGTTTTTCCTCCTAAAGTAGTGTCTGGAAAAGAAGGGTGTGTTAGCCAGCCTTATACCAGTCTTTACATTTAGTGAATATATTGCTTGATATATTGATTTTATGCTGTAACTGGATATTTCATTTACCATTTTGTCATTGCCTTCACTGTAGTCACATTGTTAAATGCTTTAGTTGATCTCCTCCTCTTCTGATGTATTCTTTTTTAGAATGGTTTGTACAAGCACATCTGCAAGTAGGCAAAATTCATAATGACCTGCCTGTCAGTCTTGAGAATCCACTCCCCATTCTCAAACACCCATTCTTAAAGTTATACAACAGTTTTTACCATAACTTGCAGGAATGGAAACTGTTCTGGAAAAAGAGTTGCATTGGCTTGGCCCCTTTTTGCACGGCATTTTCGATGTGAAAGGGCCCCTTGAGTGCCGTGCAAATGTGAGGAGCAGTCCATACGACACACTCACATTTGCACGATGCTCCAGGGCCTGACACAGACTGCGCATGCATTTTTTCATTTTCAGCTTGAAGCCAAAAATGCTGCATGGTAGCACATTGCTCCGGGGCCCTGCGTGCACTTACCTTGCGTGCGGAGCCTCAGGAGCCAGGCCAGTTGTGCTTCCTGTCTCAGTGCAGCCTGGAAAGGTCCCAGGCTGCACTGTGAAAGGAAGAGGCAGGGTTCTCACGCGAGCAGGAAGCTCATGCGGAGCTGAAGGACCCCGGACACGAGAGCCTCTCTCCAGAGGCTGCTCGCATGAGCACCGCACCCCAGCGCCAAAAATGGGTGAGTTGCAGAAAGGGTCCTGGTGTTTTACAGAGCTAAAAAGGTCTCCTTTGCCATTCCACATCCTCCCCCTTGCCTAGACAACCTGATGTTGACTTTACACTGCAATCTACACTAGGAAAAGGTTCAATTGCAGTTTCTATTAGTCATCTGGAAGTTGAAATCACAGGAAAAAGGGCAGCCTTATTCATGCTGGTACTCACCAAATGTTTTGACCGACTGACTGATAATTTGTTTGTATATTTATTTATTTACTAACCCACCTTTCTTTGAACATGGAAGTTTAGGTGGCTTATATATTTTGGACTATAACTGTCATTAGCCTGTGAAAAGGACAGGAATCTAGATGTTCAAAACATCTAGAGAGCGTCAGTTTGAAACACTTTTTATTTGGTAGGAGTCATTTCCAGATAGGTTTGCCTTACGGCGGGCATAGATTGAAAACAACTCAAGGGCACACAACAACAACAAGGTCAGGTAATATAGGCTATATTTCAGAGGAAGGAACTGGCAAAACCATCTCTGAGTATTTTTTGCCCAAAAAACCCCTATCAACTTGAATCTCTCTCTCTCTCTCTCTCTCTCACACACACACACACACACATGTGCACACAAAAAACTACTTTTGCAGTAATAACAATGTTTGTTTTATATATTTAATTTATATACCGCTTTTTTTCCTCACATGGGATTCTAAAGTGGTTTGAAGTCAAACATAAAACTTGCTCTTACAAGAGTATATATCTAACTTTTTAAAATAGTCTAATGATTTGTTTATTTATCCACTTCCTCTGTGACAGAGGTGTGAACTGTGCTGCCCTCCAAGTTGTTGTTGGATTCTTCACTAGTGACTCAGTATTCTTCACTAGTGACTCTGCTGGGTAGGGCTTCTAGAAGCTGCAATTCAGCAACATTTGGAGGGCCACCAAATTCCCTTCCCTGCTTAAAGCATTTATCCACAGCACAAACAACACTGGAAGGAGAGGAAAGCCCTCCAAGGTTCTTCTGTGGAAATAACCAGATCTACTCACACATTTTAGATAAACAATACACACTGTTATGCAAATACATGTGATTGTTGTCCCCAGTGGCTAAATCTGCCTGTGTAGCACAACCTATTACTTTAGAATACAGGTCAGAGGCCACATTTGAATGTTCATCCATGTAAAAGGAAATATCTTGAAAATACAAAACTACTACATCAGAAGAAAGATTCTAACCTAGCCCCTGTGCCAACTATTTATATGCTAATAGAGCATTTAATTGGAGAGAGCACTAACAAATCGGATTCTCCACTTTTTGCCTGAAGTGATATGTTCTATTCTGTCACTGTCGTATGCTACCGTCTTCTTTTGTTGCATGTATAGATCAGATAATATATGTCTGCCAAGGAGCTTTAAGTAGGTAAGGCTGAGAATGAAACTTCTTGGCTGCCTACCTTGAAGGCACCAGATCCCATGTGACTTTAGAAGGGAAACCACTAGAAAATAGTAGGTGCAGTAGCCTATACTTAGAAGAGGACAATGACAAACCATGCCTAAGTATTCCCTACATAAGAAAACCCTATTAAATTCATAGGGTCCCCATAGGTTGACAGGTGACTTGAAGGCACAAACTGTACATTTCAAGACCGTAAGAAGCAACATACTGCATCAGATCAAAGTCCTCTGGAGTTCAGCAGTCAACAGTGGACAACCAGATAGGAAAACTGTGAACAGCACAGTAGCTATATTCTATTTGTCACATCACAAGATGCATTCATATAGTAACTATGTAATTATGGTAGTTTATAACCAGTTGTGTATATACAATGGAGGCTGGGCAGAAGACAGGCAGAGATCAGGGGCCATATCTTTGAGTGATTGGCAGCAGATCAGCAGGAATTCTGACAGTTGGATAACAAAAAACTGAGCAGATTCAGGAACCAATTCATTGCAGTTGGTACCCTCTGGGGAGCCATGAAATCTGCCGAGAAATGAAGAAAAATCTGGAAGTGGACATTAGGGCACTACTTTTTAAAAGATATTAAGCAGTATGTGTGCAGAGGCTGCAACCTGTTTGAAAGGTCTGTTGTCACTGCTGGAGGCTTCGAGGAGAGGTTAATTTAGTTTGCTTTGGAAGAGAATGGCCTCAAAATTTGAAAGAATGGCTAGGGAGAGGGGTACATGCACTTGGGCATGAATTATGTTGCTGAAATGGAAAAGGTTTAGCAGCAACTGGAGTGAAGTGGAATGTGTAAAATGAGTTCTACTGAGTTTGGGGACTCAAAACAATTTATATAATTATAAGAGCATGGCCAAGTGTGACAAAATCCCTATTCAGGTTGGCTCTGCAGTTCCAGCCCTTGGGGTCTGTCACTCACTTTGCCCTTTACGCTTAAGACCCTGCCCTGGATCTGGTACTTAGACCTCAAGGTGACCTCTGTACTGGACAAGTGCCTGTATTGATCAGATGGTTCAATGTTGTAATGTGTGACCAGTTTACCTCAACAGATATTAGAATAAAATATTTAGACAGATGTAGAAAATAAAACAAGTAAAAAATTATTATATAACAAATAGGTTAAGAAATAATTGCCTGAATGCATCTACATCCCCAGCTCCCCAAACCCTGTTGAGCTATTTTCTATTCCCCTTCTGCTACTCAACCCTTCAATCTCTCTCTAACTCCATGCTGCTCCTATCTGACTCAGACCAGCCTCAAGTTTATATCTATTATCCCATAGGCCACTCCCCTTCACAGAATTCCATGAGCTGTGATTGGTGGGTCTTTCCAGGCTTGCCTAGTTTCTCATTTCACACTGAGATCTTGGATCAGGAGGCCAACTGTGAAGTTGTGCACAGGTGCAACTATGACAAACCCGCTCCAAAATTTTTACCTTTCCAGCTCCCTCCCCATGACCACTCACTGATTAACAGCAGGATGATAGCAGCAGATAAGCACCCAGCTGTTTTTCTATAGCACACTGTACATTATCAAGCATCCTCTGGGACCTCTCAGGCATCCTGGACATTGATATCACAGCAATATAGCCAGATGCTTCTCTGTCATCCTGCACTTTCCACTGGTCTGTAAATGGCCATGATGGGGTAAACTGCAACAGCTTAAAAGATAGGGTTTTTTTTTTGTTTCTCTGTTTGTGGGGGAAGTGTTACTGCGGTTCAGGCCTACCCGGAGATAGCACTTGATATTGTTTGATATCAAATAATTCAGCTTTCCTCTGCCACCCCACTCCACATGTTTGCGAGGCCTCTGGACAAGCACATAAACAGGCACGGCCGATAATTGCTGGACATTCCATTCTCCACCCAGGCAGGCCAGACAGAACTGGTTCGTTGCTTCAGGGACCTCTCCGGCAAACACCTCACTGCTTCTGCACGATACTAACAAAGGCTCCCTGCCCTCCGCAGGTAGCCTCAGAAAGCTGTAATAAGCGCTCCGCATTTGCATACTGGCTACACTATTGTTAATTCGGCCCTAAGCCAATCATGCTAAATTCTGACCTTTCCAAGGCTTTGTCCCACTCCCAAATCGCATTGTTCTCACCAAGTAAGGTATGGCCTGCAGTCACAACTCGCCCTATAAAAACCCCTGATTCCGAGACCCTCCTTGGATCGCTCCTGAGTTCCATCCCGCCTTGCTGCCGCTTTGCCTGGCGAGCCTTCCCCTCAGTTCCGGTAACTGAGCCCGCTAACCCGGGATCACTCCTGAGTTCCAGACCGCCTTGCTACTGCCGTGCCTGGCAAGCCTTCCCCTCAGTCCCACGTATGGAGACTCCATATCAACGAACTCAACCTTCAAACCTCTCCAGGACTACGAGACAGGTGTCGTATCACCCATTTCCCTCCAAAAACCCCTATCTCTGATTCTTTAGCTAGCTGTGTGACTGTGGTGTCTTTAATATTTGTTTGTATTTAATAAAACATCATTTTTGCTACTTTTAAACCGTCTGACTGCTTGACTGACCTGACCCCGTAGATGTTGGGTTGCAAGATCCTGCTAAGTTACCCTGCCTCTCGCTAGCTTTAGTGAGTGCTCCAGCTAATTTTCCCCAAGTCATTGTTGTTGTTGTTTGGTTATATAGGTGTCCCTCCCGGGACCCCCAGGGATCAGGGTAACAGAAGGCTTGGTTTTTCTTCAGTTGTTAAAGAATTTTAACCCCTGCAATGCTCAAAAATGTGAGTTATGAATGTGGAAGTAGGACTTATACTAACAGGATTTCAGGTTATGACTATTGGATCAGTAAAAATGTGAAATAGATCCCACAAACCTGAAGTCTGTCCATCTCTAATACAATCTTTAACACAAGAATGGAACCTTATGTTAGATGTGTGAAAATGTGTTAAGATCAGTTTTGAAACTCATAATGATTTCACTGGCATTAGGGCTTTAGCCAATATTTTTAGGCAAGCGTTTTGTACACACACATTCATTTACAAGTATCAGTTTCATTAACGATGGTTTGAAACACTAAATTTGAATTTTTAAATTTGAATAGGCTAAAAAAGAGAAATTCCTCCAAAGACCTTCACATGCTTGATATCTTATAGAATATTTGACAGAAGGGAATAAAAAACACAGGGGAAAAATATAAAGTGGTCAAGGAGGAGTAATGCCTTGCCCTTTTGCTATAAATTACTAGCTATTTAGAGCTAGAGGGCATACAGCTTAGAAAATAAGAATTTCTCTGAATTCCTTTTGCTGCCTTTATATCCCCCAAATTGTGTTTCCATTCTTGACAGCTTTAATCCAAGCAGATCTCAGCGATGTTTGAGTGATTTATTTATCTCAATTCCTCATGACAGCTACTACTTAAGTCTCAGGGTAATGCAGCAGGCTCTGACAATTGGCTTCCCAAGCTGAAACAGACCAAAGGTGCTACTAGAAGTCCAGGCCTCTGGTTCTGTAGTCACTTATTCCAGTGAACAAGAGAAGACAGTCTGCTGATAGGTGAATATAAAGTTAGATTGTTATTGTTTGTACTCTCACTGGGCAAATCTAGCTATATTTACCCAAAAGTAAATAGTTTTGTGGGATATGTTTCTAGGAAAAAAAATACACAAGATTGTAGCTATTCACTTGACCCTGTACACTTTCCCTCAGTGAGGTTGACTGCTGGATGAATGTACACATGGTCATAACTTTAATGCATCTATACACCGGCAGTTGCCCACACTGTGTTTTGTGCCCATTGGCACAATCAGGTGCTGCTGCCTGCATTGTGTCATATCTTCATGGACTCATGGATCGTTTCGGTCTTGTTTATATATTTATTATCTGATGATGTGTATGTCCTCTTCAAACAGGACCAAAGTAAAGGAAAATGGAGCCTGCTAAAAAAGTCAGATTGTGCTGTCAGCTGCAGTAATCTGTGGTGCTTCGAAGTATTTTCTCTCTTCCTCTGCTCATTACTCTTGCACATTACCCCTGCCTATTTTTGCATATATGCCATTCATCTGCTATTAAAGAGAGAAAGTGGTTTCCCCTGCCTTTTTCTTCAGATCAGAATCACAAAGGGTACCACTTCATGTTCCTGTGATTTTCCTGAGGGTCATTGGAGAGCTCGTATTAAACCAAAGCCTCCAAACAACAGCCACAGATTTGCACCTGAATGCATCAGTTAAAACGATAGGTTGATGCAAATATTAAGTGATGGTGTGAATGGGAATCCCCCTACAAGGTGTAAGAAAAGGTCAGGTTAAGCCTCATGCAGCACCACTGGCTCTGCGCAAACAGCAACCCAACGCACTCTCTGGTGGCAGTGGTAGTGGAACAAACTAGTGAATGGGCAGAAACATTGGATTTGAAATTGTACTAAAATCATCTAAGCCTCCATTCTAAAGAACATTCTGCGTTCCAGGAACGGAGAAACGAACCTACATAGAACTAGAAGGGAATTTCCATTGGGGAGACATGTAGCCAAGGAGAAAGGGCACCGGGCAGAGAAAACAGAGAGCTTAGCTGTTTTTGTATACTGTGCCCAAGTGTGCGTGTGTTCGCTCGTTTAAAAAACACAGCCCACAGCTTGACAGTTTGCGCTTCGTTCTGATTTTAAACTGAAGTAGGGCATCAATGGAGATGTGAATGGTGCGTATAGGAATAAAGTTATTATTAAAGAGATTCCCTTCACCCACCTTTATTTTTCCGTTAGTTTAAAACACCACACCTGCTCGTGAAAGTTCAGGTAAAACATACAATCTACTTTTCTCACTGCTGAAAACAAGCCCCACCGTTAATGGCTTCCTCGAGGAGTCGGTTGCTGTTGAAGTCCAGATATATATTTGTTAATATATATATATGTTATATATGTTAATATATATAACATATATATGTTATATATGTTAATATATATATATATATATATATATATATATATTAACATATATAACATATATATATATTAACAAATATAGCTCTAAATCTGTCCTGAGACGGGGAAGAAAACGCGGTCAAGAGATGGACGCCCCCGATCCAGCGGATGGTGGGGAGGAGGAAAAAGTTGGCGAGGCGGCGGGTCGGGAGGGAGGCGAGCGCCGCGTCCGCGCTCTGCAGGCACCGGCCAGAAAAGCCCGGCGAGGCGAAGTGATTGGCGGGAGGAAAACCGGTGCGGCGGGCAGGGGGGTGGGGTGGCGGAGGGGGTGGGAGAGAAGATTGGGGAGGGCCAGGGAGCGAGGAGATTTTGTGACTTCTGCAAAAGCAGCCCCGAGAAATCGCCAACCAGGGCGGGCTCTGGCTTGCGCGCGCTCTCTCTCTCTTTCGCTTTCTCCCCCTCTCCGTTCCTCTCGCTCGCTCGAATTCGGCTCCTCCCCCGTGTGGTTGTGGCTTTTCCTTCCATCCAAAAGCCCGATCCGCGACGCCAGCTTTCGGTGGGGGTGGGGAGGGGATCCGAAAGAAGGGGAAGAAAAGCCGCGTTTGCTCTTCCCGCGCTGACTGGCATCCCGCACGGCAGCGTCTCGGAAACTTCGGTGGAGTTCTTGCTGTCTCCCTTTGGGTACAAACATTAAAAAAAATAATATATATATATCTTCAGTCTATCCTCCCGCCGCGCGCTCTCCCTCTCTTTGCCTCCGCTCCCTTCTGTGCGGCTTCCCTCTCGGCGGCTCACACACGCGCGCACGCACCTCTTTGCATCCGCATCGGGGGCAATGGGAAAAGTTCCTGGCTGGTCCCCAGGCTGGCACGTTGCTCCACTCGCCGCCCGGACATGGCTTTTGATCCTCACTTTTGGCTTCATCGGAGCAGACCTCACTTGCCGGTCGTGCCATTGGCAGGTGCAGCTGCAGGAGCCGCAGCAGCAGCAGCGACGGCAGCCGCCCCAGCCAGGATTGTCCCTTCGCTTGAGGACCGGGCGAGGAGGAGGCGGCGGCGGCGAAGAGGCGGCGAGGCGACCTGGGGAAGACCCAGGTCGGAGGCGGGCAAGTCCCGCGGGTCAGGTCCTGGCCGCCGCGGGGGATCCGAACGCCCCCCTGGCCCCGAGGAAGCCCCCCGCCGGAGCGTCGCCCTCGGATCGGGATCCCCAGCCCGGCCGCTCCAAGTTCGCCCCGCCGCCGCCGCCGCCTTCCCCGCTTCCTCCCCTGGACCCCGGCGCTGGCGAGGAACGGCGCCCGCTGGCCCGCTCCGAGGCCGCCGCGCCCCTCGGCCGCCGGAGGAAGGACCCGGTGGATCGGAGCCGCCGGCGACGGAGGCGGCAGAGCAGGAAGCCCCGAGGAGCTCCGGCCGAGCGAGAGCCCCGGACGCTGGAGGCAAGCCGGGAGCGGGCGGCGGCGGCGGCAGAACCGGAGGCGAAAGCCACGCGATTCAGATTGGAGGAGCTGAAACTGACGAGCACGACCTTTGCCCTGACGGGGGATTCGGCGCATAACCAAGCCATGGTGCATTGGTCGGGCCACAACAGCAGCGTGAGTAACCCGGGCCAGAAGCGGAGCGATCGTACTGGTCAAGCGGAATAGACCCGCCACCGACCGCTGGAGGGGGAGGGGGAGCCGGGAGTGGAGCTGGCAAGACAGACCCAGGGAGTGCGGGGTTCCCTGAGACTTTGCCACTGCGCCGCCTCGTTCTCTCTTCGGCAGAGTTTCTTCTTTCTTTAATATCATCTGTTTGCTGGGTCTAAGGCCATTTCCGCACTAGCCAGTTCTAGCGCGATGATTCCACTTTCAACCTCCTCTGGAATCCTGGGGTTTGCAGTTTCGGGAGGGGCCGGCCGGCCCCTCCCGAAACTGCAAACCCCAGGATTCCAGAGGAGGTTGAAAGTGGAATCATCGCGCTAGAACTGGCTAGTGCGGAAATGGCCTAAGGCCACTTCCGCACGACACTGTTACAGTGCTATTATTCCGCTGCTTTTGGCCCCTCCTGTAAGGGCAAATCCCAGGATTCCATAGGATGTTGAAAGTGGGATAATAACACTATAACGGTGTAGTGCAGAAAGGCCCTAAAAGTGCTTCCGTGTGACATCCTCTCTGGAGCAGAAAGTTTCCTGCTCCACTTGTAAAGCTCTAGAATTGCAGCTCAGGTGCCTTTAAACACAAGCATGCCTTCAAAAAAAGAATATCCTGATCTCTGTGTGCAGTGAATGAAAAATTCTGAGATGATGGGGGTAAAAGGTGTTCTCTTTTGTGGCAGGGGAGGGATGGTCACCTGTTTTTTTTTCCAAAGGGGCAGGCAAAGTGTCAGATCTTTCAGTGCCAAGATGCCTTATTGTTGTGACAAGTGGCACAAGTGTGGCAAAGTGATAAAGATGAATGATGGGATTAGGAAGGCTTTGACAGGAATACTATAAACTCTGACAGTAAGGCAAGGTATTTCTGTGGATCACTTGTGTCTGCTCTCCTGTGTGCTCATTTTCTACCCTTCTCATGGTATACATAGAAACAGCAACACTGGTTTTGCCCTTTCTATCTGCGATCAAGTCAATTTTTTCCCCTCTTTCACTGAGAAGTTGTGTAAGTGCCAAATGATTTTTGGAAAATTTATAAAACTGTGTTTCCTGAACTGGGACACTGAAATAGAAAGTGTCTCTCAGTTTCTATTCTGTCAGTAGTCTAAGGTCTCATAGCTTTAATTTAGTAGTTCATGTCACAGGCAATCAAGATTCAGTTTTGATCAAAAAGATGCCAGTTGTACAGTCTCCCTCAGGCTTGTGCCTAACTCTTTTCACTTTCCTCCGAGAACACTGAACGGCTCAGGTTTGCAACCGAAGATTGGTTCACAATGTACCATTTGTTCCCTTGAGGCAGTTCAAGTGTCCCTTTATATAAAAATGAAACTAAACTTGCAGGAAGAGGATGTCTGGTCACCTGTTGTTCTTTGGTTTATCTCCATGGTGTTAAAATGAGAGAGTTTCTCTCATCTGCTTCTACAGTAATTCAGCTTCCTTTTATTCTAAGTGTCTCCTTTTTTCAAAAAAGAAGTAATTCCACCTTTCCGAGGTCTCTTATTTTGCTCTGCTACAGATTTTATTCAGATAAACAGAGCCACTTTCTTTCACAGTAGTGTTGATATAAACTGGGCTTCAGTTTTTGGAGAATAAGGGCAATAAAAGCTGGGGCTCTGTATAATGCAGATCTGTGGGAGCTGGTTCTTAAGAACAGGTGAAGTGAGCCAAAGGAATATAAGAGGCACCAAAATAATAAAAGAAGAAAAGCTGATTCTTTTTTATGGAGCAGTCAGTTCTTCACCAAGAGTACATTGCAACTTGCATTCTTCCTCTCAAAGTAGTTCTTCATTCTGCTATTTTTAGTTGTGCCTCTAGTAGGCTTTTAATTACAGTAAAAAAGAGTTTAGTGATTTGACCATTATCCATTCCTTTTTGAATATATGAATATAAATCTCACTACATACATTCTGTGTTCATGTAGATGTTGTCAGCATTTCTACAGGAGCCAGACTTCATTGACTAGACCATAATTTTATAGACTTTTCAGGAACTTTTAAATCAACCGAAGTAAGCAATCAAAAAACACAACCCACTGTTTGAATGTTGTTAGGAACTTTCCCCTATCTTCTCTTATTGGCTATTGGATCTCTGATACAGGTCCATTAAAATGAATTGTTCACTTTGAATGGTAGACTTTTAAAACTGATTGAAAAAGTTTGTTACTGCTGTAGCATAATTCATGTCCTTGGCAATGACTTACAGCTTAAAATAGGTTTAAAAGCCTCTATTGGGCAGTCTGAAGTTGTAGAGCAGAGGAGTCAAGATAAGAATTTTTAAATTAGAACAATATATAATTCTGATCATTACTCTACTGTGAATTGTAAAATGCTACATTTCCCATTTACCTTTATGACAGTCCTTGTTTCAATGTGCATATAGAAAAGTTCCTGAGTTAATCAGCCATGTCCTTTACAACTTGCTTGTGTTTGAACATCCTGCCACACAGTTGATATAAGCCTTTCCTCACGTATGCTCACAACACATTCATCACAATGCAGTATGCTGATGGTGAATGAATGTAGTCTTTTGCCCTAGATATGCAAAGTCTAAAGGAATCATCCTTCACTTGCCATTTATTTGTCAATGCAGAAAATGAAATTGGTGTTGAACCATTATGTTTGACAAAAGCAAGGCCTTTTTATAAAGCTGGGATGTTTATAGTTGTATATGACTTTCTTTTTAAACTGTAAGTCAGTGGCATCTTGCCCAGAGTTTTCAGTTGTGTCATGAATTGAAAATGAAATATAGTTTTGGATTCTTTTTCTTCTCTGATGGAGCTCTTAATTCTTTATGTAGAGACTTTGTTTTTGAGATGTGTCTCCACTCATGTTTCCAGTGGCTTGTGTCAATTGCAGAGCAATGATATCAACCCTACTCCAGTAGGTATAACCATGACGGTATGGGAAAATCATCCATGGCATGACAACCATCAGTAATTATGGTTGTGCCAGCAGAATTACAATCTAGAATTTGTCTGCCTTCTAGAACATATATGTTCTCCTTATATTTCACCTTGTTGTTTAGTCTGAGATCTAGACCACTGTTATTCCATGACACTCCAAGTCTTACACCAGTCCATACAACACCTCAAATTATCAGAATTTCTCATTATCTAGACATTTTCTAGCACTTTCAATGCATTTAAATAACAAAAGTTATGAGATATGATGTTTAACTTAAAGCCAAGATTCAGCTGCAAAAAAGATATCCACACTAAGACAAATGTAACACTTCAATACCATTTTAACTGCTGTTGTTCCATCATGTGAAATCTTGGGGTTTGTAGTAATTCTCTATCAGAGAGTTTTAATGCTGTAGGACTGGAGAGTAGATTAGAGTTCTGTAGCAGAAAATTCTGACTACCTCATCAAATTACAAATCTCAGGATTTTGGAGCCATGGCAGAGTGGCACCAAACTGCTATCATTGTGCAGTGTAGGCACATCTGTGGAATCCTAATAAAGAAAATCTGCCTTTGTTCATATGTATTGAGATGATGGTAGGGGGTCTAAAGGATCTATCTAAGGTACTGAACCTATATGGAGAATAGGTTTCAATACTATGGACAGCTGGTTTAAAGTCTGAACTAAAACTCAAAGCAGATTGACTGTTATGGAAGCTACCATGCTATCTATCTGTTTGAATACCTATTCTGTTTGAATGGTGGCTAACCAGATATTGTGGAAAGTCCATAAACAGGACATGAGTGCAGTAGCACACTCCCACTCAGTCTTCCTAACAAGTGATACTGAGAGGCACACTGACTCTGATCCTGGAGGTAAAATGTAGCTACCATGATTAGTAGCTTTAGCTTCCATTAATTACCCCAATCCCCTTTTAAAGTTGGCCAAAGTGGTGGCCTTCACTACATCTTGTGGTAGTAAATTTCAGAATTTAACAATGTACTCTGTGGTGTGTTGATACACATTGGACTAGAAAGTTGCTCTTGAAGTAGTGGAGTGGAGTATCCAGGTGGACTTAGTTCCATCCTCTTTGTGTCTGGAAACAGACTCTTGGTTATAAAAATTGAATTGACATACTGTTTTCTAGTTAGTAGAAATCAATTCCATTTTCCAGACAAGTACCCTGCACCTTAAATCTTGGTATGACAAACAGAAATAGTGGGATAATGCTTTCGGGGAGGTGGAGATATAATTGGAAAAGTCAGAGGTTAAAATTTCACATCAACCATGATTTCACACAGTGATCTTAGGCAAGCCACTATTCGTCAGCAGTTTCCCCAAGGAGTGGAGATCAAGTATTGCTTTAACTGTGCTCCTGATAGTATATGTAAACTGTTCTGAGAAATTCAGACAACTGCTGCATAAATGGTAGCTACTACTAATATTTCTACCACTACAGTAGCAATTATTTTAAAGGCATCATATCCTATCTGGTCTTGGAAGCTAAGTAGTGTCAGTTTGTGCCTGACCATAGGGCCCAAATAGATAACAATAAGAAGTAAGCAAGCAGGACATGACCATTGTTATATCTTGTGGTAGCAAAACCCAAGGAACAGAAGACAAAACTCCCAGACTATTTCTCTTGAACCATTTGAGCCTTTCTGCTGTGTTGGAGGGCATTGCTGGATGGAGTGGCTGCACCAAGAACATCCCAGGCCCTGGACAACCATGGACAGTAAAAAGAAATCTTTCATCCGTCCAAAATATCTTACCATTCAGTGTCATTGGATAACCCTTGGTTTTGCCATATATAACTATATATACCTTGATCTTGTCTCTTCCACCTTTTTCCCAAGGTAAAAAGGCCCAAATAACATAGTGTTTTCTTACAGGTGAATTTTTCCAGGCCCTTGATAATTTTGACTTTCCTTCCTAACTTTTAGAAATCTGTGGTTAATATTTTTCAATTATGGTAATCAGAACTATAGACAGTGTTCCAAGCATGGTCACTGCAACGTAGCTGGTGTTTTCCATGTTAGTGAGACAGTGAGACCAGTCTACATTCCAGTCCAAATTTTAAAGGAGTTATCTAAGAAGCTGAATCTTGTCTCCAAAATAGTTTCAGCACCTTGGATAGCTGCCTTCACCGGAAGACACTGAAGTCCTCTTTGCAAACTCTTTCTTTAAAACAACATGTAATTTGGTGGCATCAGCAACACCCTCAACCCCAAAATATTTATGAACATTTTTTTTTAAAAAAAATAATTGATATCAAGAATGGATTCTTGGAGTACTCCAGTGTTTACATCCTTCCATTATGAGAAGTGATGGTTTAAGTCTACGTTCTACTTTCTGGTCTTTTATGAGGTTGTAAGCTGACCTCTCCTCTTATCCCATAATTGCTAAGATGGCAACCCCACTACTGACGTATCAAAGCATCAAAGGAATCCTCAGAGAAAGATGATTGGAAGCTAGGATCATTGCTGTATAAATGGGTGGAAATACAAAATGTTTAAGCTTTTCAAACATCAAGAGGGAAAAAACTGTATCTATAGAATTTTGGCCTGCTGTGAAATAAGTAAAGAGACATATCTCCTATCAGGAAATAAAGTTGAAACTCTGAAAGCTGCTAGGAGGAATCTGTTATTTTGTATGATTATGCTTTCATGCTGGACGTCAGCAAATCGTAGAACATTAATCTCTACTGTGGGATGTAATTTATGGCATGTCTCTTCTGTAAGATAGCAGGTTGTAACTGTTTAAGGGTATAAAGTAGTAAGATAGCAATTTACAGGTTTTTCATCTGTAGAAAAGCTACACATTTGAAAACTGTCACTCTGTATATTCTACAGATAAAGATGCTAAGCAGTGAAAGATTAATTTACAGAGGTATCAAAATGGTTAGTGTTTTCATAACTATGTATTTGATGTTAAATAGAATCTAGAATATGAGTTAAAGAAGACTTCAACAGAGACCTTAAAGCTACCTCTAGGCATGTTGTAGGGAGACACTGACTACTGCCTTCACCAGTTCAGCAAGTCCCTTCTGGGTCTTTGAATGATCTAGGGGCAAGAAGGGCTGCGGTCTACAACACAGTGATGGGCCTCACTTCTCTAAGGATCCTGTCCATATCCTCAGGCTATGAAAACTGAAAAAGAAACCATTATTATTGAACAAACAGAGGTCAGAGATACATCCACTAGGATTTCTATGCTTCTGAGGAGAAACTTCTTCAGCAAGGAATCCGAAGTGGGAAGTCTGTGAGGTCACTATGAGGTGTGTCTTGACATGATGGGAAAACCTTTGTCAGTAAACTTGATATATCTTCATTGCACACTAAGAAAACAGGAAGACTTTTTAGTGTTTGAGGTACCATTAGATCCTTTAAGGATTCCCTTTGGACTGTTTGTATTTTTTTTCCAGGAACTTCTATACTCATAATTTGGTTGACGTGGTAGAGTAAGTGAATGTGTCCTAAAGATTTCATTATGGGATGTTTTATTTTACTTATTATCACAGAGGCTATATCCTCCATGGGAAGAAGTAAATCAGACTCTGCCACTTGCATGACATCTCAAGCACACCCAAAGCCTCCCAGGTAGAAAGATAGGTCTTTATTTTAAGGTTAAAGAGACCTCATCCAGGGAAAATGGCTGCAACAGAAGCTTTAGTTAGTGGCTTCAGGTTACAGGCCTTGGTAGGAGTCTGGCAAGTGATTACAGGATGAGGAGGCCACCAGGTATAGGTTGGTTGTGTTAGAGATTCAAAAGCAAGCAAAGCCACAAACAAACCAATAACACAAATATATCTGCTAAGACACTAAGGATGCTTCACTTCAGCTACCCAAGTCCACTATTTACCTGGCCACCTTGTCTGGCTTTCTCAGTTGTAGAAGGTTTGTTCCTGACTCCCTCAAAGTCTCCCTGAGCTCTCAACTTTCTTGAATGTCCTGCCCAGTCAGGCAGCCAAGAAAGGCCTCAGTCCAGCTGTTGCTCAGATCTTTTCTTGACCACTCTTCAATCCCCCAGAGTTCAGATCTAAAGGAGATACTTTTGCCTCCTAGCCCCTTCCCTTTAAAGCTATTTAATGTTGTTTTATTGGCCTTCTTGCCATACCCCACTTCAGAAGCTTTGTCTGAGGCAGCAGCTGGTTCTCCTTTGCGCATGAGGCCAGGGATCTGGGAAAAGACAAGGCAGTCCCTGTGGTGAGTTCTACTCTTCCTCTTTCAAGCATTGTGTTTCCTTCTATACTTCTTTGGGCAAGAAGCAGAAACAAACTTGTCGGAAAGTCTAATGGTATAATATTTCCATTAATGGATAAGACATTCTGATTTTGATCTCCTAACAGATAGATTGCAAGGATGTGTTTGAGAAACTGCCCTTTTCTTTGTAACAAACTGTGATCATATTTCCAAGTTACAGTCAGAGTTGCGTACTCATTCCAAGCAGATATATGTTTCAACATTTTTGGGCACTCAGAATGCCTAAATGTCAGCCAAAATTTGAGTTTGAATTAATCCCGGATTCCTCTGCTTAAAATAGTTAATGGTTAATGAAGAACTAGGCTAAAGCTGAGTTGATGTATATTGCATAAATAAATAAAGAAATAGTATTCAAACTGGTCAGATGCCCTTAGATGAAGTTGAGTGCTGCACAAAAATTCACAGCCTAGAAAAGTCCCTGGCATTAATAAGAGAAGCCTATTGTGTCCTTGAAATGAGAAAGTAACAATGCTGCTACGTGTTTTAAAATTAGTTCTCAAAGGAGTTGGACATCATAATCACATTTTCAATAGAAAAATTCTAAATAGTTATTCCCCTTTTGCGTAGAAGGGTAAAGAGAATGGAATCTAAATGAAATTTAATCTACAAAGAGTATCTTCACTGCCAAACAGTTTCTTTCTAGTCTGTTTCAGATTCATATTTATTCAGATGTAAATCTATTCTGGATGATTTCTGAACTGATTTATAATTTTTAAAGCACACACAGCACAAATATTTATACATTGTTTGATTTCCATAACATACACATTTAGTATAGAACTTTTCCTGATGCATGGGGTTTTGTATGCAATTTTAGGCCAAGAACTATATCACAGAATTCAAAGAACTCCACAGTCCAAAGTATGATTGTGTTCAAATCTGAATATTATTCCTGAAGGTGTAAATTGGGGGTGGTGCTGTAAAACGCAAACTAAAAAGGACCATAACTTATCACTACTTCTAGTAAAGATAAGACAGTTGTGCACATGTGAATAATGTGTGAAGTGTCTTACCCTCTGATATATCCGTATCCACTCACAGCTCATGCAGACTTGCATGTTTACATTAATTTACTGTAACATAGTTAAAGATTTTACCACCCTAATTGCACGTATGTTTACTTGGAAATAAGCCCTTATGGATTACACTCATTGGTCGAGGTTTCAAAACTTTCTTTTGCTCCCCTTCCTACTGCATTCTGCCATGTCTCCAAGATACTGGTCCCTTTGTTTCCTAGCTAACAAGAGATTGTTTTGAGGGTATACAAGGGCTGCAGCCCTGAGAAGGCAATTCCATCCTTCCTGGGTTATGCTGGATTCTGTTGTTTTGCTAGTAGGAATTCATTGTTGGATTCTGTCCTTTGTGTTCAGTCAGATGTATTCCAAAGAAAATATGCATATGGTTGCAGCTGTGCCAATGAAACTTAAATGGTTTATTGGAGAAGGACTTGTAAAACTGTCCGTCTTTTTACACTTTATATAGATACTTTATATAGAGGGGATGAGAAAGAAGAAAGAGGTGACTGTAGAAACCAGACTGATCGTAGCATGTCTCCTGCATCCAAACATCTTCCTTTATAAGACATAAAGCAAGAGAAAAAAAAGTTGTACTCTTAAAGGAAACCTGTAGTTATTTCTCTAAATAATCAGGCAGAGAAATTGGTTGCAGGAGAGAAACCCTTATGATAAGGCAGTTTGGTAATAAGATGGCATAATGAGATTTTGTTGTTGTTGTTACTGTTGAAAAGGCAAAGTGAGCAACACAGAGGCAGAACGATAATGCAACTTCATTCTTTGGCATAAACACATTCTATAGAATAACTGCATTTGCTATGTTGGAATTGGTGCCTGTAAAAGGATAACGTCTGAACATTTTTATATGTTAGAGTTCATTGCTAGAAGTCTAAGAGTATAAACCTTTAAATTTGAGTTCTGTATTTCTTGCATCGAAACCAAAATCTCCAACAAGGTGTTCTGTAATAGAGACATATGCAATCTTATGCTATATTATATGGTGATATGAATATATTCAGGAGTGACTCTATCAAAAAGTCTTACCTTTGAGGTGATGGAAGGCATCATCCTGTGTGAGAGAGAGTGGCTTGAGGTAAATCATGTTCTGTGCTTTTCTTAGATTTTAATTTTCACATCTGTGCTACAGTAGTGTGTTTCTGTCATTATAAAGTCCTTATCAAACTGAATGGAATCTTGATGATTTTGGTCATGTTTAAAAACTGTGAGGAGTGTATTAAGCAACAACAGTGCCATCAAGGACAGAAATAATGAACTCCAAAGTTCTCCTTTCACCTTAGCCACATTAGGGTCATCACAATCTTCTGGTCTGTATGCTTCACAAATCCCTCATACTCCCTGATGCTATGAAACAAAATCCTACCATGAGTGAGCAGACAGTAGAAACAAGCCAACATAAATTGTCACCAGTCCTTGAAATAGAAAATAGTTTCCCTGACAAACTAAGAAGCATTTTATGTTTCAGAACCCAAGCAAATGGCTGCTATAATTCTTTTTATCTTTGTCATGATCCATCTGTAGTTTCCATTGTGCTAGCTTTTTAAAAACATACACTTTGTTTTATGAGATATTCTGAGAATATATATATATTCACAAGAATAACTTTATTGTGATGGAGAGCAAAGAAAGAAAGATGATTTGCAATCTTTGAGAGAACTGGCTTGGTTCATGACAAAGAAGATAAACCTTAAGTTCTATATATCAGTGCTGGATTGGTTGTAGATTCAAAGTTTGAACCCATCAGGTGAGCAGGAATCTTCTGCAGACAAAATATATACTCAATCGCTTAATGAAGTTCTTATGTTCAGCATGTACTCTGTGTCCTTGTGACGACTGGATTGCTATGGTTTTTCAACCAACTCCAGTAGAGGTAGTAACATCAGTGTCTGTAAAATTCTACTTTAGACTAGTGTGTATTATTTATTTATAGCATTTTTATCAATACTAGACATTCTTCAAGAAATTTACGATACACTCTTTCCCTATCCTAAAAAGAATATACAGGAGTGAAACCTAAACCAATATGACCTAAATTTCAGCTACAGTAGATTCATTGACTCAGTTGCTGGATGGCAAGCCAGCATTTATGAAAATCTTATTGATTCAGTAGATCTAATCTATTTGGGACTAGAAACTTGATTCAGGTCCCTAAAACTGGCAACAACAACATATGCTGAAGTAAAATCAGCAATGAAAATATCAATAATACAAGAGAGGTAAGAATATAAAGATCTGAAGATGCAGGAATCTTTGGCTGACATGGAAAAGGCCACAATATGCTGCCAAGTATGCCACACTGTAGCCACCCACCTGAGCACATTTCTCAGGGACACCCAGAGAAGATGTTTTCAATAAGATTTAAAGGTCCTGGCAAAGTGCGTATGAGAAGAGACTGTCCTAAAACCCAGGCATAATATCACAGCCTCCAAGTGTCCTGAATTTGCAAGAATGTTTATGATTAATCCACTGTTGTCTTATTTTTTCAGCTGCCTTTAAAATGTCCCACTTTTTCTTTCCCCCTTTTAATTCAGCTCACTTCAGCTGCTGCAAGCTGAGTTCAAGGTACACAAGTAGTTTTCAGTCAGCTCAGGAGAGGAGAGAGAAAAGGAGGTGGCAGAATCATGCCCTTTCCAGGAGGCTCAGGCAAAAGCACACTTCTGCAGCCTCTCCTTAGCTTACTTATGTTTCCTCATTAATAACTTCTGCCATTTTGACCACCTGCGTTGCTAGGCTGCATAGTTCCTGGTTTTCATCTGTGAAATGCTGGAGCATCTGTAGTATTAGCCAGTTACACTTGGTAGCCTTGCCATCCTATTGAGACTGATGGAACTTTCCAAATTGTTTTCAAGGACAGTTTAATTACAAATGTAGAATGCATTTCTTTCTTCCCAAAGGGAAGTACCATGATGTGGATAACTGTAGAATGGGTGTCTCTTTTCTGACAAGGCTACAGTCTAGCCTACTAAAAGCCATTCTAAGCTCATGAGGCTGTCTTTGACAGTGGCCATTTCCACACTACACTGTTATAGTGCTATTATTCCACTTTCAACATCCTGTGGAATTCTGGGGTTTGTAGTTTACTGAGGCCAAAGAAGTCTCTGGCTGAGAATGCTAAAGGACCCTCCCTAAACTGAAAAGCCCAGGATTCCATAGGACCTTGAAAGTGGAATAATAATATTATAACAGTGTAGTGCGGAAATGGCCAGAATTAAATACTCAAGTACATACTAAGTACATACTCAAACTATGAAAAAGCAACCACCCTGTTGGATAGGCAACCTCATCAGAACTGCCTGCCAAGAGCTAGATTTTTTACAGAAATAGAAAAATAGTAAGATTTTGATCCTGTACATTCATTTGGATTTAAATGAGCTTAACTTGGGTTGGGCTTCCTCACTGATTGTAAAAACACTAGCAAAGAGAGAAGACAAGGCAGCCAATGGGTTTTAGCTATAATTGCTATATAGAACACACCTGATCAGAGCACTGTGCTTTTGAACACCCGATGCTGGGGCAAACAACAGGAGGAGCAGATCACTTTCATCTCTTCCCTGTCAATTTCCAGCAGTATCTGGCTTGTGAGTTTTGGAAACACATTTCTAAGACCAGATGGACCTTGATCTGATCCAGCAAGTCATTTTCCCCCCATCCTTTCTGTCATTTCACCTAGATGAACTTTTACTATGTTGCTGCATCTAAATTCAATCTATATCAAAGCATTAATTTTTATATTGTTGTTCCCATTGAATATATTAGGATTTGAATTAGAGCTCTGAAGCAAATTCCTACAAGTAAAGTAAATATGTCATGAGGGAAGGTCATGGGTGCATAGCATTGCTATTTGTGCAATGCAACAGCATTACTGGCAACATTGCTTTTTTGTGTAACAAGTAATGTTTGTGGTAGAAAGGTAGTTTGGAGGGATTTTTTTTCTATATTTCTATAATAAGAATAGTTTTGTAAAATAAAAAAATACCCTAAAAGCATGTTTGTAACACATTGTTTTTCAGGTAAGGAAAAACGGAGAACCAGTCTGGTTTGAGTGTTGGACTGGGACTCTGGGAGACCTGGGTTCAAATCCCCACTTGGTTATGGATACTACTAGGTGATTTTGGTCAAGTCACGCCCTCTCAGACTTAGAAGAATGCAGTGGTAGTCTG
This sequence comes from Ctenosaura bakeri, assembly GCA_948474755.1. NCBI lineage: Eukaryota > Metazoa > Chordata > Lepidosauria > Squamata > Iguanidae > Ctenosaura > Ctenosaura bakeri. The sequence goes on along the minus strand of CAOLHI010000883.1, from coordinate 290,756 downwards.
TCCCCATCAAGATTTATTCAATCTTGCTGAGAAAGCCCTGTGATAGGTTTGTGTTAGAGTCACCATAAGTTGGAAGAGATCTGAAGTCACACAACAACATCAATAAGAAAGAGTAAGATTGTCCTTTAAAAAGCAGTTTTGGTTTCAACTGAGTATTGGATTCCCCTACCTCTTTCCTTTTCAAGCTGTAGTTAAATTTGTTATGCAATACTGGGACTATTTATGTCTTTTCTCTTACAACGAGGTGGGCGCTGTGGACATTCTGATAACCTATGCCTGTCCATTTTTCATCCTACTGACCCTTTTGGGACATCCCTGTCCCTTTTTATCTAACCAAAAGTGACCATGTATTCATTTATGGGTTTTTTTTTTAAAGAGTTCTTCCAAAAAGTACACAGAGCCTTCTGATAACAGTAAATAGGAGAACTGTACTCCTTGGAGCTTTCTGGGAGATGTTCTTTTGTTGATTTTAGAAGGTAGTTATTATATAGCTGTGTTCTGGAAGATAGGATTGCATAAAAGGACATGTCAGATGACATGTATCCTGTGGGCTCCACAGTTCTCATCTTTGTCTTACACAGTTGCAGTCATATGAGTAGGGAGAGTGGGTCCATGCTTTTTGGCCCCTCTTGTTCCTCCTTGCCTCGCCATGGGTACAGCAGGCTAGTCACTGCAAAAGGAAGGATTGAATACATATGGAGAGCTGCCCCAATGAGCCATGACAGTGGAACAAAGAGGGTAGGATCACCAAATATGTCCTTGTTTTCTGTTCTCATGCAGTAGAATCACGTGATGGGGAATAAGTGTACAGAACTACTTGTTTACCAGATATATGCTCCTATGTATATTGGTTTCAATAAACCAAAGTCCTACTCAAGTGTTGGGAAAGAGGTTGAACAAACATATGGGGAAGGAAATATGCTAGCCTATTCTTTTGTTTTCACTTGGATTATATGAAAAGCAATGTTCGGAGGAGGAGATACTCCTACATATGGATGGTCTCCACAAGAGCCAGAGCCTTGTGTTTTGGCTTGTAGAGAGACCCTTTATGTATAGAATAGGCTTTTCTTTTCAAAACAGTTGTTTTTCACAACAACAAGAGGGTGTGGGTGTGTTGATTTAATCCTTCTCAGAATATTTCAACAGGTGTAAGGATGTAAACTAGGCTCAGGACTAAATCTCAATATTAGGTTTCAACTAATATCGCTTATGCATTGCCAACGAAGGAAGGAAGGAAGGAAGAAAGAAAGAAAGAGCGAGGACACAGAGGTGCATAAAACATTCATATTCTATTTATAAATACGGACTTATCAATGGGTGCAATCTAAATAGCCTAAAGGTACCAGATCCTGTCATATCTTGGAAGCCAAGCAGGGATCACCCTAGTTAGATAGATGGGAGACTGCCAATGAATACCAGATGCTGTAGGCTGTATTTCAGAGGAAGGAACTGGCAAAACCACCTCTAAGTATTTCTTGCCCAAGAAAACCATATGAAATTCATGCGATCAACATAAGCTGACAGGCAACTTGAAGGCACAAATGCACACCATAATTAAAATAGAAATACCTAGTAAAGAACACTTTGACTTGATCATAACTGTTTATGGGCCTGCTTTCCCTTAAGATGGGTCTTAATATTTACAGTGTACTTGTTCTTGACAGCCCTTCAAAAAGAGAGATACCTTTAAATGGAGAACTAACCCTTTAAAAATAGGAATACATGGTCACCCAACCTGTGTTTGGAAGACTGTTGGAAAGGAGTTTACTGCATACCATAAAAAGTTCATCCCAGTCACTGCCTAAAAGCTTGAGTTGCTGTTTGGTTTTCCCTCACAATATAAATGTAGAATTTCTGTAAGTTCGGTAACGTGAAAGAACTTCAAGTTTAACAAAGACTACCCTGATGCAAATAGTAAAATAATGTTAGAAATAATGGTGCATCAGCTGAGAACTGCGCTGGATTGGTAGATTATTTCACCCATTTAGAGTATTGTAATGTTCTCATCAGACCTCTCTCTCTGTATGTATGTGTGTATGTATGTATGTATGTATGTACATACGTATCTCTCTCTCTCTGTAATATATATATGTGTGTGTGAGAGAGAGAGTGTGTGTGATGTTTTAATGTCTTTTATTCTGTACTGTACTATACGGTTAATAATTTTTAAACTGTGTTGAGTCCAATTACTTTACTGAAAAAAGGCAGAGTATAAAAGAATAAAATAGTAATACTAAATAATGCTTCTACCCTTCCAAATTTATGTAGCTCCAGATAATCTATCTCTCTGACTAGCTATCTATCTACTTATCTATTTATATGTAAATAGTGCCTCAAATAACCAGAGGATGAAAACGGCTGACTGAGAGCTTCAACTGCTTGGCTTTTGCTGTTTAATCAGGAGGAGGTGAATTAAAATGGCCCCACTTCAGAGTCCCATGAGCCTCAAAGGCAACGAACCTCTCTCAGTATTGAGAAACATTACAGTGCATGAAGGTGAACCAACCTGCTGAGTCTTGGCTCTGAACAGACATAGTATATAAAGCAAGCTGCTTTTGCCATTGTGTTCTCTAATGTCAAAGCAGCAGGAAGACACACGAATAGTTTGGCTTAGATGACATAAATTCAAGGGGTAGCTGTAACACAGAGAGTATTTCCTAGTATTTGAAGACTATAGCCCCAAACCATTCATCAAGTGATTTGCAGCCACCATTAGGAGTGTGAACTTCAATGTTTAGCTGCTAGTATCTGACAGGCTCCATTTTAATATCCTTTCCCATATGAATTTCAGTTACAACTAATTTCATGTTATGCAAAGACTTGTTAAATCAGAAGAAGAGAGCAAAACTGAAAGCCAAAATCTCATTTGTGTAAGGTGTACACAGTCAGACATGGAACAAATGTATCCATTTGGCTTGGGGACTCATTTGTATGGCAATTATGCCTGGTGAGTGTATGATTATTGTAAGCAAATACTTTGTTTTATAGTAAGAATAATGTTAATGCAGGCCCACTGAAATCAGTGGGACAATTTAGTTGTGACTAACCCCTTGATTTTGGTGGATCTACTCTAAGTAGGAAGGCTGTAGTTCTTCCATGCAAATAGCATTTATATGTGTGAGAAGACTATTCACACTGGAGACAACCAGTTCTAGATTGAATGTATTAATAAGCCCGGAAATAATTGTTAAAGCTAAATGCACTAGAAATGATAAATTCAAGATATGCTTTTTATTACTACATTGGTCACTGAACATAACTGATATGATAAAAAAGGCATTTTGTTTTTTGAATGACTTCATATAAAGAGCTTGGCTTTAATTTTTTTCTTCTGAGGCAGGAGATCTAGCTGTGAGATATGTCCTGTCTCAGCACATAGCTGGTACTAAACAAATGTTTAATAGAAACACTAATATCAGAATGAATGCATTGATTCAAATAAGCTCTTTATTAGCTTGATCATTATTGCTGACTTGCTCAAATTCTAATTAATCATGGTACTGGGAATTGTTAAGGAACTGACCAGAGACTGAGATAGTTTAATTTGTTGGAATAAAGTTGACTCACTGAGAAGAATCCTTTTGATATTTATTGTGGTGTGCCCTCAAGTTGTTTTCAACTTTGGGAGACCCTATGGCGAATCTATCACAGGGTTTTCTTGACAAGATTTGTTCGTAGATAGCTCATCTTTGCATTCCTTTGAGGCTGAGAGAATGTGACCTTCTCAAGGTCATCCAGTGGATTTCCATGGTTGGGAGGGGATTTGAACCCCACTCTCCAGTTGTAGTTCTGTGTTCAAACCACTATACCATGCTGGCTCTCTCCTTTTGATAGACCTACTGTAATTCAAGATACAGTTGGCTCTCCATATTCACTAAAGTTAGGGGTGTAGGACCCTTGCAAAAGTGGGGAATCACAAATACCAAAATATGTAGGGGGGAGAGGCTGAGGCATGATGGGGAGATTGGGCACCCTGGTGGGGGAAGGGAGAGGGAAAGGATGTCAGTAGGCATAATGACTATATTTCATCTCTCTCACCTATCTCCTTCCTTATGTGAGGGTTTATGGTGCTGAGAAATCAGGCCGCAAGCCTTCCTTAGCTTGTCATGCAGCGGCTGATGGAAGAGGAGAAGATGGAGAACTAGAGGCAGATTTTTAAAGGGCTGTGCAGCCTGATCGGAGCCAAAAGGAAAGGTTCCCCAAAAAAAGAAGTATGTGAGGTGGGGAAGGCAGATGTTGAAGAAACTTGCAAATAATCAAATCCATTAAAGTGAAACCCACAAATGTGGAGGGCTGATTATATGTTTGTTGGGCATCCCTTCCCCAATGTATGATCTTTCAAAATGATGGCTTTAGTAGAGAAAGACCTGTTTCCATGACATTTGACTCCCAAATCACTCGTGCTCTTTTAGCCCACTCTCATCTCTCTCTCCATCCTTCCGTATGTTCCTTTGACTTCTCATCTTGATTCACATCTTCATGGTGAGTTTTTCCAGTCTTCAAAGTAAATGAATAACCAGTTGTGTAGGGACGAGGTGGATGGAGGCAGTTCATCTCCGGTGGCAATTTTTTGGGGGGCATGCCCCCAAGCACAGCAGCCACACCCCACACACTGTGGCCATATCCCATGCCCCATGGACACGCCGCACACACTGCAGCCCCCCGCCATAGCGCTGCCCCCCGCCCCCCTCCACACACTCCAAGCTCCACCAGTGTGAATGACATGACATCTGTTATCTTGAATGCTGATGCACACAGTCCAGAAGCACCTGTAAATTCATTGTAAATATTATGATACAATCATGTGTGTGGTGTATGGGAAATGTTGGATTTGTACTATTTGTGAATTATATCACAGGCAATGGTATGTGTGTGTGGTGTGAGAATTGCTGATTTGTGCTATTTGCGAATTCTACCACAGACAGAAAGGTAGAATTCATCCTTCACTTGTTTGTGCGATAGCTATGCAATCTTGACATGGCCACTGTAGAGTATTATTGGAATCATAGTGGCAGCTGCCTGAATAATAATTTCAGTTTCCTTCTCAGCCAGAATAATCTGTGCCAATTTATTTCCCCAGAGGTTGAAGAAGTTATTTTTTGGATTACATATCCCTATTGCCACTGACTATACTCTTGAGGGGATTCTAGAAGTTGCAGGGGGGAAAAAACCTTCTCAAAATTTTGCCCTCTTCTCTCAGATTTACTGACTTGGTGACTTTGATGTAAGCTCTAATATAAGATGTAAGACTGCTGTTTCACTGACCTTATGCTCCACCCCTCTCCCCAATAGCTTTCCCTGGTACCCTAAAATAAGCTCTGGAAAGATTCTTTCCAGAGCTGGTTTGGGGGCATATACCAATCAGAGTAGTGGTGAGGTTCATTGTATTTTGCCTTTCCATTTGTGGAAGTCAACTTGTCCTAAGCATGCTTACATTTGCAAATGAGAGAGCACAAATTACTAATTTTGGGAGATCAACTCTAGCTGCCTGAGGTTAAGATCTCCTCTCCTCAATCTCTTCACCCATTTTGCTGGTAAGTACAATTGCTGGCATATCCTTTATTTTTTTGTAACCATCTAGAAGGACATCAAGACATCAAGACGGATGACTCTAATTCAATTTTATGCTCAAGTGAACATTGAAAAAGCACATCTGAAAGGATACCAGTGAAGGAAAGACCCAGCTTGGGTTAATTTATACATAGGCATCTTTTACTAGTGATAATGATAACATTCATTGTCAAGATCATACTGTTATTGCAGAGGGTTTTGACCGCAGGGTTTTGACCTGGAAATGCAATTTAATATCAGTAGACTTTTATCTCAGGCTTGAAAAAGCAAAGGTGGTTTAAATATATTGTTACATGAAAACTAGTCAAGATAGTGTGAGCAGTAATGCAGGTTTGTAATTTTAAACATGAGCTTATAGAATATATATTTCCCCCACTGGCCAATTTAGATGTCCATGTGAAATACATAGCTAATATTTCTCCCTCCCTGTTTAATATTTTAAAAGTGCCTTTAAATTCCTTACATGTCAGAGCATACTCAGCCTTTTGGCAGATACTATTTACCACTGCTTTCTTCTGTCGGGGTGGTGATGAGTGGCTTGAGTGTTGGGACAGGACGTATGGTGTTGGGCTTGCTTATTCCACTGAATGTGACTTGTTATTTTCAAATCAAAGATATATGGCCCTGTGATAACTTAAAAGTATTTTTTTAACAGAAGCAATTTTCTTCCCCCACCCAAAATAAAGATATGGTAATCCCCTGTGTGGGTGTGTATGTGTGCATGTGCGCACATGTGCACATGCACACACATACACACACACCTCCATGGACTTTTATCTGACTTGTAGAGTGCTGAGGTTTGGTTATTCCTGCATTCCTGTGAAACCCTTCTCAGAAGTAGTATGCTAGCAGAATCACACACTAAAATTAGAAAAATAGAGGCTTCTTTCCCAGAATATCTTTACTAATCATGTGTTACCTGTTTTGAGGAGATGTGAGGTCGATAGGGGGTTGTATGGAAACTATACGAATGTGTGTACATACATGCATAGGGATGTGTGAAAGATGAAGAGCAGATTTCTTTTTTGGTAAAGAAATAGGAGGCGTTAAAGCAGTGCTTCCATGAACATATCTCAATAAGTATTTTTCAAGGTCTTGCATAGAAAAGAACTGAGCATGAAGTGGTATGAACTGTGGAGGAACTGATGCCTACAAGATGACATGAGTTTGCCTGTTATTTATTTGTTATAATTATTTTTATGCAGCCTTTCAATCCTAATCTGCTGCAGTTTATATGTATTTTTTTAATGATTAAGATGTAAATCCAGACACTAAAACAAACAAAAAAGCAAAGAGGCAGAAGCAGAAGCAGCTTTAGCATTAAAACATCAAGAATTGAAGTACATCTATCAAGCTTGTTTTTTTTTTTTTTTAACAATCATTGCCAGGCACTAAAAGGACAATATATTGAACATAGAGAAACCTTTCTGCCAAGAAAGATGGGTCACCGTTGCTGAGAAGCCCCTCTCCCTGGTGATTTCTTGCCATGTCAGATGGTAAAGGCATTCATGGGAGGCCCTCTGTTCAAGATCGTAGTGTTCATATCAGGTGCTTCTTCCAAGGCCCCTGTTCCCATATCATGAAGAAATTTAAAATCCAGAACATTGGACTGGAAAGTCTAGGAGCTCTTCAGGAATAATTAACTGAAGTACAATCTACAAAAGAATAATTTATATGATTACCAGCAAGTGTCTGGGTAATTTAAGCCTTTTTGCTTTGACATGGCATACTGATACCTTGGACACACTTAGGCTAGAGCATCAGGATAGATATTGTTTGAATGAAGATGTTCATATGATTATTTATTAGCACAGAATTCAAGTTAATGGACTGCATAAAGAGTAGATGTGAAATAAACATGCAATTGGTCCTGTGGGAATAGCTGGGCCACTAGCCTGCACTGTTGTGCAATTCTATCACTCACTTGTGGAGCTGTGTAGCAATTCCCCTAGGAAATGTACATCTATTTTTTTTTTAATCCACTTGAACATGCTTGTCTCTTGGGTTGTACGGCAGCAGAAGATGCAGCAACAGATTGCTCTGCTTATTCCCACTGTGACATAGCAGGTATTCTTGTAGGTAACTAGATAATTGCAGTCTTGAAAATTGGATTCCTGAAATCCCAGTCCTAAATACATTTACATGGATATGAATCCAAAGTGTTAAAACTTGTGGGATTCTTTTTAAAATGTAATATTTACATTCTTTCAGCCTTCACACATATATTAGCAAACAGATTTAAGGAAAGGCATCCTTTGAAACAGATATCTGGCTTTTAACAAGGTAAAAGGTAAGATGTTCCAATTCATTCTGCATTGGAAGACAAGTAAAACGGCATTAACACAAGAGCCCACTTTTCTAATAAGTATGCTTAGGACTGTGGTCTGTGTCTGGAAACTAAACTATGAGGGGTTAAGTCATTATTGGAGGTTAGACCCTGAGCATTTTAAGCTGAATTATAAATTTAAATTGTGCATTTGAAATTCAGGTTGTGTCTGCACTGGCACAAATATAATGGAATCCTCATCATATGCAGCCTAAATACAGTCTGTCCACAGAGTGTGTAATATCTTTAAAAAAAACCTCTGTAAACTAAGCCCTTCTTGCTTATCAGTTTGTCACTCCAGTACAGATCATACAGAACTATGGCATGCAATTCATGTCTCTTCAGATATTCAGTATGTGAACTGGAAGTAAGAACATGACAGCAGGCATACTCATACCAGTCCATATGCATGCATTATCTTCCAGCGTGAGGCCAGTTCAAGATATTTTGCTGCCTGAGACAAATGATAAGATGGTTCCCCCTCCATCTCATTTCACATACAGAAACCAGCTGCACTCACTTGAAACCTACCTTAGGACTTGCACTCTTGAATCAAAGCAGAGGCAGCAGGCTACACCGCTTTGTCTGTTGACAAAAAGAAATGGCTCAGAGGGTCAGGAGAAACATTCAGGAAGCTGCTGTTGTTGCCACCGCCACCTGTTGTTTGAAGTGATGGCCTTACTTTGCCTAGTTGTAGGGCTCAGTATAGCTAGATGCATGTATTTCAGGACAGTTCATAGGATGTAGTTAATGCACATAGGTTGCGAATGTGATCTGCCACCATATTATGGCTCCCCTGTTTATGCCACCTCTCGTGAATTTGTCCTTCCACCTACCAAACAACACATACTTATGCAGATTGACAGGAAGATTTCTCAAGAAATACGTTGACTTAGAATCATAGGGCTGGAAGAGACCACAAGGGTCATCCTGTACACTCTCTTGCCATACAGGAATACACAATCAAAGCATTTCCAACAGATGGCCAACCAGCTTCTGTTTAAAAACCCTGAGAGAAACAGACTCCACCACATTCCAAGGCAGTGTATTCCACTGTCAAACTTCTCTTATCACCAGGAAGTTCTTCCTAATGTTTAGATAGAATCTCTTCCTGAAGTTTGAAGTCATTGCTCTATGTCCTAGTCTCTGGAGCAGCAGAAAGTAAGCTTGGTCCATCTTCCATATAACATCCCTTCAAATGTTCAAACATGACTATCATGTCACCACTTAACCTTCTTTTCTGCAGGTTAAACATACCTAACTCCCTAAGCTGCTCCTCACAGGGCATTTCCATAGTGTTCAGTGAGGTAGTCATATCAGTCTATTTTAGCATAAAATAGACATAAAGGAATCTGGTAACACTTTGACACTAACAATAAAGAAGAAGTTTCTGGCATGAGCTTTCATATAGGGGTGTAAAGATTATTTGAAAATATTTGAAAAATGGTAGAAAATTCTATTTCTTAACAGTTAGAGAATCCTGAAAAGGAGAAACTTGGACTGACAAGAATCTTTGCCGTTCTGAACCTACTCTGTGCAAAATTTGCACATCCTTGTTTTGAGCAGAAAACAACTTTTGCATACAATACAGCATGTTTTGTACACACAGAAAAAATGAATCTGTGCAGAAATATTATTTTCTGTGCAGAATATGCTGCTTCCTGTGCAGAAAATGCTTTTTTCTGTGGGGAAAAAAAGAAGAGTGAATTTTATGTTCAGTAAGCTCCCAACTACAGCATTATCTGTGGAAGATGCAGCATTTTCTGTACAGAAATATTGCTTTTTTGTGTGCGGAAAATACAATTTGCCATGCAGAGGATGTTATATTGTTTGCAAAAAAAGGTAAAAAGTTTGTGCAAAATAAGTCCTGAACTGTGAATAGTCTTCAAAAACTAGCCAGTTTTTGAAAACTTTCTCATATTGAGAAGTGGACAGAGTACTCTTTGCTTCTTTCTAGAACAAAATTAGTAAAAAAAAACAACCAAACAAACACCCCCCACCACATCCCTGCTTTTCCAGACTTGTTTCATTTCATCAGTTGCATCTGATGAAGTAGGCTGAGTCTATCAAAGCTGATGCCAGAAATCTCTTCTTCCCATGAGTCTCACTGGTGCAACTGGATTCTTTTATGTCTTTTCAAGTAATATATTAAAGCTCAAATACTTCATCTGGGCATCTTTGCTGGTCACGGGCACTTGACCCTCAGCATCTGGATTTGGCCCTAAAAAAGTTCAAGGCAAAGCTTCAGTGCTTGGACTGTAAGTTGTGACCAAAGAAAATTTGTGATATTGCACAATGCCATTTCAGATCATGGGACTTATCTGTTAAGGCATCAGCCTCACTGTCCTGTTTCTAGGGTTTGTGAACTACAAACCATCATGATATATCCTTAACTCTAGTCTTAAACTGGCAGGATTTTTTTAAGGTACTGTAAATTAGGCTTATCTTGCTGATTTGATAGGTGCGTGTAACAAACTGTATAGATGCATGCTAATTTTCATGGAGTATTCTTTGTGATACTACAGGTAGTAAAGAATCTTAGTGAAGAAGTGAAGAAGTACTGTAAACTGATATTTTAACAAGGTAGCATTACACTTTAGTTCTTTTGCTTCTTTCTTGGTCTGTGAATTTACACTGATGTCAGTTTTGTTTTTTGTTTTTTTAAGATGGATGCATACAATCACCGGCTATCTGTTTTAAGTGTTGCAGTTCAAACCATTTGGTGGAGCTTCTTTTCTTTTCTTTTTCCATTTGTCTCATTTTACCTGCAAGAACACAGAAAATTTTTCTGTATCTCCTTCACAGCAAAGGGAACAATTTCTTCCATCAGATTTGGCAGCTGGGGTTTGTTTCTTTCCCCCACTGGAATACTATTTGTTCCTTTTCTTTCCCCCATTATTATTATTATTTCAAAAAGAAACCAAACCTTATTCTGTTTACCCCATCTTTTTATCCTCCTTCTATGCAGCCCACCACTGAATAATATTGACACTGTTGCTGGGATGCCTCTTTGTGATGGACATGTTGCAACCGAAACAATGATTTAAGCAACCTGAATTGCTGTCAAAAAGCCAAGATCATTACTATAACCTGACAGGTGGCAACAGCTTGAGACAGCATGATGTTCTGTTAGTTGCTTCAGATACACACACACACAGAGAGAGAGAGAGAGAGAGACAGAGAAAATAAATAGAGATTCAGTGTATATGGGAAAGTTTTTCATTTTTTACCCAGTGTCATTTACAGACTCATAGGGGGAAGCTTTAGGTGACTGGTAGTCTGTAATTTCAACAGGTTGCACTAGAAAGCCTGTAGGATGGTGATCATTTCAAGGAAACAGACACGGTAATTAAGCTGACTACAAAATTAGACAAGTAAAGAAAAATGCAGAGATTAGGAATACTTTTTTCTTGAATATTATAGAGATCTACTGTCATTGTGTGGATTATTTTCAGCTTGAATGTGGAAGCCAGGACTTCATCCTGGTTCAGTCATGATCAGATCAGGTCAGTTTATTGAATGAGTCCACTGACCATTTTGAACAACTGCAAATAATAAAACAATAATGAACTTTCCCAGTGTATTTGAGCAATTCAACATCTTTTCCTGCCCTTCCAATCCCCTCTATCCAGATTTTATAACCTGTGCTAATCCTCCCTGGGTTGTATGTGTATGAAACAAAATGTGAATGGAGTTGACACATGTGGCAAGAAGCCATGGGAGAACATGCATGCAGCTCTGCAAAATGAATGTGAAACTTCTATGTAATGCCATAGAAAATAGTTGGCATATGATTTTCAGTTACTGTAGTAATCAGCTGTGGATTCCCATGGATTGCTTCCTCTGACATATTGGAAATATCTGAGAGTTGCACTGGATCATAAACCTTTGTAGTTTACATTATAGTCTCATATTGTATCCATTTAGCTTTAGTGAGCTTAAAAAAGAATGGAGTGACAGCTTCTTTTGCATTACATGATTGTTACATATAATAATCATTTTGCTTCGTGGTGTTTTCTTTTAAGTTTAAACTCGTCTTCCTTAACCTTTTTAATCTAACCTCTTTCATCTTTGGTAATTGGACAGACATTCAGTGTTGTTACTGTTTGGAATTTTGAATGAATAACCTATTTTATAATAGACTGCCTCCAATCCTTTTAGCCATGATCTCTTGCTTATTGTGATGAAGAGAGATCTTCAGTTCCAGTTCTTACACTTATATGTAGGGAAAGCAGACAGCAGATGTACTAACTTTGGACTACGTATATCATTGTTCAGGACACAGGTATTTTGAAATGGATTTTGCCCACTTAAAATAGAATTTTAAGTATGTGTTTCAGATGTAGTAGAGCCTGTATGGGAATTTTGTCTTAGTTATGTTAAGTTTCTCACTCCCTCCTCAAAAAAACAAGAGAAAAGTTGCTCACAAAATATGCAAGAGATGGCGTCCTTCTTTTGGTGCTTGGTATTTTATCATGTCTTAGTTAAATGAAAGAGAGAGAGAGAGGCAGACAGCATATGGAATAAATAAATGCTAATTTAGCTGAAAACAGCACAAAAGGGTGAGAAGACTGATGTCTATCACAAAACATACAAGAGGTCACTTCTTAGTCTTGGTGCTCAGTATTTCAGCTGGAGGAAGTGCAGTAAATGATGCAGATGATAATTACTTTCTTTTTATTGCATAGTAAATAGCTGTGTACAGTCTCTCATAAATAGCTAGAGTGCTGCCCTGGAGCGCATAAATCTTAAGGAGCATTTTCCCTGCCCCGGTAATAATCCTTGTAACATGCAAGGCAGGCATCTTTCTCCAGCTGCCTTTTGCCCTCACGACACACTTGAGTTTGCTACCAGGGTCTAAAGGAAATGAGCTTTCAATAGATTTGGGACTACTGATTGCTGCATCTGATTCATCCCATGTGTATTGCTACTTGCTTTGTGTTCTCAGTGCCCAGTGTGTTGAAAAGGGTGGGCGGGTGTCAGTGGGAAGGACTGAGCACATTCCATTGAGCAGTCATCATCGTGCTCCTATCAGATGGAAGTATGCTAGCAAGGAAGTAGGTCAGCCTGCATGGGAGACAGTCATCTGGTTGTCCTTCCCAATACAGAACTATAGAAGTAGGATTTGATTGTCAACAAGTTTTAGCTTCATTATATGAGTCAAAGGACTCATTCATACTGAGTTGGCCATTGACCAGCATATCTGTCATTCACTGTAGACTCTGGAGGTTTGCTTCATCCATAGCCAGCTCATTGATAGCTGTAACTGGTGCATGCCAGAGCATCCCAAAATGTATTTCCCTGAAATACAGAGCCTAAACAGAGAATGAACGAAAGCACTATTTTTCCCTCTGCTTTTCATAAGAACACCAAACTGAGTGCCAGAAATCAAAAATAAGTTGAACTAATGAAGTCATGCAGGGTATGGATTGGTTTGCATCTTTAAATCAAAAGCTTAGAATAAGAAAATGTCCATTTCTGTCTTGTGACTATATGATGAACTAAAGGCCTTTTCACACTACGTGGTTATAGCACCATAATTCCACTTTAACTGCCACAGAATCCTGGGTGTGTAATTTAGTGAGGCACAAAAAGTCTCTGGCTGAGAATTCCAAATTCCCTACCTTAAACTGGAAATTCTAGGGTTCCACAATGTGGAACCATGGCAGCTAAAATGGAATCATAGTGTGGTAAGTTCCCCAATATGGTGCTATATCCATATTATGAGTGCCAGTCTGTCCCAATACTCTTATCTCAATCTGTGGTCTCACTGTTTTCCCTTTACCTTCATGACATGAGAAAAAATCTTCTTCAAAATATGGATCTAGTTATAGGTTGAAATGTTCAGAAAAGCTGTATACATTCTCAGAAACCTGATATTGTAATTGAAATGTTTACTATATTGTGAAGACAAACATTTCTAAACACAAACATTATGAAAATAATCTTAAATGCATTTGACATGAGAGAAATGTGGTGAATCTCTTCTCCACACTCCCAAGCTGCAAAAAGCAACTTGTAAAATTTTAAAGGTGTGTGCACATGGTGGGTGAAAAATGAAAAGAAAACTTAAAAACTGAAAAGATCAGGAAAAGATTGTTCTCTTTCATTCATATGGAAACAACTTGAAAATTAATTAATGAAAGACAAAATGCACATTTTAAGATATTTATTGTGCATGGAATATTTGAGGAAGGGGACTAGCACATTAATTTTGTGCACTGGTTATGCTGGGCATTTGAGAAGGGGCATTTGAGTAGATGGAAGTACATAGGTGTCGTACTAGCCAGATCCAATATGTGGAGTATGTTGCTTAGCCTTGGAATGAAGGAGCAAATGGCCCTACCCATGTTTCTTTCATGCCACTGTCCCCCCCCTCAAATTTTGCAGGCATGGTGAGGCTTCTACCAAATTCTATAGTTGTTGTTGTTGTTACCAACTTAGGGCAACCCTAAGAGGAACCTATCATGAGATTTTCTGGGGACTGAGAGTGTGTGACAAGCCCTAGCTCACTCAGTGGGTTTTTATGGTCAAGTGGGTAACTGAACCCTGGTTTCTTGGGTTGTAGTCCAGTGTTCAGACCACTACACCATGCTGGCTTTATAGATCTACAGCTAACAAATCTCAAATATGGGAATGTACTATGAGAAAATGTAGTGATGGAAAAAATATTTGAAAATTGTCAGAAAATGGGTGAAAAACATGTTTTCCAAGTGTTGAGAACCCTGACAAGAAGAATCTTGGACTGATGAGAATCTTCACAGTTCAAGAGTTACTTTGTGCAAGATTTGCATGTGATTGTTTTGTGCAGAAAACAGCATTTTCTCTGCAGGAAACAGCATCTTATGCATGAAAAATAATTTTTCATTGCTGAAATTTTGATTCCCGCACAGAAAAATGCCAGTTCCTGTTCAGTAAATTCTCTTTTGTTGTTGTTGTTGTTGCTGCTGCTGCTGTTGTTGTTTTGTGCCTTCAAGTCATTTCTGATTTATGGCAACCCTAAAGTGAATGTATCATGTGGTTTTCTGGGGCTGAATGTGTGACATGCTCAAGTAAATGCTGTTATTAGGGATTTATTCTGATTGGATGGCATTCAATGGATTACTCGGTAGAGCAGAAAACAACTATGTGTAGTACTGTGGCTAATGATGCAACTGGACTCAAGATGAAGAGATGTTCAGTTGATGATGTGGTCAAAGGTGGAAGGAAAGTCCAGAGCTGCACAACAAATGTTATAGGAACATAGGATGTGAAGAGCATGAAATTGGGGAGGCTGGACATAGTAAAACAAGATGTGGAACACATAAACATTGCAGTACTTGGGATGAGTAAGCTAAAGTGGACAGGAATGGGACAACAGTTTGTTCATTGTAACCAAAGAACCAAAGCAACCAAAGAAGTGACTGTATATATAGACATCACCTGATGGCTAATACAGAAATCAAAGAGACTACATAATTGGAAGAAGAAGATGGAGAAGCACCATTCTCTGCAAAAACAAGACAGGGAGCAGATTGTGGCCCAGATTATAAACTGCTAATATAAAACAGTAAAGCTAAAAAAGAACACTAAACTAACCATTATCCCAAAATACAACCTGAAGAACATCCCTGTTTAATTTAAAGATGATGGCAAAAACAGATTTGTACTCTAAAGTTTTATTGACAAGGAACCAGAAGAATGCTGGAATGGAACCAGAGACATTGTCGGGGACGGATGTAGAAAGACACTATTTGCATCCAAATAGAAAGAAAAGCCTCAAAAAATAGTCTCAATAAATAATGGATGAAACTCTTCAAACAATTCAAGACAGACAAGATGCAGAAGTAAAAGGTGATAGAAATAGGGTCAGAATCCTGAATGCAACTGTTCAGTGACTTGTGTGCAGGGAGATGGAGACTTACTGTAATAATTAATGCAGAGAAATAGAAGGAGACAACAAAAAAGGAAGAATAAGAGACTCTTCCATGAGATTCGAGAAGTCAAAGGGAAGTATAAACCAAGTATGGGGATGCTATACAACCAGAAGAGGAACACATTACATGACCAAGTTAACACTCTTCCACAAAAAACCTGATGGAAACAATACACTGAAAAACTGTGTTTTAAAAATGAAGATTTATTCAAGGAAAAACCTACAATTTTCGAAAGTGAAGCAGCCTTCGGAGCACTTGGGAGAAATAGATCTCTAGGACAGATGGCCTACTGACAGAGCTGCTTCAACCTATAGAGACAGAATCTACACTAGTTCCACCTAACATATTCCAAGAAATGTAAAAAACAAAACAAACAAAACAAAACAAAAAACAAATGTAAATGTAAAATGTGAAAAACAAAAAATAATGGCCCACAGACTGGAAACACTCAATATACATTCCAAGGGGGCACCAGTGATTGCTGTAGCCACAAGACTATTGCATTAATTTCCCATGCAAGCAAAATGATGCTCAGAATTCTGCAACAAAGACTTCTACCATATATGGAGCAACAAATGCAAGATGTCAAGCTGGGTTAAGGAAAGGAAAAAACACTAGGGATCATGGTGCAAACATACGTTGGATAAAGGAGCTCACCAAATAATTTGAGAAAAAAATCAGCCTGTGTTTTATAGATTACAGCAAAGTCTTTAATCATGAAAATTATGGACTACTCTTAAAGAAATGGGTGTACCACAGCATCTGATTGTCTTCATGCATAACCTGTAGTCAGGACAAGAGCTTACTATCAGGATGGCCTCCAGAGAAATGGAGTAGTAGTTTCCTGTTGGCAAGGGAGTCAGGGAAGCTTGCCATTTATCATGCTGTCTCTTTAACTTGTATACTGAACATATACCTAAAGCAGGATTAGACTTTGAGGAAGAAGGTGTGAAAACTGGAGGAAGGAACATCTACAAATTAATATATGCAGAAGACAACATAGTACTAGTAGATAATAGGAAAGACTTGGAATGATTACTGAAGAAAGTCAAGGAAGAAAGTACAAAGACAAGTTTATAGTAAACAGTAGGGGAAAAAAATAATGATCACAGATGATTTACATCACTTTAAAGATGTAAAGATTACATCACTTTAAAGATTAAAAAAGGTTCTCCATACCTTGGCTTAGTCATTAATCAGAATGGAGACTGCAGTCAAGAAATCAGAAAACTTGGACTTGGAAGGGCAGCTATGAAGGAACTAGACAAGATCCTGAAGTGTAAAGATACCCTACTGAACACTAAAATTAGGATTGTCTATGCTATTGTATTTCCAGTTTCTATGTGTGGTTGTGAAAGCTAGTCAGGGAAGAAAACTGATAGGAAGACAATCAACTCATTTGAAATGTAGTACTAGAAAAGAGTTCTACAGGTATTGTGGACTGCCAAAAAGATAAATAAATGGATCCTACATAAAATTAAGCCAGCACTCTCTCTAGAAGTCAAGATAACTTAACTGTGTCTGCTGTACTTTGAATATATCATGAGAAAATTAAAAAAAAAATATCATGAGAAAACATGACTCGCTAGAAAAGACAATAATGTTTGGTAAGGTAGAAAGCAGTAGGTAAAGACGATGGCTGAATTACAGATGAATAGACTGAATCAAGGAAACCACGACCCTGAGTCTGCAAGACCTAAGCAGGGATGTTGATGACAAGAGTAACTTAAAGATATCTTATTCTTGGAGTCACTGTAAGTTTAAGTTGACTTGACAGCAGTTAACAAGAACGCAAAGCTCCCTGGAGCAGCAGCAGCCATGTCTGGGACTGTCCTGGTGGGGGTACAATTCACCACTCCTGGAGTACCCATCTTACTCTACTTAATGGATGAGTCAGCCTTGCATTTTTCTTAATTGCATCATTCATCTCCTTTCTTAATAGATTTATTTCCAGAAGGTCTATGTGAGGTTAATCCTTGTCATTCCCATTTTAGAGACAAACAGCAAACAGTCAGTTATTGGCCCAAAGCCAGTAGCAGTTTCATGGCTCTGCTAAAATGCAGGTTTTTCTCTGTGAAATTTAAGTACTGGAATTATTGCAAACCTTTACTTAAGTAATAGTTCTGTAAATAATAGTTGATGCAAGGCTGAACTTGCATCAAGCCTGGACAAAATTATGGAAACTGGACAAAAAGAAACTGTCCCCAGAATATCACCCTAATAATTATTGCACACTGCATTGCATTGTGCACACTACTGTTTTCATTCTTAAATGTTCTGTTCAGTCTAAAAGAAAATAGTGATTAGAGTACATTGGAGCATGTCATTCTAGTATATTCAACAGTATAATAAAATACATCTAAATTGGGAGAAATATGGCACTAACATTATGCTAACACAGGTTCTGAAATGTAGAATAACTGTATCTTTCTGGAAGAAGACATATTAATTTAGTAAATGAGCATCTATATATTTATTGTAACTTTTACTATGTATTTATGTCTGATAGTGCATTTCTTGGCTTTATGTAGTCCACTGGAGAGAAGCAAAGCTTGATTAAGAGAACTGTGCTCATAGCAGAAATAGCTAGAAGGCTCTGGCACTGTAAAAGGAGGTATATTTCTAGTAAAAGAAACAAAAACATACCTTGGAAATTTGTCTGTGAGTAGTTGGAAAGTTGTTAAATTGGCTTCTTCTTTCCTCCCCTGCTGGCATTTTTTATGTATTACTTTTATTCCTCCCTGTTATCAATGTGTTTAATGTGTGCTGTATGATGGAAGGTATGCAGATTTGATCTTTCAATTAGAAATGGTAATGTTGAGATATGTAACTAAACCAAGAGGATGGGTGAATGTAGGATGGAATTAAAATGTTTGTTCCTTGGAATGAGACAGTGCTATATTAAGCAATTGTCTCTGATGTTTATCACAAACAATAATGTATGAATTAAAAGATTCCTCTGTAAAGAATGTTTCTTTTAATCCCTCTATTGCTATCATTCAGTTGTACAGCCACAGAAATAATTTCAATTATATCCCATCTGTGACAGCCACAGAAATATGTACCGTACTCTACATCTTTCTCCTTCAAGTCTGTAGGGAGAGGCAGAAAGAGGGGGTCACAGTGAGTTGTGTTTAGCATTAAATTCCTATTGCTGCTTGGTTGTTCTGTCCTATACTGTTATATATGATAGCTACATAGTATATGGTTGTCTCTCTCTCTATTATTCTAGGGTTAGGCAGGGGTTTTCCTCATCACTTTTTAATGAGATAGTTTTAATGCTCTCTGAGAGCTTGAGGTAATACTTACTTTGTATTTCCTTGTTTCTCGGATGGAGTTAACAGCAGGAATTTTGTCAGCCAACTGCCAAGAACACAAAAGGACTTTGAAGAGAAATATCTAAGTATGATAAGGCTAGCAATGGATTGCTGTAGTTTTGGTGCGTAGTACGTGCACTGGAAACTGACCCAGCTGGGAAAGTAAGTCAGTCAGCCTTAAAATGGAGACACCAGATGCTTGATAGAATACCTTCATGAAGCTTTAAAGTCATCTGTCAAGAGGTAGGTATAATAGATGCAGCAGAGTTAGCAAAGCAGAAATTTCCAGAAAACATTACACACTTTCTGCTTTGTGTATTGTATATTAGATGGGGCTCAGTATTGTGTGGGGAGTCTACTTGAGCAGAGAAGGTACCCCATATTAACATGATCACTTCAGTGTGTGGAGGGTGACAAGGGTACTCTTGGCCTCTCCTGCTCAAAGTTATGCTCCGTTCATTTAATTCAAGTTTCTGTTTCTCCTGATGGCAAACTAAGTGCATCTGAGACTCAAAGATAGTGTCTCTTTCCTGCTAAAACTTCCCAGAAGCTGGATATTTAGTTTCTTAGAAACTTATTATTTCTTCCCAGATTTTAAATAAATTTTAATTCAAAGATTGATGATTTGGGAGGGGACATAATTTTGGTTGTCATTCAGGCTTTGGCTATTTTCTAAATAGGACAGATATTCAGTGACAAATATCGTAATAAATGTATAGACATACACTAAACAGACAGATGATGAGAAGAATAACTAGAATTTTCTATATTAAGGAAAGTGTTGTTCTGTTGTATTAAATGCCTATAGCATACTAAGCAGAGAAGGAAGTAATGTTTGAATGTGTGATTTCCCATCTTAAAGTGCTAAACTTAATTGTGCATACCTGAAGTGAAATACTCTTAGAATCATCAAGTCTTTGGTTGCAGTTGCTGAAATAATGTTGTTAGAAGAATTGGAAGAGTGTGGTCTGGTGGGGAATGACATATTTAAACTTTTAAAATACAGAAGCACTGAAATCACTCTGAAAAGGCATAAACCAAGGAGATTATGTACTGTTTTATACACAGAACAATTGAGAATGAGCAGTGTTATCACCTTAGAAATCTGGCTAAGCAAAATGTATTTCTCACATCCAGGCTGGTTCTTTATTTGACAGTATGTGCTGGAATGCTGCGGCAGACATTATGAATGTGGCCCAAAAGCACCTAAAAGACATTGATTTGTAGCATCACTCTGTCCAAGTCTGTGAGCCATTGACATTATAAGAAGTTTGTTCATTCTGATGATTCCTCTCCCTCCCCCATTTTGGAGCTTTGTTGCAAAAATTCCATTGGTTCAACATCTGTTTTTGTTTTGCAAAATGTAATTGTTTTGGAAAAACTTGTTTTATATTTTTGAAGAAAAGCATTTCTTGTGAAGAAAAGTTTCTTTGGAAATTCTGAAAGTCACAGGTTGCATAAACAAACAGACAAATAAATAAATATTAAACTGCAGAAAAACTCTTGTAGTGTCTCATCCAATGATGAGAAAAATTTGTTGGTGTGCTTTCATATTCAAGAAAAGAAAACAACAAAAAGATATACATCCCTAGCATCTATTTAGATAATGTTGTCTGCAAACAAGTGGGCAGAGCCAAAAAACTTCCAGTACTCCCAGGATACATACCCAATTAATGACCATTGCCAGTACGAAGCTACACTGGTATTAGGGTCTCAGACCATTACTATACTGTTATAGTGCTATTATTCCACTTGCAACATCCTGTGGAATTCTGGGGTTTGTACTTTACTGAGGCCAAAGAGTTTTCTGGCAGAGAATTCTAAATGCCTTTCCCTAAACTGCAAACCCCAGGATTCCATAGGATGTTGAAAGTGGAATAATAGCACTATAACAGCATAATGCAGAAATTGCCTCAGAAAATGGAAGTAAAGATGGCTGAAAAAGGTTTCATCCCTATCTGTGCTACCACTTTCTTCTCATTTGTGCATCACTTATAACCTTCTCCCCATTCCGCAGAAGCCCCAGTTGGCTCATCTTTTGGTGTAGGAGACAACGGAAGAACAAATACATGTAGGACTGTGAGCAACAACAGTAGAATTGAAACATCATAGTATTACCCTGTTTACTGGGGGTCCCGGGAGGGACACCTATATGCACTCTCAATTAACTAAGTTTGGGGAAATTAGCTAGAGCACAAGTTAGCAATGCGAGAGGCAGGGCAATGCAGCGGAATCTTTTACCCAATGTCTACGGGGTCAGGCCAAGCCAAGGAGCACACCAAGTTTAAGAATAATTGAGATTTTATTAAATACAGACACACAGTGTATGCAACACACTCACACAAGAACTATGGAAAGTAAAGGTTGGAGTGGTATAGAGGGATTTTTAGAGGGATTGTTGAATTGAGTGATATGAAACCTGTCCTGAAGCCTGGAAGAATAGAGAGTGATGCTGGGGCTCGATGTGGCTCAGCACATGGAGCTGAGGGAAGCTCGCCGAGCAAAGTGGCAGCAAGGCGGTCTGGAACTCGGGAGCGATCCGAGGAAGGTCTCGGAATCAGGGGTTTTTATAGGGAGAAATGTAACTTCAGGCTATTCCATACTTGGGGAAAACAATGAGTTTCGGGCACGTGACAAAGCTTTGGAAAAGTCAAAATTTAGCATGATTAAGTCTGAATTGACAAAGAGGTAGACAGTATGCAAACGCAGAGTGCTTGGCAGTTGAGTATTCAGCTTGCCAAGTTGCCTGCTCGGGGCAGGAAGTTCTTTGTAAACAGTGTGCATACATAATGAGGGTGTTTGCAGAGAGGTCTCCTAGAGCGGTGATCTGGCTATTTCTGGCCTGCCTGTATTGTTTTGGGATATTGCAGCGTTTGATGGCCGAGCCTAGTTCTGTGCTTGTCCGGGGGCCTCACAAACACATGGAGAGGGATGGTGGAAGAGACCCAAATTATTGATATCAAAATTATATCTTTATGCTATCTCCAAGGAGGCCTAACCTGCAGTAACAATAGCATCAGAGAATCTGTGATGGAAGTAGAAGGGATCACAAAGGGCATCTAGTCCAATCATTTGCCATGCAGGAAAAAGTACAACTAAAGTGCTTCCGAAAGATAAACATCCAACCTTTATTTTAAAGACCTTCAAAGAAGGATAGTCTTCCACTGTCTGAGGAAGTCTATTCCACTGTCTGACAGCTCTTATAGTAAAAAGTTCTTCAGAATGCTTAGGTAGAATCTCTTTTCTTATAATTAAAATCCATCGGTTTGTGTTCTTGGCACCTGTTTGTCCTGTATTATTGGATTCGTTTCAACTTGTGTCAACCTGAGAATATGGATAGGATTCTTGGAGAAGTGAGAGCCACGACATGTATTCTGGACCTTTGCCTTGCCTGGGTTCTAAGAGCAGCTAGAGGGGTATTGGCTGACTGGATAAGGGGAGTGGTGAATGTCTCACTGCAGCAAGGAAACTTTGCATCCTGCCTAAAAGAGGCTGTGGTGAGGCCATTACTAAAAAAAGCCCTCCTTGGATCTCACGATCCTGAATAATTATCATCCAGTCTTTAATATTTCATTTTGGGGCAAGGTTCTGGAGCATGTGGTAACCTTCCAGCTCCAAGGGTTTCTGGATGAAATGGATTATCTAGATCTGTTTCAATCTGCCTTCAGGCCTGGTTATGGGACAGAGACAACTTTGGCCGCCTCGGTGGATGACCTGTGTGGAGAACTGGATGGGGGAGTGTGTCCATGTTGATTCTGCTGGACCTCTCTGTGGCTTTTGATACCATCAACCATGGTATCTTTCTGGGCCAACTCTTTGGGAAGGGACTTGGGGGCACTGTCATGTTGTGGTTCTGATCTTTCTTGGTGGGATGAACTCAGAAGTCGATGCTTCTGAGTTGTCCTGTTCAACTCCCTAGCTTTTGGCCTGTGGGGTACCTCAGGGTTCTGTTTTGTTTCCCATACTGTTTAATATCTACATTAAACTTCTGGGAAGGGTCATCCGGAGTTTTGGGGTTCAGTGTCACCAATATGCTGATTGCACCCAACTCTACCTCTCCTTTCCATCTGATTCCAAAGAAGCTGTCTTGGTGCTGAACCAATGTCTGTTGTCAGTAATGGACTGGATCAAGGCTAACAAACTGAAGCTTAATCCTGATAAGACAGAGGTGTTCCTGGTCAGTCAAAAGGCAAATCAGGGAATAGGGACTTTGTCTGTGCTGGAATGGGTTACGCTCCCCCTGAAACCTCAGGCTCGCAGCCTTGGTGCCTGGAGGTCCAGGTCTCAGCAGTGGCCAGGAGTGCATTTGCACTATTAAAGCTTGTACACCAGCTACGCCCGTTCCTTGAGACATCAGATCTGGCATCAGTGACACACACCTTGATTACATCTCAGTTGGACTACTGTAATGCATTCTACATGGGGCTGCCTTTGGAAACTATTCAAAAACTTCAGCAGGTTCAAAATGCAGCAGCCAGAATACTGACTGGGGCCAGTTACAGGGAGCACATACCTCCCTTGTTAAAACAACTTCACTGGCTATCTGTTTATTTCCGGGCACAATTCAATGTGCCTATAAAGTCCTATATGGCTTAGGTCTGGGCTATATACAAGCATGCTAGAGCCCTAAGATTTGCAGGAGAAGGCTTTCTCTCAGTCCCACCACCATCCCAGGCTCAGTTGGTGAGGACTCAGGAGAGAGACTTCTCAGTGGCTGCTCCCACTCTGTGGAACGCTCTTCCATGGGAGGCTAGGCTTGCCCCTCCCTGCTCTTCTTTTGCCAGCAGACAAAAACGTTTCTCTTTAAACAGGCTTTTATGTGAGCTAGGGAGATTTTTATTTATCCATTAACTTGTTTTAAAATTGTACATTGTTTTAGGTTTGTATAATTTTATATGTTTTTAATGTTTTTATCTTTTTTTTGGAAGCTGTCTTTGGTCCCATTCTGGGAGAAACGGTGGCATACAAATATAAATAAGTAAGTAAATAAATAAATAAATTCTAGTCTTTAGAGCAGCAGAAAACAAGCTCATTTCATCCTTTAAATCCATCCAACCCTTCAGATTGTGAACAATGGCTGTCGCATCACCGTTCAGGCCTTTTCTGCACATAGGAATTAGCATGGGTTAATCCGTTTTAGCCCTGAATGTTCTGCACCTGGAAGTGAATTCACTTCGGTTTATTTTGCATTGTTCTGCATGTAATCCCAGGGTAATGCACTGCCATGTGGAGAGTGCATTATTTGAAATCCGGAAGAAATCCGGAAGAAATCCACATCATTTCCTGACATCGAATCAGATTCGCATTTTCACACTGATGCAGATATGTACATTTGCACCAATTCACAGTACTGGCCAGCACGAGGCGGGCTGTGGGTGTGGGAACCTTTCCCTCCTCCCCCCTTCCTTCTCCAGCTGTTCCCACCCAGCAAAGGTTAGGCCGTCGCCATTTTTGTCCAGCAAACTTCGGAAAATAGAGATCCCGGAAAGAAGAGAGCACAGCAGGTTTGTTTGTTTGAGTGAAATAGCTGTTTCACAATCTTAAAATAAATTTCTTTTTTATATTTTATATCTTTCTGAATTTTTCTGTTAGTTGTTTGAGGTTGTTACTTGCGAGGGAGTAGAAAACAGTGCTGGAGGTCGGGGTTTCTGGTGGAGGGTGAGGGTACTGCTGTTTCTTGGGGTGCAGTGGAGGATGGGCCTTCTGTTTGGTTTCCCTAAATCCCATTCCCCTCCCCTCATCCAAATTTCTCCCACCACCTTTCCTCCCTCATCCTCCTTTCCTATGCTCTCCAAGCTGCTCCCCCCCACAAAATGGCTTCCACACACTCCCTAGGGGGGACATGGGGTGTTCATTGCCTTCCAGCACCCTATGCCCCCTCCTTTACACCTTTGTCCTCCTTCCCTCTGATCCCCCAAAGCAAACCAAATTCCCTCGCCTCCCACAAAATGGCTCTCTGTGGGGATCATGGGCCTCTATGGCTCTCTATGGGGATCAGTCTTCACTTCTTCAATCTAAACATACCCATCAGTTTGTAATGTCTTAAGGCTGTGGACCAAGGTGTTAAGGGATATCTTAAATAGCAAGTATTGCTGAATGCCATCCAGTAGCTCCTTTGCAAAAGAAAACTGTCTTAATATTTTACTGTAACTTAGATCCACAAAGAACAATGCAGACTTAGAACCCTATAATTCACTGCTGGCTGAAGAAAGCTAAATGAAGCCTTACTTTCTGTTTAAAGGTTAATTTTTTAAAGAATTGTCACACTTAGTGCCTCTGTTAGATGCTTACCATTTTGATCTTCACCCTGAAAGAAAATGGGATGAATTTGTAGCTTCATTATTGCATTACTTTCTACACAAAAAAGAAAAAAAATGGAATTCAGTCCCCATGGTAACTACAAATTGCACAACAAAAAGTAAACTGTGCTACTTACATCTCTAAAGTGGAGAGGTAGGCTGGTGAATCACTGTTTCTGAATTGATATCATGTGGGTGGATAAGGTCAGAGGCATAGCAGGCCATAAAGAGAGAAAAGTAGGCACATTAGATCTTCGTGTTACACATATTTGCTGCCTCATTGGCTGAATCTTAAAAGGCAAAGACAGTCCCAAGTTATCTCAGCGGTGTCAGTGGAGGTACTAAAGAAATCAGCCAATGCGCATTTTTGACTCATCTGCTTTAATTATATCCCCATCTTTAGATTTGTAGCTTTAATCTGTAAACAAGGACATCATAAGGGATCCAGGTAATTACATGCATTAGATTGGAGAAACCTTGCCAGAGGAGATGAATTTTGTTTACCCTCTTGAATTTGGCAGGGATTGGCTTTTTGTTGAAGAGCCGCTGGAGAGCTATTGTCTGGGACTGGAGAGGACAAGAGAGGGATTTGTTTCTTTACAGATAAGAGTGCAGCAATCAAATATAGCAAGCACAGAAAATTGCAGAAGATGGAGACACCTACCCCCAAATGTAAAATAGAAAAAAACATTGAGTCAATCTACCACTTTGGAAGCTTTGGGAGAGCCTGAAAAGAACCATTCATAGTTACTTTCTTTTTTTTTGCACCTTGTCTAAGCACAAAACTGGTTTAGGATAACTGCACAAGCTTGTTTGTATAGATGTAAGAGACCAAGTGTGGTGTAGTGATTTGGGTGTTGGACTAGGACACTGGAGGCTAAGGTTTGATTTCCCATGGAAACCTGGTTGGTGACCTTGGGCAAGGGACGGTCTCAGAGGAAGGCAATGGCAAGCTCCCTCTGAATAAATCTTCCCAAAAAAAAAAAAAAAAAAGAAGGAAAAAAAAAAACCTGTGACAGTTCACTTTAGGATCACTGTCAGTTGGAAAATGACTTGAAGTCACATAACAACAACAATATACATGTAGGTCCCACTGGGTTTAGTAGGTCTAAAAGGTTTCTGTTAGAGAATTTGGGAAATCACTGTAGTGTTAAGATTACAGTTCTGAACCTTCCATGAAGTAAGCCCATTGAACATGCTGGGACCTTTGTCTCAGCAGACAAGCATCAAATTTCTGTCTTTATTTGTTCAGGATTCCAGCATAAGATAGATATTAAAATGAAATGTCAAATGTTGCTAAGCCCACACAAGTTAGTTGCTTTCTAAACAAGAAGCTTTTGTAGGTGGAATAAAAAGTGAGGACCAATTGAATAAACAGTTGGGTAAAAATTCTTCCAAGTATATTTACACATAGCACTTTAAGCCACCCACATACTTCTCTGTTTAGTAGAACAAGTAGCTAATTTGAACCAATGTTTTCGTGTCTGAATAGCACTTGACTTTAGTTTTAAGGAGAAGAGGGGGCTGTAGGACTCGAGCATCCTCCTTCTCCCACTGATACATTCCTATCATGGACTTAATTGCAATAGCAACCGTGGCACAGGAGTATCACATCTTTCCATCATCCCATTCTTTTCCATGAAAAGTTTGTAGAACTTTAGCAACTTTTGATCATGACATAAGCTTTTATAGGCCAGTACTTACTTCTCTCACTCTCCTTTCTCTTCCTCCCTCTCTTTCCCTCTCCCTTTCTGTCCCTCTCTCCTTCTCCCTCTCAATTCCCCCCTCCCTCCCTCTCTCATATGTTTATTGAGTTTTAATTAACATTTTTTTTTAACTTTTTACTTTTTTCATGTGGCCACTTGAACTTCTTTTGAAATTAGGCTCCTGTGTTTCTGAACTTAAGGACTTTAAGATGTGTAACTGACTGTCCAGAAGGTTGACTATCCATCCAGTGTGATTCTTCACTTTTGCATCTGAGGAAGTAGATGGGATCCTATAAAAGCTTATGCCTCTTGAATACTATTAATCTTTAAAGTGCCATAGACTTTTTGTTTGCATCTCCCCCCTCCCCCCAATACTACTGGCTGCCATGGATACTCTTCTCCTATTCTTATATGCAACTCAGACAAAGAGAAAAAGTGTCACTCTTTTTAAAAGAATGGGTATGAGAGTGGGTTTTGTGAGTTACTGTGAATGGCCAGCTTAAACCACCATGAGATAGCTTTAACTTTGATCTTGAAGTGGATTGAATGTACTAGTTTGCAGAGTGATTACAACAATGATTCTGCTTTTCTGGAACCCTAATATTTTCCTTTGAATTCAGTTCCCCATCCTCACCAATTTGCCATAGCTAGATTTATTTTTAGAAATTGGAAATCTCATGCTGAGAGTTGATGTTTCCAGTTGTGAAAAATCTACCTATAACATGCTGCAATGGAGAGCTTCATGGAGTGCCAGGAGGAATCACCACTACTTCTTTCTTGACGGAGGAAAGAAGAGCCTTCAAAGATGAATCTTTGATTCTTCCTCCTCCTCCTCCTCCTCCTCTTTGCCTATCTTAATGTGGCAGCTAATAAGTGCATTCAGAGAGCTCCAATTAGAAAAATATGGAAGAAGTCTATAAATACATTGTTATTTCATAGCCAGTGGATCATTAGTTTACAAGATATGTCAAGGCAATTGACAGGGAAAATACAGGTTTTCCACTAGTCATAGAAATGAATGTTTGGGTGGGGGAGTAAGAGAAATTGGGGAAGATAGGTGGAATATGGGGAGGCTAGAGGGGCATATGGAAGATCAGAGGATATAAGGGCGGGAAAGGAGGCTTGTGTGTTCAGGGATGAATAAATGTATTCTCCAAAAGATAAACACAGCTGTTTTTTGGAACATGGTAGGCCAGAACTTTTGTTGGTTACAGCTGCACATAGGCATGGTACATAGTTGGGTCCAAATCCAGGCACTGAATGACCCACATGCCAGAACCACAGAGTTCCAACCCCCTTGCTAGGCAACTACTGGGATGGCAGATGGCAGGTGCCATGGTGTGGTTCCATCGCAGTCAAGGTAGATGGCCTCAAGGTGGCCATGACCTTGCCTGCCATCATCCCCTTAGTACCACAATAGAACCCCCTTAATTATTTAGATCCTAAATACTGACTTCCTGGATCTATATCCCATGCCAAATTGCCACAGAAGGTGGGCAGGGATTCTCCCCACACCCACCTTCTCCCGAACCTACTGCAGCAACAAGCACTACAATTTATATCTTAGAGCATACAGCCATGCAGCCTTGCCCCATCCTACTAAATGCACCCCATCCTGATGATACAGTACCTCTAACCAAAAGGAAATACCATAATGATGAATCCACCTTCTCCCAGAGACACCACCGAGTCCCCAGTTGCCTTTCTTACTTTGCACCACACCACATTCAGCTTTTCTAGCTGGTTGTTCCTCCTCAGCAATGGTCTTCCAGCATATCCCACCATATATGATAAGTATCTCTGGCAAAAGGGGGTTGATTTCCCTCATATCTCTCTCATCCAACAAATCTTAAGCAGGCTCCCAAATCTTTCTCATCCAAGTGGACAATGATTACATCAGGAAGTGCCTCGCATTGAGCTTGTTGCACTGTAGTCAGTATTAAGCCATTCCATGATATCCTCCTTCTTTTGGTCCATGTGATATGCCTGTAGTGTTCTAGGCATTAGTGCTTTTCCCATCCATTGCTGGACACATACAAACCTGCCCCGTAGACAGTGCTGTGGACACAAACCCGTATCCTCTTGTGCCCTGCACCTGAAACTAGATTGTAAGGACTAGGTAGCAATGGCCAAATGGAGTAAATACATGATTTAAATACTAGATTCCATCTCCCCAAATATTGTATAATGCTACTTAGGAGACTACAATCTATAGCTGCAGTAGCCACTGCTGTTCTAAAGAGTATCCACTGAATTCAGCTGCAGGAAGCTCTGAGACCAACTGAATAGTAAGGAATTATTGCAATGTGTTTACACAAGACAGGGACATGCCCACATTAGATCTTGCAGGGTTAGCACTAATCTGTGGCCCAACTGATTGCTTTTTGACTGCCTTATAATCCTCATTGTGCCTCTTTCAAAAGAAATTTCTATACTTTGTAAAGCCCAATATTACTTATCAACCCTGGAATTGGGCACTGATTCTCCAATCAAGGGCTTAAAAAAAAAAAAAAAAAAAAAGCAGGTTGCCATAAACAATTGTCAAAGCCCCTCATCCTGTTGAAAAGAGTAATAGCTGCCAAATGCAGTGTCATTGTCCTGAGTGCAAGGCCTTCCTCTTCGAGGTAAACTAAGGAATGCAAAAGCTGTTGCCCTGAAGCCAGTCATGCCTCCTTGTATCCCACCTGCTTTGTAAAGGAAAAGAACCTTGGTGCTACCCTGCTATTTGGGCACAGTGTTGAAGGGGCTACTGAATTTAATATTCCCCAGATCACACAACATTTTCAGGGTGCCACAGCTCATTCAGAAATGTAGAGGAATGCAGTACCACTTCCAGTGCTAAGGCACCAAACCTTTCCTCCTAAAATCAAGACAAAAAATCCTATGATTCCATTTTCTGTTCCTGTTGTGCAGGAACACTACACTACACTATTATAGTGCTACTATTCCAGTTTCAATATCTTGTGAAATTCTGTCGTTTAGTGAGGCCAAAGAATTCCCTAAACCTTCTAAATGTCCCTCCCTAAACTGCAAATCCCAGGATTCCATAAGGTGTTGAAAACAGAATAATAGCACTATAACAATGTAGTGCGGAAATGACCTACATTAGAAGACAGGTAAGGTACAAATCTCCTCACCAGTCCCATAACTCTTTCTGAGCATGAAAATTGCCTGTTAATGACAGTTACCACCACCTGAATGTGACACAAAACACACACTCTTTTACTTTTAAAGGCTTCAAGCCAACTGAAAGCCAGAGCACTGGGGAACTGCATTTGTAGGGAAACATCCAACTGGAACTAAGCCTTCTTCCAGGTTCATTCCATCTTGCCGGCCAATTAGTGAATTCTGTTTGACTGGTTAGTGGTTTCCCACTTCTTTCCAAAGCTACCCTAAAGCTGCAAACTCATGGAGTAAGTTGTGGAGCAGTGAGTCATGGAGCAGGAAGAGGGAAACAGTAGATTGTTTGACTTTGCTATAACATTTGAAAAAAAAAATTAAATTAAAAAGATTACATTGTTATTTAAAAGTGAAAGCTTGTGTTTAAGCTGTCTGAAGATCTCCTGTTAAAGCCAAATATCTTTTAAAATATATACCAGAAATAAACATCACTGAATTTGATGATGTTTATTCCTGGGTTTTTGAAAAAAAACAGCTGTGTAAATCTTTTGCAGCATTCCCAGGTATTTATGTACAGCATTTCAGTCATGCCCCATAAAGTTAATTGTAAGATTTTATTCTTGAATTTATTTGTTTTGAAGGTCTGCTTTTTTGTGATGGAGTTTTAAAGCAATGTTTGAAAAAAAAGGAAGACATATAAAATCCTTGTGGCGTGACTGTGGGTTTTCCTTGGGGACCTGACTGTCATACAGTTTCCAATTGGTAGGAATTGACCCCAAATTGTGCTTGCATTCACTTGGTTGCATTTTAAGTGAAAAGACAATTCCCACTATTTTGAATTCTATACACAGCTCAGAAAGAGATTGTACAACAACTGCTTGTATTGTACTTAAAGCTATACCCATGCCTTTAACCTCATGAAAAGACCCATGATACCATAATTTTGTCATTTTCATATTGTTAAGTCCACTATTCTGAATGAAGGAGAAACAAGACTTATGCAGTTGAATAGCCTGGAAGATTACAGTGTTTCTCTATTGGCTTTTATATGTTACTTTTCCTAATGTCAAATTGGTGTTCACTTGCTCTCTTTCATGTCCCGATGGTCCAATGTGTATGTATCTATAGAAGCAGATTTTAAAGTGCCTATTCCAAAAGTGAATTTCAGAGACAGTACACAACAAGAGGGTGGAGAGTTCTGCTGAGATACCATTATAACCACTGGTCTATATCTACATTTTTTTTTTTCAGATTTGCCCCCTTCCTATCCACTTCATCTCCAAAATTGGAATGTCTGTGCCCCTGCTTTAAAGGAAAATGCCATTTGAAAAAAACCAACAATCTGCAGCACACAGAATGTTTTGAAATAAATATACCTAACTGAAAAGTGCAGTTTCATATCTTTCCCTCCCTCATTATGCTCGGAAAGCTAGTTATAATTTGTGTCATTACTATGTGCTAGTTCTGTTCCAGGGTTTTCACTAATAGATTTTAAGACCCAGAAGGGACCATTATAGTCTTCTATTCTGACCTCTATTGTGTGCGTTACATAAAGAGATACTGGTGCTTAGTGGACCATCGATTTCAGTAGTGTTTCATACACCAGGGATAAATTTAGCAAATTACACTTATTAGTTTAATCAGGTCCTTCTCCTGCTACTTGAAAAGAGCCAGAAGTGGGAGGGGTAATGGCAATTCCATTTTTGCAGGGTGGATGATAGCTTCATAGAAATATACTGATCTTTTTAATGTCATATGTGCCAGTAGTGTTTAAAAGAATACACAGATGTGGGCACAGAGTTCAGAGCCAAGAGGAGACTCTCAGTTCTCTGGTGCATAGGAAGCAACTTCTAGTATGTAATGGGATGAGCAAGACATCTCTGAAGTACAGAGCTGTCTATACCTCCTCTTCACCCTGCCATATCAAGACAGTAGGAAGCAGTGGAGATGTTTTGTACCACAGCTAAGCCTGGATCAAGCTTTCTCCTGGTATATGTAAAGCCATATGCTTTATGTGGGGCTGCCCTTGAAGCCAACATGGAGGCTGCAGCTACTGTGGTATACAGCAGCCAAATAGTCTAATAATAATAAAAAAATGTGAACCAGTAGATTCCCAGTTGAAGCTACCTCCCTCAGTCTGCCACTTTCCAAATATGGTCAGCTATATGTGCCATCATTCCCACCAGTAGGGTCATTGTTTTGTGCTTGATTGCCATGGTGTGAACTGTAGCCCAACTTTTCTTGAGGAATGGCTTATCAAAATAGTTGTAAACTTGTGGGGAAAAAAATCCCTCTTTCTTTTCTACACAGCTCAAAACCCATATTTCTAAACAGTCTCTAGGCATCTAAATTCCTCATTCTGGATGAAGCTGGAGCCAGAGTGATCTGTTAGGTGCCCTTGGGTAGTGTGCAAGGGATCCTCTGTTTAGTGATATCCCATACGGGGGATGATGAAAGCATACCGAGCATGAAGGTGCCCTAGAGTTCTTTTACACAATTATAGCACTATGATTCCACTTTAATTGTCATGGCTGCATCCTTTAGAATCCTGGGCTTTACAGTCTGGTGAGACACTAGAAATCTATGACAGAGAATTCTAAATGTGCTCCCTAAACTGCACAGCCCAGGTTTCCATAGCAAGTTGTCAAGTTATTCACAGTGGAACTCTAATGCTATAAGAGTGTAGAGTTAAAGGGCTTCTGATAAGAGAAAGGAACTCATTCTATGTGCTTCCATGTCTCCTAGAATAGTGAAACACAACATTATTATAGTGTGAGGAGACTATCAATCAATGATATAGAGCATGTTGTAAAACAGTACTTGAAGATTTACCCTTTTGTTGCATAGGCCATAAAAACTCTTTGAGGCTAATAGCAAACTTAATTGTCTTTTATTTCTAATTTCATCTTTTAGGATAGAGTTGGAGTAATAGCACCTGAGCACAATTTCCACCCATCCTACAAGGAGAGGCTGACACACTACATTTGCAGTGGCCTAGAAGTGATGTCATGTCACTTCAAGTTTGATTTTAGGTGTTTTTGATTTGACTGAGTTTTTTTTCCCCCCTGAGAGGTAGGGGACATGGCAATGTTGGTGGGCACAATAAGAAAAATCAGTGTATTCTCAGGTGGTGTTGACAGATTTATCACTTTTTCATAAAAATTGTGCACCAAAATTTGGGAAAGTCCAGGGGCTATAGCATCTTCTAGGTGCCTGGAGGGAGGGATTTAGGGATGCAAAAAGAGGGTTGAGGAATGCAAATAGTCTGTAGGCCATGTCTGTCTAACTTCTGTTTTGAGATAACCCTTTGCAAGGCAGCCTGCTAGATTCAGAAACAATAAACTCATCAACCAATCAGTGAAAACACTCAAAGCAACATTTTTATATATATGAAAAAGCACTTAAGGAACAACTTTTTTTGAAAAAAAATCAGCATATTCAATTGAAACAAATAATGCAGTGCTTCCTATACAAATGGGTTTTCAAAGGACTCTGAACTGTGTATGGAAAGTGGTTTTACAGATTTCTCCCTGCTCATTATTCAAAGCCAGGAGCTCTTTCAATGTCCTACTGAACTGAACTGTTTTCATATGTTCTATACTCGTGTATATGTATGCATTATTTTAGAGAGGTTTAAACCTATATGTTTGATGGGGTACACTCCCCCTGAGGACACAGGTTCACATTTTGGGTGTACTCCTGTACTCAGCTTTGCACTTGGAAGCCCAGGAATCTGTGGTGTCCAGGAGTGCTTTTGCACATTTAAAATGTATGCACCAATTGTGCCTGTTCATTGAGATGCTGTCCATGGTAGTCTTTGCCTTAGTTATATCCCATTTGGACTACTTTAATGCACTCTGCTTGGGGTTCTCCTTGAAGATTGTTCAAAAGCTTCAGCTGGTCCAAAGAGCAGTGGACAAACTGTTAATTGGGGCACCTTACAGAGACCATACTGTGCCAACTCCACTGACTGCCAGGGCACAATTCAAAGTGTTGATTATGACTTACAAAGCCCTGTATGATTCAGGTCCAGGCTTTTTGACAGACTGTATCTCCCTGTATGAGTCAGCCTGGGCTCTGAGATCATCAGGAGAGACCTTTTCTCGGTCCTGCCACCATCTACAAGCACAGCTTGTGGGGAGACAAGAGGGGGTCTTCTCAGTGACTGCCCCTAGACTCTAGAACTTCCTTCTCATGAGGGCCAGAATAGCCCCCTCTTTGTGTTTTCCTGTTGGCAGCCTAAAACCTTTTTATTCCGACAGGCTTTTAAAACAGAATGTTTTTAAAGGACAGGCTAGGGGTGATGTATTGTTTTAATTTTTTTAAGAACTTTTTATCTTTTTAAATTGCATTTTATTCTTTTACTGAAGTGTAATTGTTTTAATAATATAAATAGTTGAATTTTGTTTTAATATTCACTTTTTGTATGTTTTTAATTGTATTGCTCTTTTAAATTGTGAGCTGCTTTAGGTCTGAATTTAAGGGGGGGAAAGCAGAGTATAAATAAACTTAATAAATATACCCTCAAAATAGTTTACAACAATCAGTAAAACAATATGGTAAAATTACACAAGGTCAGTGATAAAATGTTAGAAAACAGCATGTAAATAAATCAGACAAAGTGATCTGATAAAAATATCAGCAGTGTATAAATGTAGGAGCTGAGGAAGCAGTGACAGCCATGCTACTTACCAAAGCTGGCTGGAATAAAAAGATATTTAATGCCAACCTGAAAAGTCAAGAAAGAAAGAGCCAAGTTCTCCCTTCATATTTGCATGGAGAAGTCAGGCAGGTGTGCTCAGGCAAAAGGCAAGGGAATACTGGGGGGGGAGCATGCATCTATCTTCCTTCTCCCACCTGGAGCTCTGGCTTCCATTTCCATGCGTTTTGCCCTGGTGAAGGGAATGTGTGTCAAGGCAAAAGGCAAGAGAATCGGGAATGCGGGAAGGCAAATGCAGGGGGAGCATGGGAGTGAGTTATTCACTGTGTTTCCACTTTTGCAAGGGTTTTGTACCCTGAACCCTCATTAAAGTGGAGAGGGCCATGTATTTTCCATTGAAGTATACCAGAGGATATTCCAGAGATGCATATCCACCATAGAAAAAGTGCTGTCTGTGGTGTACACCAGCCTAATAAATCTCAGTAACAGACCACAGAGAAATCTTTCAGGTGCTGTTTTTGAAGCTCAGCAGGCAACTCTTCAGGCAATCATTCAGATAAGGACATTAAAGGTTAATATGTTCGTCTTAAGCTGGGTTCAGATAGGGAAGGTGGCCAATATGATTAGTGCAGAACATGTGGGATCTGATCAGAATCTTTAGCTCCTACCAAAGTTCTTATTTCTAGTCTGAACCAATAAAATCTTCCTATTAACAGGACTAAAAGAGGAAGTAATCCTGATTCAATGAGGACTGATATCTATTATTGGAAACAAACAAATAACCAACCAAACAAAACAAATGGATATGCAGCTAAACTCCTATCTTGTACATGGTTGTGAGTACAGTCGGCCCTCTACATTTGCAGATTTCAGTTTTGTGGATTTGATTATTCACAGATTATTTGCTGTCACCTCTGCTACTTCCCTGTGCCATTTTTGAGACTGAAAAACTGCAAACGAGGCTTGTAAGTCTCTATTAAAAATGGCGTGGGGGCAGCAGGGGAGGTGGCAGTAAACCCCACCAGCCACCCACTTCTGCCTTTTGAACGAACCCTGATGTCTCAAAGAATTCATGGTGGGTTGAATATAGTGATCATACTTTTTTTTGTGTTTTAATTATGGTTTGGGAGGACCTAGAATTATTCATGGTTTTCCCATTTTCATAGGGTTTGTGTGCCTCTAACCCTTGCAAATGTGGAGGGATGACTGTATTGTCATTTGATATCCCAGCAATGGCCAAAAATTTCAGGAGAGTGTTCCATCTCACTGTGATCATTTAACACAAGGATATGTTTATAGTACAGAGTTAATAATGTTCTGCAGTAACTTTTCTCCATGTGTGCTATAGTTCAGTGGTGGTTTGGGGAGTTGTGTGCCAGCAATCTCTTGACTACACTGTGTGGGGGGAAAATCCTTCACAATTAAGCTGGTTTGATATAAGATGATATAAGTTTGCAGTATCAATATTGTAATAAAGTCATTGGAGCTAGCAAACTGAAAGGGGAATGTGTGTAAAAGCAAACCTTTATGTGTATGTTAAAGCAAAGGGCATAATGAAGGAAGAGGCTTGAATGTTCTGTTTCTGTTAAAGTATTTCTGTCTATTTACCTTTGAAGAATCAAACAAATGAAGTGGGAGGGGATGGAACTGAGCTTCCATGGCAGTACACCAAAAATAGAATACCTTGGCAGGTATTGTACTAACTTGGCAGAGGAAATTGAGATTGTGATCATTTCCCTTTCATCTTAGTTTCTCAAGGCTAAAAATGCCCTTTTTTAAAAAAGTTTCCTTCTGTGATATCGTCTTGATGATCTTTTCTACCCCTTCTGGAATGCCCTTCTGAGGTAAAAAGGGGGAACAGTACTCTTGTGATTTGCTAGAGACTGGATGGACAATTTTCCATCTTGACAGATCTCTTTCTTTCAAATCATCTCCTTCTACTCACGAGAGCATTATTATTGACTGCTATCAGTCAGGCTAAACCTCTTCATATACATTATCATCTCTAGCTACTTAAAGAAATCAGAGTCCATCTTTTAAGAATTCCTGGCTCAGTCCCAACACTAGGCAAAAAATAATGAGGAATCATGTTTTGGCTTTACTAGCCCAAAGCCCAGTTAACACAGAACTTAGCAAAATCTTGTGAAATGACCTAAGGACAGCTTAGCATCTGTGTAGTTCTGCATATGGGAATGTTTCAGGGATAAATTCCCTTTTAAAACAATATAAGTAATTTGTTGTTGTTAGTATCCAGTTATTAAAATGAATCTGTTTTGAAAGAAAAAAAGAGTGGGGGAAAAAACAAATGAAAGTAACAATCAGCTGGAGAATATTAAGTATCAATCAAGTCTAACTTGTTACATACTTGAATAATCCCATGTTGTCTACTTGAATAGTGTTCACACAAAAATCTGTTAAGTGAATGAAGTGCAGCAGTGCCACCTACAATACCTGAGATTTTGCACCCTGAAGGGAATCCTGAATAAATCATATAAAAGCTTTATTTCTGAATGAGCATTCAGAGTTCATGGCTTTTTCACAATACCGCATTGCCTTGCAACTAGCTAATTTCTTTTTGCATGTACGATTAGACTCATTAGTTAAATGGAGTTTATTTGCTTATGTGCTGCTTTTCTTGCAATAACTAGTGTCTTCAGAAATGACAGAGGGTAGCCTGCTAGACATCATTCTCAGAAATGAAGCCTATCTCACAACTGAGGAAAGTGATACTCCATCTTTGCTAGGGGGATGGCTTTTACCAGTCTCAGATTTTCCTAAACATATGAGACTTGATTCTCTATGTGTTGTCTTGGGGGGAAAATCTAAACAGGAGTCCACATATGGTCTGTCTTTGATCATCTTCTTTGCATGAAAGTCTCCGTATTTCATAAACTGTAGATTAATGTTTGAATGTGTAAACTGTCTTCTAGATATACTAAATGTGTGTGCTGCAATAATTAGGTATGCTTGCAGATGCCACACCAAACAAAAGATATCATGGAACCAATCCACTTTAGTAAGATGTTTTGCTGAAAAAAACATATGGAATAAATACTAGACCAGTAGAGAGCTAGTGTAGTGTAGTGTAGTGGTTTGAGTGTAGGACTTGGACCCTGGAAACCAGATTTGATTCCCCACTCAGCCATGGAAACTTACTGGGTGACCTTGTGTGCCTCATACACTCTCAGACCCATGATAGGTTCACTTAGAGTTGCTATATGTGGGAAACAACTTGAAGGCACACCACCACCACAACAACAACAACTATAACAACTACAACAACAACGACAACAACAACAACAACAACAACATTAAAAAGAATCCATAAAATTCTGTGAAAACCTCCAAATGTTTGCATGGAATTGTTTGCTGGAGAAGAAGTTACACAAGACAGGAGAACTTGGTAGTACTCTACAGAGTTGCATTAATTACTAGGAAGGTTAGACTGATGTCATTGCACCATAATGGAGCAGAAAGCTCATGTATAATTATGACCATCAACATTTCTGGAGTTTTGTCTTGCTGCTGAAAGATATCATTTCAGGGTATGTCTGCACAGGAAAATGAGGATCCTGGAACCAATAGTAGATCCTGGAAGAACCAAAACGGAAAGATAGGAAGGCAACAAATTACTTTGAGATGGTGTGTAAAATATTTGTCATCTTCTTTTTAAAGGGCTGGATCAGTTATCTTACGGAATGAATTACTAGACTTGAAACACATTGGCTCAAATCCTGTTCAGGCTTGGTGAAACATAAAACTCTGTCCGGTTTACCTCTACCTGTTGCCCTCTGTGTGTCCATCAACCTATCATCTGCCAGTGAATGCCACTATGGCCATTTAGTGGATACAAGAGCACAAAGAAAACACATGCAGCAACAAGCAAGTCATAATTATTATGGACTTCTGGAGGATTTCTGGGTAGTGCTGACAATGTCATCTTCTTTGCGTGTTTGACTTCAGAAACTCATCTGAATGCTGCCAGGGCATACTCTACCCTCCCCGGGGCATCAAACAGCTGTGGGTTGGTTCAGTGGCAGCACAGGGAATCATTGAATGAAGGTGTTAGATACTTCCTTCAGCAACAACTTTAAAAGGATATAACACAAGTATAACAGGAATATACTCCTGTATATATCACCAATATGATTCTGGCCATGAGTCATTAAAATATCTTCTGTGTAGTATTTACTTGCAAAACAAAACAAAAAAATAGATTTTCTTTCCACTGGAAGAACACCAGATGTTCAGACAAAAACAACAAGTGTGCCCTTTCAAGTTCATATTTAGCATGAAGTGCCCTCATACTTCCCATAGCAAGCTCTCAGGCATATTTGATTTAGGAGAAGGCTATAAAAGCAAAGGTCTAGTAGTTTTTTTGTTGTTGTTGTTTTCATTAAAAACATTAAGCATTGCTGACATTAATAAGTGACTTTGAAAACCAATTCTATTGATCATTTTACATCTCCTGTTGCTAGATTCTTCCCAGGTGTGCCTTTCCCCCGCCCTTTCCTGTCTTGTACCACCACCTTTCCCAGGTGAAACATTAGGTTTCCAAGCATGCACCTTTCTAGTCTTTGAGATCTGCCTGTGACTCTTAGCCTCACTTCTTCATCATGCTCTCAGCCTTCATGTAGAAGCCAAAGCTGCAACCTGAAAGTGAGGCAGTAGTTATATGTCAGGTGCCCTTGTCATTCTTTTGCAAAAAGATTCCATCCTATGGTTGTTCAGTCAGGGCTTTCTGTGTTCATAAAGGCTCTGCATGTTCCATTATTGCCTAGAATCTGAACTGAAGAAAGAAGCAGAAGGAATTAAAGCAGCCCGTTGGGAATGGATGATCGGGCATTTAATTGTACAGTCACTGGATGGCAGTTTGAATTAGCACTGGAAGGCAGTTTGTTGGGTTAATGCAAATTAGAATATGAGTCCTGAAGTGCTAAAAATTAATTGGACACTTTCGGGATAAGAAGCAGATTCCCTAACAGCAAAGCAGTTTATTAGTACCATGGATATTCTTTCTTTTTTTTGTTTATTGTAGTTTGATTTCTCTATGCCTCAAGCTGCTAGTAAATGTAGTAGCTCCTTTCACTTTGGCAATGAAATCAAACCAGGTCAGCTTCATTCTTTTTTTAATTGTCAGTTTTCTTTCATTTTTTTAAAAAATCCCTAAAGCTACCATTTTCTTCTGCATCCCTGGGATGTTGTATAGGAATGTTGTAAAGGGCCAGCTCATGGCATATTTGTATTCTCCATGGCTAAAGACATAAGGCTAGGGAAGGTCAAGTTTGTAACTCTTGATTTGTTTTGTTCTTGCATGCAAGATTCTTTTTTTCCTTCCTGCAATTCTTTTCTCCTCACTTTTGATATAAGTGAGATACTTACTGTCAGCCTCAAGAGAGTTTTCTCATTTTTAAGATTCTTGTACGAATCATGGCGATTGCATAAATTGCATATCTAAGCTGAAATAACTGCTCCCTTGCTGCACAAACTGTTAAAAACTACAAGCATTGGATATGTTGTTTGTGTCGTTTGGATCAATCAGCCAGTCTTTCCATGCTTGCTGAATGGGTGTGCACTTTTTTTTTTCACCAAGGGAAAAGCCACTAGTGTTGCACAGACAGATTTTTCCCCCCAGACAACTAGACAGATTTAATCTATGCAAATAGCATTGCACAGGCAGATTTTTTTTTCACAAAGGGAAGAGGCAATAGTGTGGCACAGACAAATTTTCATGCAAATTACAAAAACCTCAAAACAACCTGCTCCTGCATCAAAAACTCTTGCAGAAGTTAGTGACTTCATAGCAGCTTGTCCCAGCATGACTGAGGTAGCCTCTGTCATCAAAAAAAGAGAAATTTTGTGAATTTTATTTATATTCTTCACTTTGCTGGACCCATTTATACAGGTATATTAATTAGATGGTTCGCAGCCTGAATAGATAGAGGTTAATTCACATCTGGCTGGTGGCTTTTATATCATAGAATCATAGAGTTGGAAGAGACCACAGGGGCCATCCAGTCCAACCCTCTGCTATACAGGAACCCACATCAAAATACTCTCAACAGATGGCCATCTAGCCTCTGCTTAAAAACCTCCAAAGAAGGAGACTCCACCACACTCCAAGGCAGCATATTCCACTGCAGGACACCTCTGACTGTCAGGAAGTTCTTCCTGAGGTTCAGGTGGAATCTCCTTTCCTGCAGCTTGAATCCATTGCTCCTTGTCCTTGTCTCTGGAGCAGCAGAAAACAAGCCCACTCCCTCCTCGACATGACATCCCTTCAAAGTATCAGTAGAATCTGTGGTGGTTGGTGGCTTTTATATCAGTCAAATCTCTTCTGGGTTTTTGTCTGACCTTTAAAGGAGCTGTCTAAGGTGCAGAACATCTTAGGGAGCAAAGTTCAGCAACTTAGCCCTTTTAAATCATCTCTAAGGTGGAAGCTACCGCCTCCCACTTCATCTTACCACAACTTCATTTTTCCTTCTTAACTGTCCATTGTGATGGAGATTACTGTTCTGCAAGAAAAGATTCCTCACAAAGAGGTTCTTTGTCACTTACCATGATTTAAGTGGTTGTAATCAAAATGGTGGGTTCTTACCATAAGGACAGATTCAATATCATATTGTTTCTCCTGAGCTATCTTGGGAAAAGGTTACAATCAGTCCTGTCATGATTTTTTTTTTTTTAAAAAAATCTTATTCAAGGTTAGATGAGTAAGTTTTTCTTTCACATCTGTCAAGAGGCAAGAGCTTTTAGACTTCATGGAACAATCTCATGATGCACATTAGGCTTATCTTGTGGCAGGTGATATATATAAAAAAGTGAAGGCCATTCATGGAAGTGAATGTGATGCACAAAAAGTGATTATTTTGTGACACACATACTGTGAGAATGTCTACTATTTTGAAAAGCATGTTGCTTTCATTGCTAATTAAACTGTGCCTACACAAATTCTGCTCTGTTGTGTATTGTTTGTTTCAGAAGCTGTATATTTTCTGTAACCCTTTTCATCAGATAGGTAGATCATGTGGAGTAAAACTGCTCTCAATTAAAAAGTGGTAGAGATAACCTTGAAGTTCTCATTCTTTTATTTTTCACAGCTGTGATACTGTTCAACAGTTGTGAAACATGCATTTACACTAGCATAGCAGGTATGCTGAAGTTATCTTATGCCAGAATTTTACCAAATTGCATTATTGCACAGCTGATTGTGCAACAGGCAACCTCCTACTCAATTGTTGTGTAATGATATAATTACTCCCCCTCCACTAAATGAAAGAGAGGGTCCTGTCAGGCTCCTAGGATGTGCCACAGCTTGCACAAAAGTTACTCTGGTGTAATGCCACTTGCATTACCCAGATTAGGATACCACCTTTGTGCAACCTTCCTGAAAGTGCACCCGTTTGTGATTCATTAACAAGGTCCTAGTGAGGTCTCTTCAGACTTTTTTTAAAGATTTGTTGGATATCACCCACATTTTTAATACTGAAAGGGCAATATAAAAAAATAGTGATAAGAATTTGACAAGAATTATGAAAGTTTACCAGAAATACATTGGGGATTTGCCTTTTTTGTCTGTATTCCAATCCACCGGTCCCTTTTCAACATCTACACTCCATAGAGGAAGAGATTAAATCCACTGCCTAATCATTGTTTTTCTAAGGAACTTGGAATAATGATTCGTAAATGTTAGACCTCCAGGTGTTTTGGACCTGAATCTCTGATCATTGGTTAAGCCGGTTGTGGTTTCTGGGATTTGAATTCCAAAACATCTGTAGGTTCAAAGATTGAGAACCACTAAGTTGGAGGAGAGTCTTAATGACAAACAAGGGCAACATATTGTCATACCTGATATTTTGAAAAGTCTTAAGGACTTCATCATTACCAATTAAATTCTAGTATGGTCAGTCTTGGGTCCAATTTGATTCTAAATTTCTAAGACCAGTGAGGCTCACTGGTTCTTATCATGATCCAAAGTATTTTCAGATGAGGCACTATTGATTTAGCATGTGTCTATGTATCCTAAACTTTCTAGTACCTGGAAGATGTTGTATGTGATGATCTCATGGTGATCACCACCTCATACATTCAGTGAACAGATGTAAAAGTATTCATGTGGCCAGTTCTATGGCTTACTACTCTGCCCCAAGTATTAGGTTGGGTTAATCATTACAGTTTGGCCCTGAAAGTGGAGGGTGAGTGTGTTGAGGCAGGAAATTGCTGTGTTCAATGATGAGGACAGTCTTATAGAAGTGAAAACAGACTATAGGTAAAAGCCTAAGGGAGCCTTGCCATAACTTACATTGTAGTGGAAACAGTCAAAGTTAACTTGCCTGTAACAAAAGAAGGAAGGGTGTGAGGAAAAAAGACCTTGTATATTGGGGGCGGTGAGGGAGCCAACTGAAAGGAAAAGAAAAGAAAAATGGTTAATTAATTGTTGTGTGTGAAAAAATGAACAGAATGCCCTCGTTTGATTTCTCTCCTTAATGTCTAGGGAGAGAATTTATGGGATCTGAATATGTTTGGGAAATATCTGTAAACTCTGATTCCTAGTCAAATCCTGTGGTGAACAGGCAGTTGCTCCATAGTGGAAAAATGCATCCTGCTATGCTCAGAATTAAATAGTTAATAGTTGATTTGTATTTCTGTTTATGAACCAGAATTGGTAGATCCACGGAGTGGTATTTGGCTAGTCTTTTGTTTTCAAGCTTTAATGTCCTTCAGATATAATATGGGAACAATATCCCAAACAGGTATAAATTGCAGTATAATTCATATATGTGCTTAATATGCATTTATGAATCATGACTTGCAGTGTTTGTTATATACTTCCCTGATTTTAGAGTGGTAATCTGCTTGGGGTATTAAGGGGATCTTCAAAACAGGTTCAGCACCTGGGATAGCTCCTTTAATTTTCATAGTAAAACCCAGAACAGATTCGCTGCCCCAATGACATGGAAAACATCAGCTGCCACTGATGTAGTATGTGGCGTGCATCACTGCTTTTATCACCTGAAGCCACCTGCTTGTACACTGAGAACATCTGAATGCTCATTGTGGTTTCCCCACAATGGTCCAGCAGACAGTTCTGATGGTTTTCAGACTTTCCCCCTAGCCTCAGTCGCTGTAGCAGAGTCCGTGTTATCATCTCTGAAATGTTAGAGTATATAATAGGATCTAGCTGGTAATGCAGGCTGTATCCGTGACTGACTTGCTATGAGATCCTGGGGAAACTATGCAACTTCCCTAATGGCTCAGTGTACTCATCAGTCAAATGCATATAATAATATCAAACTGCCTCACAGTGAGATTTAATTGAGAAATGATTGCTCTGTGTTGGCAGACCTCTGCTATATGAAAGTCCTCTCATAAAGTCCTTTCTTCAGCATTTTCCCGTTAGCCTCGTAGCAACATATATAAACAAAATTGCAGTGTGACTGTTTTCATTAATAAAGAAAAAAATCGATGCAGCAGT
Organism: Ctenosaura bakeri; assembly: GCA_948474755.1. NCBI lineage: Eukaryota > Metazoa > Chordata > Lepidosauria > Squamata > Iguanidae > Ctenosaura > Ctenosaura bakeri. The sequence continues at coordinate 246,366 of CAOLHI010000883.1, read as the reverse complement.
TTCCCCCTTAGGTAAAAGGTAAAGGGAGAAGAAGGGGGAAAGCTATCTCTATTTTGCTAGAACAGCAGCCTCTCCCACAGCACATTATTTTTCCCAGTGAGTCCACTGAGCCAGCTGCACACAGGTTGTAGTTCTTAAGCCTTAGGCAGTACATGGTATTTAAAAGCAAAAGGATCAGACTCTGTATTTTAGGATGTAAAACTAGCTACCTATGCAAAGGCCTTGAGGAGCCGCAGCTAAGTGTAGCGTGCTGCAGAAAGAATTTTAGTGTGTGACCACAGTAAGCTTCACTTTGACATTTTTCAGTCATCCCAGTGCTGAAATTGCTGAAGACCATTTTCATGGCAAATGATCCAGGGTAAAACACCAACAGCATTCTGGTCCAAATCTTACAAAACAAAAGGCAGGAAGAAGATGCAGGTGAGATACGGAGTAACTCAGTGGATTGGAGACTGAGAGATTTTGACACCCCTAATATGCCTAATAATAATGAGATTTTGTCACTCTTAAGGAAAAGTTGTATATAGGCTGGCCAAATAGCTGACAACTCTGTTTGCAGCCAGGTCTTTATAGCCAATCTAACAGCAAATCTAAATAAAGGAGAATCTCTGAGTTGCAATTTGGAGCTAGAACATGCTTCCTGGAACCCCCCCCCTTACTGTTTACTGTTGAAATGAGAGGTAAAGCTGCAATAGTACTTTTCCCTTCCTTTTTTTTTTTCCTGCCTCACCAGCTGTGACACAAGACTGCTCCTATGTGGAGCCTACCTTTTCTTGCCACAGCAGGAGGAGAAAGGGTGTACAAAAGAATGGGTGGGAAAAGTGGTTGGGATAAGCTGCAAAGTCCAGTTTTCCAAAAGGGAAGTGCAAAGATATGGGATTTCAATCTGGCAAAGTAGGCAAGGATTGCAGTGGGAGTCTGAGCAGAAGTAAAAGAAATATCCATGAAAAAAAGGCAACATGCATTTGTAGGACTAGACAGTCACATGTTAACATACTGTGAAAATGTTCTCAAATATAGGCCCATGTTTAGACATCTAATGCATGTTTAAATATCTGATTCTGCTTACCCCATTCTGGACATTGTCTTCTATTTTTATTGTACAGTTTTTCCCCCCTTTCACATTCCTTATTTGTTACTCTTCTCTTACTTTGAAGTACAATTTCCTTTCCTAGGCTTCTACCTGTGGAGCTTGGCTGGATATCCCATTAATTGTTATATATTGGACAATTAGCAGTGACACAGACTTGAGTTGATTGAGTAGACTCAAGTCAGGCTCAAGTCACTTCAGTGACTCAACTTGGCAATAAATGAAATGCTGATTTGATTCAACTTATGACTAGTATATTTTCAGAGACTGATGTGCTGCCCTTAGTTCAGTAGCGTAACACATTCTTCCTGAACTTTACAATTTTGAACAATGCCTCCATCTTTTTTTGCCTTATGGTCACATGATGATCTGTCTCAAGCCCAAAGGTTGGGCCATTTCTCAGATGAGAATACAAATATGTCAAGCAATAGGCTTGAGGTGGGGTTGAGATCTGATTGGCAGCCTGTCTCTGCTGCCTATCTAAGGAGCATTCTAAAACTTCTAAAACTCCCCCCAAGAGCATAAGGAAGGATCCTCCCTTTTTAAGATTTTAAGTTTCAGTAATGGGAAGTAAGAAGAATCCTATTCCTTGCTTAAGAAACTGGCTTTTTGACTTGAGATATGACTTGAGACTTGACTTGAAAGTAAAAGACTTACATACATCACAGGCAATTAGTAAATACATCTAAACTTTTTTTTTTTTTTTTTTTGCTTCTCCTCCTAACTGTGCTATAGAAGAAAACCATGGCTCCAGTTGCTAAACTGAGTCATAATGCAATGATTAAATAATTAAAAACCACTTTTGAACACCTTCTTCTCAGCTTGCCATGACTTTGGACAAAAGCCCAGAGAAAGAAGGAGGGAGTGAAATTAGTGGGAAGAGAATTCATTTGGTAGAAATGACTTGCAGTATTTTTTTTTTTTTTATCAAGGCAGGAAGATTGATAACAAGCATTAGTACATCTAAATCATACTGATTTGTATATTTGTCTAAGTTTACCATTACAAAGATATCATGGGTCACCATGCTACAGCTAGGCTGATGGTGCGTGTTTTGGTTCTCTCCCATGAAAAAACACCTTGCTATTGAATCTTTCCTCCAAGATTCTTTTAAGGGGAATCCTGGATGAGTGTTCATACTGAAGCACGAGACTTTTGAAGCTATCTTTGTCATTTTTTTTAAAGCAAGGGTGTGCACTTTGAAAGGTCTTTGTTTTTGTTGCCAAAGCAAACTCACCGTCTCTTCATGAAATGACCTAAAAGCTGTCACACTCCAGAAAACACACACAAACAAAGCACAATCACTATTTTCTTGTCAGTTGCTTTTAGAGGGGTGCCTGTGTGTGTACGTGTAGATAAATATGACTATACGTGGGTGTAAAGAGCTGACAGCTTAAACATTACAGCTTGCTGCATTAGAGGCAATGCTGATGGACAAAAATTGATGCAGTGTTTGGATCTTCATTTGCTGAAGTAAAAGAAGCAGAAAGAGCTTTATTTCCCATAAGGCTGTGTTTCCAATGTTCTTTTTAAACTTAAAAAAAAACAAACAAACCCAGGCCAAGTCCGTTCATCAGCCCCAGACAGGGTAGATGAACTGTCATGCTGCATGAATGCCTCAAGACATATTATCCGCTTCCTGATTATTTCATGAATGGCACCTCCATTGGGTACCTTCACACACTGCTGCAGCCAAATTCTCCTTTCATGAGATGGGCTCTTTCAGCAGTATGTTAAAGTGCTCATAGTGATTTAGTAGCATAAATACTGGTGTTAGCCCTCTGTGTTCCCACTCAGGATATCTATATGCATGTTAATACTTCAAAGGAAAGCACACCTACCTTTAAAAAAACATAATATCCAGTTCCTACTTTGCACAAGTGTGCACAGATTCTTTGAAGTTTGCTGACTAGGTGGTGAACTGAAATCATGGTAATGGGAAAACCATTGCATCTTCACTTTATGACTTGCCTCTCAAGGAAGTCATGTTGCTCAAAAGGCTGGGTTCTTGTAACTTAATTCACTCACTATTGAAAAACTTGATGAACAATGTGGTTAGGTACTCAAGCTTTTCAGCAAGTTCACTGATGTAGTTGAGCTTAATGTATGTTTTTCTATGCGGATAATATATTCTATGTCACACATGCAGTGCTTTATTTACTGTATTTTTTCCTTGTAGAGCAGATGATAGCTGGGTACAAAGCAAAAAATATGAAAGTAAATGTAAATCAGAGTAAATAATACAGTTCTTATTTCTGCATCTGTCCCAGTTTGGAAAGCATACCTGTTCTGCTTTAGCCAGCTTTGTTTACAGGAGACTTTCATCTCTATCTCTCTTTCTTTCTGACCTTGAATAAGAGCCAGCATGATGTAGTGGTTTAAGCATTTGACTAGACCCATGGAGACCAGAGTTTGATTCCCCACTTGGCCACAAAAATCCACTGGGTGACTTTGGGTGCATTACACACTCTCAGCCCCAGAAAATACCATTATAGATTTGCTTTAGGATTGCTGTAAGTTGGAAACAACTTGAAAACACACAACAACAACAACAACAACAACAACACACTCTAAATATCCTAAATCCCATGTAGTCTTAGAAGCTAAGCAGGGTCAGATCCAGTTAGTACTTAGATGGGAGACCACCAACAAAGCTAAGGTGCTGTAGGCCACATTTCAGAGAATGAAACTTTCAGAACTACCTCTGAGTATTTCTTAAGTGTTTCAACTTTGTAAATTGTTTAATTTTTTAAATTTTTTTATATTTTTATGAATGATTAATGATTTTTATGATTGCTTTGATGTTGTTGGCTGCCTTGATTCTCATTGTTGGGAGAAAGGCAGAATATAAATGAAATAATAATAACAATAACAACAACAACAACAACAACAACAACAAGTAGTAGTAGACAGCCAATGGCTTGAAGGTACATAGACACATACACACACCAACTCCATTAATTCAGTCACTAGTTCTATGTGTTTTTAAAGAAGTTTTATGTAAGTGAAAATTCAGTTTTTCTGCTGAGAGAATTCTAAGTTGACACATAATGTTGGTTATGATATATTAAACATACCCTGAGAAGAGTTCAGTAATATTAATCTTGCCTTTCTATTTAAATGTATACAAAGCAGAGTTCAAGAATAACTGTTGATTAACATTTTAAGTTACTAATTCACTATTTTTATGATTTCACCTAACCTTCTAGATTTTCCAGTTAACACTAAGGTTAAGAAATGTGGTTTAGTTTTTTTAAAAATATTTTTATTGAAAGTTTTGAAATGCATTAAAATTCTACAAATACATAAAGAGAAACAAAAAAGAACAGGAAAAGATTACAGAATGAAGAAAAAAGATTACTTCCATTTTTCCTTTCAATGGTATATAACATTCAAATTATTTCAAGCCTCTCTAAATGAAAATCCAACAGATTTCTTCTTTGCTTTCCCCATTACATTATTTCTTCACAGCCAAAAATATTTTTCTTCTTCTCAAGGTTGGCATATTTAGCATTAAATATCAACCAATATCTTTCTATAATCCTATCAACTGTCTAAGCTATTATACCATTTTACATCATGATAAATATCATTCCATTTTCTCACTTTTAATAATAACAAGAACTTACTAACCAGATTACATAGTACCAATCCTGCTAAATATAGCTATAAATCTTTTACATATAATATAGCTTCATTAAATCCATTCTAACTTTAAACTGTCTAACTCTAGAATTTCCATTGTATTTAAACTCCTTCAATGTCATCATATAAAGTTCTTTTTCAAGCTAATACACATGTCCCATTCTTAGGCCCTTTCTGCATGCGGCGAGGGAAACCCTCCCCGCCGCTACTCACCGGCTTTTTGGTGGGTCCGTTTGGGTCTGTCGGGACGAGGAGCAGTGCAAGCTCGACGCTCCGCACTGCTCCGGCATCCAAAATGGCAGCTTCCGGTTGAGGGAGGCTCTCCACCAACCGGAGAAGCTCACCAGCCGAAAGCCTGCCCCTGGCAGATCTGCAGGCCTGCAATAGTGCACACCTGCAAATGTGCACCAGAGCGCAGGGACGGAGCGACATTGGGTTGCGCACTCCGTACTTTTTAAAAACCTCTTAAAAGAGGTTTTTAAAAAGCACGCTGTGCGACCAGTTCCGGTTGCTCTGGAGTGGACTGAGGTGCGGAACTACGAAAATAGTCCACCCCAGTCCACTCCATGGTGCAGAAGACCTCCATTGGAGGTTGCTCTGCACCATTTTAATAGGCCCGTGCGGAAAGGCCCTTATTGTCTTATATCTGTAAAGAAATCTAATGCAGTTGGTCCTCCTTATCCACAGATTCTGTAACCACAGATTCAACCATACACAGCTCAAAAATATTTTAAAAATCCCCCAAACCTTTGAGTTGTTCACTGTTTTATATAAGAGACACCATTTTATATCTAATGTATAAAAGTCAGAGTTTGTTTGCCAGTGTCAGGCAAAGACCTCATATGATTGGCTGCCCAAGAAGATTCTATGGAATCCTGGGGTTTGCAGTTTAGGGAGGGGCCTTTAGAATTCTCAGCCAAAGAACTCTTGTACCTCAGTCAACTGGGTCTGTCTTGAATAGGTCAGTTGCTATGGAGATAAGGCCTAGCAGCAAGGAGGAGGGCAGTATATTCCCTCAGGAACCCTACCTCTGCCTGTTAATAACTCTGAATATGGATTGGGTTGGGGAACATGGGGAAAAGTTACAGGTACTGGACAAGACAGTTTGGGAAATTAGAGACACAGGATCTCAGATCTTTCTAACAAGTATTACCTATGAAAAAATAAAATCCTGGGCAATGCTGGGTATATACTCTAGTAATTTTGTATAATGGGATTTGAACTTCCACAGATTTTGGTTCCATGGGAGATCCTGGAACCAAACCTTGGTGGATACTAAGGGTCCACTGTAACCTTCTTGAACCAGTCATTATTTCTTCTATTTTACTTTAACTCTTATTTTCTTCTTCCTCCATCCTAACCATTACCTCCTCCCCCCCATCTTCTCAGATTCTCTTTTTTATGGCTTGTTGTTATTTCCACTTCCTTCCAATTTTCTGCTTTAAAAGAATTATCTTGAGATTGAGTACTCTCCTGTTTCATTTTACTCTCTCCACATTCCTCAGCCTTAAAGACCAATCCTTTTATTAAATCATCATGAGTTTGTTTTTGTATCAGTAGAAATTCCTTGGACATCAATTCCAGATTAGCCTCCCCCTTCTCCTCCCCTTTTCACTGTAATTCCTGTTTCACAATCCAGTATTACTTGGACCCTCTTCAGTTTTACAGGATAATCCCTCCATTGAATCAACTTGAATTTCTTTATCCCATACAGTTTTCACTGTTCACTATTTGCAGATTAGCCCCATATTCTCCCCCCACCTTGCATTACATTCCAAAACAGTTTGTCTTAAATCCAGCAATCTCCTTTCTCAGATCTTATGTCAAATCTGTTCACAGCCTTGTCATTATAGTTAGAAATCCCTGATCTCTCAATGTATCTTGAACAACAGTTGTTGTAAAAAAAAAAGAAAATAAATAAAAATCATAGTGTTTTAACTTTATTCAATCCAGCACTCAAACAGTTAACAGACTATTTGCTCACTGCCACCTGGTTCAAGATATCTTATATGCTTTAAAGAGATAATATCTTCACTTTCCCATGATATAATTTCTCTTTACTCAAATTCAGTTCAGTCATAAAAGTAAAGAAAAATCCATCCACAGAAATGTTCTTAAATACTTGTTATATCCTTTTAAGCACAATCTTGTTAGGTAAACACACTTACTCAGTAGTTGCAAAAAGAAGGCAACTTAACCAGGATTCCCATTCAATCACCTAAATCAGAAGAATATTTTGCTTATATGATCCCATAGTTTTATTTATGAGTCTTAAAAAAGCAGCTGCCAAATGAGTGCCCATCATATGAAAACAACTACATTTCATGACAAGGGCAAAGATGTAACTCTTTTGGTCATCCATTGTTCATTCTGCATTTACTCATGAGTAAATGCAAGTAACAAGAATGACAGATTCTTGTGAGCAATTGTCTCACTCCCACTTTAATCCAGGGAAAGTTTCACAAGCTAGAGATCCCTCTGGCCAGCATTTTCACTTTGAAAATTTTCCTCCTTGCAGAGAGCCAGCCAGAAGATTCAGTCCCCTATCCTGCCCTTAAGTCCAAAAATATGGTTTAGTTAATAAGGTTATTAAAACTTGTTAGAATACATTAGGGTAGGTAGTTCTCTGTTACATTCAGTAAGGCCTGCTGCCTCAGGAGAACTCGAGGAGAACTCGAGGAGAATATTAGAATTGCAGGAAATGTGTCACATGGCTGTGCTCTTGAGCAGAATCATAATGAAATTCCATTTCTTTGGGAAGATAGCAAGAAGGAGCGCAGAATGGAGAGAACTTTCTGGAGCCGTATCACACAGTAAGTCATGGAATGGAACAGGCACAGATAAAAGTAATTTATTTGCTTAACAGAAGAACAAGGCCCTCAAGCAGAACCTGTCTTTCAGAATGGCTTTAATGGGTTTATGTGGAAGGAAAATGTCCTTTTTTTTTAGGGACTGGGGGAGGGATGAAGGTACCTTATGCGCATGTGTTTATGTCCCTTCAAGTTACATGGTGACTTGTGGCAATGTGAATTTCATAGGGTTTTTTTTGAGCAAGGAATACTCAGAGGTGATTTTTCCAGTTCCTTCCTCTGAAATATAGCCCACAGCACCTGGTGTTCTTTGGTGATTCTAGTACTAATCAGAACTGACCCTGTTTAGCTTCCAAGAGTAGAAAGTATCTGGTACTTTTAGGGTATTTAGGGCAGGGTGCATTGAGGTTTGCTCAGCATCTTCTCCCATTCTATTGACTATGTTCTGGACTGATTTCTAGTGTATATTGTTGCATAATATATATTATAATAATATCTGAGGTGAGATGTGCTGAGCCCATTTGCAGTTCTTTAGTGCATTGCTCACACAGTGCTCTTGGATAATTAAGTGTAAAGTTTTTCTCACACAGGTCTTTCACTTCTTTCTCTCAGCTGCTCTTTGTCTCTTCCTACTCTTTTCCGTTTGCTTTTTAATCCCTCCCTCCCCCTCCTCCTTCTCCTTCATGCCCTTTTAATTATGAAGTAAGGATAAGATGGGTACATGGAGCAGAGAAGAGTGGGCTTGTTAGATGCTTGATCATTAAGTGTCTAATGATAATTACATCTGCAGAAGCGACATTATATTTGTGATCTGAGGCTCTTGCATGCAGAAGCTATGCTCTGTGACTGATCTTTGCAGATCTTCTTGATTGGGAATGGGGAGACAGAAAGGATGCAGTTATTCTATTGTGCAGGAAAAAAAAATTCTGCATATGAGCAGAGAACCTCAAAAACTTCAGGTTCAGAATTCTCTGCTCTTAATATACTTCACCAATCATTGTAGCTGTCCACATATTGGTGTACTTGCAGTGCATCAATGCACTCTAATTGAAATAAATCACTTCTGGAAACATTTAACAGACAAGGCACTTGAAGAGTGAGTTAGGTATATATGTTGGTGGGGGTATAAAAAAGAGAGATGTGTATGCAGACTGAATTGAAGAAACTGTAAGAAGAAATCCCAGGCAGCACATTAACAAACAAACTCTCAAAACTGGCGTGTACAGCTTTCCTGACTGAGATTTGGGGGGATGTATATACCACACACACACACCTTTTTTTACCTTTGGAACACAATCCACCTAATTTGTGGCTGCAAAAGTTTCACCCACAGACTGCTAGGGAATTTGCCATAGAAGGAACAATTTGTCAGACAGGGCCATTTTAGCTATGGGAGGGGGGCAGGTGGAGAGCAGGACTTGTTTAAGGCTTCAAGAGGCTTCTTCTTTTTTTTTTTTTTAATACAAAAATTAAAAGTGACAGCATATGTCAGATATAGAGTGACTTCCTGTTAGGCTGGCTTACTCAGATGTATCTATTTTTGGACAGAATGCAGAGGGTTATTCTTTAGCCTTTTGTGACTACTCGAAAACTTCTGCCCTGGTGGCTATTAAGCTTGCAGTTGGGCCACTGCTGATGCTGCTCACTTTGTAGAGAAAAGAGGGTTGGAATGGCAAATCAAATGATGTAGCTGCAGCTTCTCTGGACTCTGAGGGGAAGGAAAGGAGTATGTACTCTATCTTTAACCACAACTTCATTTTCCCCCTCCAAGCTCTGACCTGCTGTTTCTTCATCATCTGAATTACCTCTGTCTCCCTCTTCTTCCCACTGCTGAGCAGCAGCAGTGTGGACTGTCCAAAGGCTTGATGGAAACCAGGATGTGAGTGCAGCATTATGCTTTACCTGTTCTCAAAGAAGTATCTCTGCTAGTGTCTTAAATGTAAAAAAGAGGAAGGAAGGGGGAGAAAAATTAAAAAGAAAAGAAAAGCAATAGCCCTGATAGTAACTGGTTTTGCTTTTCACATTAGCTTTCATAAGCCATTTCCGCACTAGACTGCTATAGCACTATTATTCCACTTTCAACATCCTATGGAATCCTGGGGTTTGCAGTTTTGGGAGGGGCCGGATGGTTTGTTTGTATATCATATTAGGTCATCTTATACCTATGATATACATGAGTACTACCAGTGGAGAGATGAATGGTGTACTGAAAGCTGAAATAAATATGAAGATAAACATCTGTTTATTGTTCCTATTGGTTTTCTTTTTTTATTCTCCAGGGCATCAACACTTTGGAGCGTGACAACCCATTGTTTCATTTTTAAGGAAGATCTAAAAGAATGATGTGTTCTTGGGTTAAAAATGTTGCCACAGTTAAAAATGAAACATTTATCATCTTTAACCTTTGGATGGGATATTCAAAATGCCTTCTTGTTTGGCCATTCTTTAATTTGGAAATAGCATCTTGGCTAGTTTACACTTCTTCCAGGATCTTTCTAGTGCAATTATACGATAAATGAATTTAATAAAACATTGCTTGGCATTTTGATTGGGTATGTGATAAAAGAATGCCTAGTGCGTAGTTCCAAAATTCATCTAGAACAATATCACTATAGAATGCCTTCCTATTGTGACAGTCTATATTTGAAGTTTAGATGGGCACCAGTCCTTCCATGATTAGACCTTTTCAAAATAATTATCTCTCATGTCTCATTTATATGGATGAGTAATCAAACTATCAAAGTAACTTCTAAGAACTCCAGCCTGTGATCTTGATTTCATCTCATTTGGCCTTTTCATTGATTCAGCACATACTACTTGAAATTCAAACCGAATTGCTTCATTATTTTACTGAATGCATTGACCATGATGCTACGGTATTAATATTTTCATCATGAAATTTAATTGTTGCATTTTAATGTAAAAATTTTAGTAGAATAGTGTTGTGATTGGATTATTATTTCCAACCTTACAGCAACCCTAAGGTGAACCTATCATGGGGATTTTTTGTCAAGAAATATTGAGAGTGGGGCTTGTCTTTGCCTCCCTCTTAGGCTGTGGAGAGGTGACTTGCCCAAGGTCACCCAGTTGGTTTCCATGGCCAAGCGGACATCTGAACCCTGTTTTCCAGAGTCCAATGCTCAAACCACTACACCCTGAATAACACTGTATATTTCACAACTTTTGAAAGCCCTTCTGATGTTGGTCAGCCATATGTTTCCCAGTTTTCATCTCTGAAATGGAAAGCCATTTATTTTATTACAATCTGTAAATGAGATGTTACTGTTTGTTTTAAATTTAATGGAAATATGAATGTATCCTAATAGAATCTTGTTGCTGTTTTCAGGCAGTATCCTTAACAATGTAGCCTGGATAAAGATTTTATAAGATTTTATCCAAAGGCATACATACAGATCCAACTGGAATGGTTAGTTAGGGGCATCTTCTTAACCCACAAATGTGTGTGTGCATGCGCACGACGTGTGCATGTATGTGTGCATGTGCTCATGTGTAAATATTTTAAGAATTTCAGTGGTCAGTTGTGTGAAGGAGTAGAATCAGAGAGTGACCCCAGACCCCTTGAGTGATAGCCAGGAATGAAGCTTTAAAAAATTATCTGCTTGTGTGCTGCTGTATTGGAAAGAGAAATTGGCAATTATGTGTTCATGAAGTTTCATAGCCAGAAAAAAATGGGTATGTGAAATTTCAGTTCTGCCCCCATAGGCTAGTATTCTGTTAGAGATATGTGGTTGAATACCCTCCGTGATTTCAGAGACGAAAACCAGAAAACATGTGACTGAACAACATCAGAGTGTGGTCAAAAGGGTGTGGCCAAGAAATAAGAGGCTAAAAGTTGTTAATGAGGAATAGCAATGGAACTGCTATTTTAAGCAGAAAGACCACGCGGTGTATGTACTGTTAAGAAAGCCCAGAAAAAAAATTAGTCTACTGGGAAGGATAGAATTGCACCCTCCTCTTTTCTTCTCCCTCTTGCTCAATTAGCTGATGGCAAACTACCTTTGTGGTTTAAACTCATTTTGCAGTAATTGAAAGACAAAGGGGCGAATGGGAAGAGGAGAGAGAAACTGGTACATTTTAAAAACAGCTGACAAACTGGGACATAAAATGATTAATTGGGGCCATCCCTTCCCAAACTGGGACAGTTGGAAAGTATACAGGAGGTAAATGGGCGTTTAGTCTGTGTATGTTCTTTTTTTGCACATTGGAAAAGGCTGCCACTCTGGTGCACAGCAACAGCTTGTATCAATAGGATTTACACGAATATTGTTGATAACTAGTCAATAATTCAGGCAGTTCCTCTACTCTAGCTGGGACTCATAAATGGATTAGAGGTACAATGTGTAAAAGGGCCATTATGAAATACTAAACTCAGTATACTTGAGTTCCATGGATTTTCTGCATATGTATAACTGTCTATTGGACAGCTGTGCCAAGTCTGTAATCTTTATGGACTTTCTTTCTTACAGTACAGTCATTACACATTGACTGTTAACTCTATTGTGGCTTACATGTACATATGGATGGTGGTAACATGGGCAATTACATAAGTCCTTTTGGATAGCACATACATATTTAACAGTTTGCTAGGTCTCTGAGTGTTAAGTGCAAAGTCTGAAGAGATATCGGAGTATAACAACGTATTCTGATGACACTCAGCTCTGTTTTTCCAATTCCAATGAAACTGTCTCTGTACTAAACCAATGTCTGCTGTCAATAATGGACTAGATGAGAGCAAACAATTTGAAACTTAATCCAGATAAAATAGAGGTGCTTCTGGCCAATCAAAAAGACAGATCAGGAAATTGGGATTTAGCTTGTGTTGGATGGTGTTTCACTCCCCTTTAAATCTTAAGTTCACAGTTTCGATGTGCTCCTGGACTCAGACTTGAGACTGGGTACCCAGGTTTCATCAGTGGCCAGGAGTGTATTTGCATAGCTAAAGCTGGCACACCAGCTGTTCGTATTTCTTGAGATGTCAGATCTCACTACTGTGACACATGCTTTATTACATCCTGTTTGGATTACTGTAACACACTATGTATGTCTACCTTTGGAAACTTTTTGGAAACTTCAGTGAGTCCAAAATACTGCAGCCAGATTGCTGACTGGGGTAGGTTGTAGGAAACATATAATCTTCTTGCTGAAACAACCCAACTATCTTCCAATCCATTTCTGGTCACTATTCACAGTTCAGACTATGACCTTTAAAGCTTTACCTAGCTTGGATCTAGAGTATGTGAAAAACTGTATCTCATAATATGAGTCTGACCATGTTCTAAGATCTGAAGGGAAAGGCTTTCTCTTGGTTCCACCACCATCCCAGGCACTTTTGGTGAACACATAGGAGAGAGCTTTCTTGATGATTGGTCCCATTTTGGAATTCCTTTACCCAAGAAATCCAATTGGTCCCCTCTCTGTCGTCTTTCCTCTGGCAGGTAAAGACCTTTTTATTTAAAGAGGCATTTAGCTTTTAGTATGCAGTGGGAGAGAAGAAATTTTAGTGGGGAGTGTACTGTTTGTTTTATTTTATTATGAATTGAATATTTTAATGAGGTTTATAACTTTTTTTTAAATCAAAGCTTAGTTTACTTTTTTTAAAAAAAGAAAATGTATTTTGTTTTTAAAATGATATATGCCACCTTGAATCCTCTACTTGGAGAAGGATGGAATATAAATTAATTAAATAAAAATAAACAAATATCTGTAACCATGTTCTGCTGAATATGGCTGTAGAACTCCCATGACTGGAAATTTTGGTTAACTCAGGCTCCCACACATAAGAACGCTGTAGCCGTGTTAAACTTACCAAGATACAGTGACTTCATTAGACTTTTTGTTCCCCGTGTGCAAAGACCTAGGATCCTGTCAGGCGCATGAGACATTTTGGGAGTGAGGATATAATGCACGTCCACGTTCTCATCACCCATTTAGCCTTATATGTGAGGAGGCAAACATTTGTATGAGTCTCTATACTCCCTCCTCAGGGAAAATGAGCATACCAGGATTATGTGCGTATCAGGATTGCAATTGGCACATGAATTCTGCAGCTTCTCAACACCTGTGATTAGAACAAGATAGATGGGCATGAGATTTTCCTACACTCACAGAGCAAAATGTCATGTGGGAAGCATTTGAAATCCAGTGATTTCTACATCTTGTTACTATTGCTGCTGAATATTTATTAAGTGGTAACAGTGTGCTCCCCCATTGCTGTAAACCTATTATATGTAATTGAAAATTGCATAACTTCTCTTCAGCATCTGTGAAATGAGAGGCTAATGAATGAATAAATGAATAATGAATTTGGTACTTACCTTGCAGGGAACAGGGAAGATTGATTAAAATTTGTACAGCCTTTAGAAATCTAAAACACAATGTACACACTTAGCAGAACAGTGAGGGTAATGGCTTGTGTTGTCTAAGATCGCAGTGAAGGTACTGCAAAAGTGTCACTGATTTTTAAAATTACCTAGTTATATCTGGGAGAATTTGTACGAGGAAACCTGCTGAATCAACTCAGCAATCAATCAAACTTTTGTCAGATTGATCTTCTTCAATAGCAATTGTAAAGATTATTGAAGTATTTCAGTATGCAAAAAAAAAAAAAAAGGAAAAAGAAAAAGAAAAAGAAAAAAAGCACCTGTTGTATATTAGCTGTTTTGGTTTCCATTGTTGATTAGGAATAGGGAATGGACATCTTACCTAACCAAACTTAGACTGATAGAGAGGAACTTCTGGACTTTGACACCCCAAATCTTCCAAGCCATATGATTTTATTTTCTTCCTGAACACCAGCTTCTTTATGAAGTAATAAAAAGAGACTTTTCTCAGTATGAGAATCATTTTTAAAAAAAATGTACAACTTTATAAGGAACTTTTCTCAGTATAAGAATCATTTTTTTAAATGTATAACTTTCTATAAGAAAAGTAAAAGAGCTGAAAAACTGTTCACTAGAGCCAGCCTTACCTACTTCGTGTTCCCCTCATTAGCACCTATGGAGAGAAATGATCTTGTATATACAGATGAAAAAATCCAAAAATATTCTCATTGCCATGTGATAATAGGAAAGCTTTTCTGCATTTTCTGATTTTTTCCTCTTTTCTCTGCATTTGAAACCTTTTTGATTTTTTTTAAAAAATCCACTTGTACAAGAAACATAACTTCTTAGGCTGAAAACATTAGGAGTTGCATAAACTGTGTATATTTTTGTGCAATTTCTTTTTTATTTATTTTTTGTAGTTATTCTTTATATCCCTACTGGCCATCACTACACATCCAGCCAGAACCTTCAGGATCTAGTGTGTATGGAATCGATGGAGAAGCATGACATATGTCTGTCTGTGTGTCTGTCTGTCTAGGAACTAGGGCTAACATAGTCCTGCTTGAATACATTCATGGGATAGGTCAGAATAGATTAGGATACCCAGAAATGTGAAGTAGGACATGTAGTTCACTGACATATCCCCTTTTCCCTAGAAAGTCTGAATTTCAGAAACCATTCAAACTAATGACTGTTTATTCTCTCTCTCTCCAGCTACTAGGCTAATTGATTGAACAGGTCAAGCACTAGCTGTAGAAAAAAGAAACTGTTTCCTTAGCTTTAATTGAAACTATGTGCTGCTGTGCAATTACACTCTAGAAACATTATGGCTTTGTTGTTGCAATGTCCAATTAAGGTTTTATTCTTCATAATTAATATTTTATTAATTTTAATAAAAGATACTGTAAGCAGTCAAAGGCCTGAGAGGGATCTGATGTGAAGGCCATTTTATGGCTGTTCCTTTGGAAAGGCATTAGAAAACAGCCCTTTTGCAATAGTTGTGCTCAATGCTGAGTCTTATGTTGTCCAACACAGAATGAATATTAGCAATTATTAATCAGAAGCAGCAGCAAAGTATGAACCAGAGATGTGGAAAAAAATAGCTAATGTCTTCTATATGGCCCCTGGGCTTAAGATAACAGTTGGCATAGTAAAATTTGTTCTCATATTCCCTGGGGGACATGGGGGCTGTTTGAGGTGAAAAGGTGTAGGGGCATAGTTTTCCAAGTTCATGTAGAAGACCAACATACTGGTTGTAATCCTGCAAAAGTTGAAAAATTGCAGATATCAACATCTGTGTGTTTGTGTCTGTGGGAAGGGGGCTGAGACATGAGTGGACACCCAGGGTCCAAGTCAGGGAAAGGAGAGGGAAAGGGGGTGGGTTGACATGGTGGCCCTATACTCCATCATCTCTCTTGCCCATCTCTTTCCTTGTGTTTGTGTGTGTGTGTGTGGGGGGGGTCATTGGGAGAAAGCTTGTGGTGATGTAAAGAAATCAGCCGTCCTTAGTTGGCCAGGCAGCTGGTGGTGGAGGAGGAGGACCAGAGGTGGGTTTTTAAATGGGCTGAATGGCCTGATTGAAGATACTGAGAGGGAAGATTCCCCCAGAAAAGAAGTACCTGAGGTAGGAGAACAGGGGTTGGAGAAACTCACAAATAAACAAATTTATGAAAGTCAAGCCCACAAATGTGGAGGGCTGACTGCATGTTAAGGGTGGATTGAGACAACCCCAACCCCATTTCCCCCCAAGTGAGGCATATCTCCATCCCCAAGTCATTTCCTGGTCATACAATTTGTATAGGTACAGTAACAAGCCACTGATTTGTTCAGTGTGCCCAACAGAGCCCTCAAAACAATCCCTTTCCATTTACTTTTTTTTAAAAAACAGGAGAGTGGAAGAAAGCAATGGAATATTTGTAATAGTAATAGAATATATTATCAGATGATGTTCTCTGATTCACTCCTGTTTCAAGAGGTACCCTGTAAGTCCCAGCTGATATTACTTGAGTCTCATTACTTGAGTGCTGTGAACCCAAGCCAGACAAGAATTCTTCTAGCAGCAAAACCCAAAAAACACCATAGTCTCCTAATACTTAGAGTTATTAAACAAATAAAGAGGTGACTGTTGTGCTGAAATAATGATGATATTCTTATTACATGAGTCACCCAAAGGTAACTGGAAATTTAATATACACAAATTGTTGACTGAACAAAACATGATACACAATTCATAATTTTAATTAATAATTAACATAATAAGTTTTTGAGTTTTTTTAAACACAGAACACTTCTTAAAGATTAAAGGAGTAGCCATGGCTAGCTCAGTAGCAGCCAGTATGGCTAACTTATATATGGCCTCTCTGGAACAAAACATCATTCTCAATTCTGAAGTGAATCTTTTCAAAGATTGCTTTTTGTTGTACTCGAGATTCAGAGATGATATCTTTTATTTTATTTTCCTGGTCCCATTTGGTAGATACTATATTTGCCAGTGCATAAGATGCACTGGCATATAAGACGCAATCCACTTTCAAGGTTATTTTCTGGGGGGAAAAAATAGTTTATAAAAAAAATACTGAGGTTTTCGCCACCCCACCCCTTCCCTTCTGTTTTTCCTTGGTGGGAGTTTTCCACACCGAGGCAAAATGGATAGGAAAGGGAGGAAGAGCTTTAGGGAAGCTAGTGAGAGCACTCCTTTTGCTCCCAGAGCTCCCACTGCCTTTCCAATTCATTTTGCCTATGCATAGGAAAGGGAGGGGAAGGTCTAGGAAGTGAAAGAAGTGCTTACATGAGTATTCTCTCCCTTCCTTTCTGTTTTGCCTTGGTGTGAGTTCTCCACACAGAGGCAAAACAGATGAGAATGGGAGAAGGAGAATGGGGGAGGGAGGTCTCACATGAGGCTTCCCCCACCCCCCTTCCCTTCCATTTTGCCTCTGCGTATTGGCATATCAGACACACTGTATTTTCAAAAGTTATTTGAAAAATAGTGCATCTCATACACTGGCAAATGCGGTAATTTTTTTTTGATGCATTAATGGTATTAATCCTTACATAAAATTCAGTTGTCATGTCCATAAATTTTGCATTGCTTTTTTGGATGTTTTTGTTAAGAGTGTGAACCATACCATCAAAGTCTTCAGTTATAAAAAAACAAACAAATTGGAGTACCTTATTACATGATTTGGGTTGCCATAGTTATTATTTGAAAATCAATTTACCCTTTTCCCACTTCTTGAGAATTAAAGGAAACTATAAGGATTATCTTAAGGAAAGTAACATTATCATCAATCAGTTTCTAGAAAGAGGTTATACCAGTTTGATCATTAATTATTTTTTGCAGAGGGCTTCAAGTGTTTCATGTCAGGTTCTTTTTGCACCTAAGCCAAAATCTTCCTGGGACAACATGATTTGGACAATGACATTTTCTCCGTTGGTGCACCATATTAAGAGGACAGTGCTAAGACATTGGCATCTTGTTCTAAGCATTAAATGTTGCAAGACTCCCCCTACTGTAGCTAATCAACACACAACAGAATTTCAGGGGCAAGTTAGATCGTTCACATATTTACAACATTAGATTTCATAAGCATTTAGCTGTAGTTGGTCATTATCCTTGTGAGCATTATCCCTGTTGTAAGTTATCTTTTAAGCATTCAGAATGTCATTGATACTCAGTCTAGCAGGGAGTTTAAATTGTGAGATTTTTCTAATTGTCATACCTGCAATGACATTTATGTATTAATTTGTCCCTGCAATAGGTTGTATGTAAGTCAGACTTCGAGGTCTTTAAGATCCAGAGTGATTGAGCCTAGGAACTGATTAATACAAACAGCAACAGATTCCCGATTATATCAGCATTTTCATCAGGCCATTCACAGTTAGTGATTCTTTTGCATCTTTTTGTCACCCAAGTTAGCCAGCCCAAATCTTACAGTGATACTTCAGTTTTGTTATAAAGAATGTGTTTGGATACATACATTTCATTCTGTTATTCTTTTGGTCTAAATTTTAACAAATAGGATTTTTTTTCCAGAGTACACTTGAAAAGTTACTGATGGTTTTTTTTTGCCATACTTTCAATTTAATAGGCATTTATCTTTTCCCTTTTGGGGGTTCCCCTTCAGACCCAAGACTTTAGACATAGGTGCTGCTGTTTACAAGTTTTTAACAGATCCTCAGGGTGATTTAGCAGGCTGTACCATTACTTTCAAGCCTTAAGCAGTGGTGGTGTAGGCATCTGATTGGAAATTCTTTTATTTGAGATTGTAAGTACAGTGCTATGTATTTTTATGCATTTTACTTAGGCTTTAGTGATGAAAGTTACTTACAGTATGTTATTTAGATATGAATATAGCTGAAGAACCCCCAGTCATGGTAAAACAGGGTCTGTAACTCCCAGGGTCCTCTGTCATTATTATTACTACTATAAATAAAAGCCTAAGTTACATCTCAACATCTTTGCATAAGAAATCAATGTGTAGATGAAGTTATATCTTTTTTTAAAATGAACTTTCTGTCAAGTGGTTGTTATAGGCTGTTTGAATTATATTTAGTGTATTCAATGTATGGTAATTGCATGCAGTAAATAATCATTGTTAAGTGGTCATTATTGTTTGAATTTAATTTCTGTATTGTAAAAGCATATAGTCAGCACTATGTGCTGTATTTTGCTCAGTCAACTATTTGTGTAGATTAAATTTTCAGTTACTTTTTTGACTAATATAGTGGGAAATATCATCATCATTTCAGCATAATAGCCACCTGTTTATTAGCCCTAAGAATTCTTCTAGCACCTCCAAATTTAGTAATGCAAGAATAATGGGAGATGATAAAGAGTAATATAGGAAAAATTGTCATGTCAGGTGTATGTAAACAGGGGAAGGATTTCTAACAGTTGAAAGGGAGGGTAGAGAGGGCAATTCTTGACTTCATCTATTAAACTAGGCTTTTTCAACTAGATATCTTAATTTTTTTGAACTTCAGTCCCGTAATCTCTGATCCTTGCCATGATGTGAGTTGTAGTTCAAAGCATCTGGAAAGCACCAAGCTGGGGAGGTTGCTGTAGCACATTAATCAATCACTTTAAAGTAGAGAAAGATAGATTTATGATACAATCCTATACATTTTTATTCAGAAAACAGATTGCAATGACTTCAGCGGGATTTTATTCTCACTTAAATGTGTATAGACTGGCAACGGGAGTCCTATACAAACTTATCTCCAAGTGAGCTTCATTGAAGTCATTGAGGCTTGTTTCTGAATAGATATGCATAGGATTGCTCTGTGTGGCTACAGTCCTAAGAAACACCCAGGAGTGGAGACAACTAAAGACAGACAGATTTACTTCCCAAGAATACATAAACAGGTGGAGGTGGTATAATTCTGTTTTAAATTAATTTTAATAGGACTTGCAGTGGTGGAGGAGAACCAATTGTTAATACAGTCCCATCTTGGGTAATCACTTTACATAGTACAGGAGGACCCAACCCTGTCTTGAGAGGGCTTATAACCAAATTCTTTGTGGGTAGGAAAAAGCAACAAAGAGATAAATATTTAAAGGAGTTAAAATGAATTGCTACACTTAACTAAAATGAATTGCAAATCCAAGCTCCATATTACAGTGTTATCTTTATTAGGGCAAATCAGAGAAAGGGACAAAATTACAATGTGCTTTCAGAATGCACAGGGGAATTTATCCCAACTCTAGTCTAGCATACTTTTCCTTTTGCTTGCCTTGGTAGCAAACTCAGTCATTTATACCAGCTACACACACACATGGTATCTGTGGGGTTTATTTAGTATAGAGAAATGATCTTTGTGCAGAAAATATGTGTGAAGCAAACCACAAAAGCCTTTGAAATAAATGATATTTTTTGCCTAAAACATGACTATCATTCCACTTTTTAAGCATTACTATTAGTGCTTAAGCATTAAATCCATTGTTATACTAAGTGTCACATGAAAGTTAAGATGGATCATTCATGACTAACATTGATAATTTTATGGGTCTTTCCCGAATAAAAAAATGTCCACATAGAATAGGTTTGCTGTCTCTATAATTCCAAGAACTACAGATCATGAGCATTTTTTCATTGTTCATGAGCCATGTATCTGTAGCAGAAGGGATTCATTTTAAATACACTTTGCTTGTTCCTTTGTCTGAGGTTCTTACAGACCTTGTACACCTAACTTGGAACAGCTGGAAAATGTTGCTCCAGCTCTAGGTACATCTCAGCTTTACAAGCTTAGGGACTGAAGCAGGCAATGAAGATTAAAGAAAAACTACACACCAGCAGTAAATGAGAGCTATTACCATGTATCGTAAACTAGCATTTTCATTATAAAATCTCATTAAAATGGAGTAGAGAAGAGGTAAGTAAGAAAACTTGGTCCGATTTTTGTCTGTGCTCTTAAAGAGAAAAGAAGTTCAAGGCTTGTTTTATACAGATCTACCCAATTATAAATTTACATGTACAATATGCTAAATGGGGAAACCCGAAGTGGAAAATAGCCTTTTTTAATGACATATATTGAAAGCTAGATCATCAAAGGATAATGATATAGTTCAATCTAGGTTTTTATTTTTGCTCCCTGCAAACTGTAATCTGATAATCAGACCTGGAAACAAAAGCTTTCCCTTTCCTCTACCCGTTAGTTAAAAATTTTTTTTTTGCCTTTATGTTAGCCATAATTAACAAAAGCCCTGGGGTTTTCTTAACTAGGATTTGAATCCTGGATTTAAAATGGGTTTGCAAGCCTTAATGAAGAGAGGTATTGGTTAGCACTAAAGATTAGTATCAACACTGAACCATACTTAAAACTAAGAAGAGAACAGGTGCTAAAAGTGTATCCAGGAGGGGGGAAAAAAGAAAGAAAAACCCTGTATTCCTAAGGCTGGCTTTCAAATTGTAGTTTATGGATTATAGGCAGCCAGTATTAATTTATATCTACACTGGCAATAAGATCAATAATGCTTAATGCCTATTGTTATAAATAACTCACCCTAAAGAAAAGTTAATTGTTTCCTCTTTGGTGGGGGGTGGGGTTGAGAGCAAATTAAAAGTCATACTCAATAATATAAATAAAAAATGTCGGGTTTGAAGGTTAATTTCCCTTTAAAGTGATAGGTAGTTAATGCTGATTCTAAGATTTCTTTTGATAGTTTTGAGGAAAAATATTTTGAAAGGCAATTTTTTTTAAAGCGAAGAGAATTCTTTGAGCAAAAAGAAATAATTGGGGTAGAAGGAAAGAAATACATATCCTATATGGAAGCCATTGTAAGAATGTCAAGGGAATTAGAAATCTGTCTGGGATCGCCACTTTGTAAAAAAATGATGATTGCCTCACTTCATCTTGTTTCAAGTGGGAAAAGCCCCACAGACTAGGTCCTGTAGTGGCAAGGAAATGATGAAGACCTTCAGGTTGTTCCATCACAGAAAGCTTTTTTCCAAACCATTTATTTACTGCGCAGGGCAAGCAGCGGAAATACAATGTCCAAAACTGCCCCCCCCGATTGATTAAAACATTTATTTTTATACCTTTGGTAACAACGTAGCAATCAATAAAATTTCTAGTCTACGTCAGCCATTACATTTGGAGCTTAATACCACCCCCAAAACAAGGGAACAAAGACCCCAGTCACCAGATAAACAAAGCAGAGGCAGAGAGGGGTATGCCTGACTCCCTTTTTTTCCCAGGCACCTAAGCATAGCATTACAAGGTAATCATATTTTTAAACTGAGAAAAGGCAGGGACATTTTTTCCCCAATTCACTTATTTTCCTACTCATCCCAATACTTCTCTGAATTTAACTCCTTCATTCCCCCCTTCATGCCAAATTCAATTCCTTGCAATTTGAAGCATGCACCATTTCCCTATTTCCTTTATAACACAAAATACATAGCAGCAGTAGGATTCCTCCAGCAGTCAAGTATACAAAACCTGTGAACAGGGCTTTCAGCCCCCACGGTTTTAGGGGAAAGATTTATTGTGCACAATTCCATCCTCCCTAACACTGTCTCACAGAGTACCATTGTATTCCTTTCAAACACAGAGGGGAATTTCAATCAAAGCATATACTGCAGCCTTTCCCTCTATTACTTAACCCTTTAAAGATTGAAAACTATTTAACATGCAGAGTACAGAAAAGCAGATTTAGTAAGGCCATTATTTATGCACAAAGCAATTCTACAAACAGTGTCTTTTACCCATACTTATTTAGGGAACCAAATAATCATGTCCACATGCCTCCCGAGTACAAGAATGACTTTCTAACATTGAATACTGCTAAATGTATTTTCCCTCTTCACAATCAAATTCATTTACACAATAGTAAGACAGTTCAACCAATTTCATGCTGGGCTACCTTCATTGGTTGGTGCCCTGGGTGAAAGGGGATACCCTCAGTGGCCACACCAACTCATCCCAGAAGACAAACCATATACCCATTTACCATGGTAAAAGCTGGTTTTTTTTAGAACTCATTTATGGAAAACCGGGGCCCCCTTTTTCCCATATAACCTCAATAAAACCATTGCTATAACTAAAGGAAAAGTCAACATTGGGATGTTTTCCTGGGCATGCCTGTAGAGATTAGGGATTTCAAACTTTACATAACAATTGGGATAGTCTCCTAAGCTTAGCCCATGAGAACATACCCAGCCATTACTGACCTTAGGGTGTTAAAAGATCTTTTACCAGTTGGTGAAACCAATTCATTTCCCCCAGCCTCTCCTGCCCAGCATTCTCATCATCACCATCATTACCAGCAATTACCATATACACATACTTCCAACCCCACAGAACATCCGTCTGTAGTGATAAAACAGGCAGGCCAGGCTTCCTGCCCCTCCTATGCCTGCCACAACTCATAATATTGTCTCCAACATTCGGGGGTCTGGCCGTGTGTAGAGCAGTGTGTACGTCCCAGGTCACACCCGCAACAGGGCCTAGTCCCCGTCTTCTTCCTCTCCAGTTGCTAAGTTTTCCCGTAAGAGACCCCTACAGCTTAGGTGTGTGTCAGGCAATAAGGTCTAGTTTAGATTTTTTCATTCACCAGTTGCGGATCTGACTGTGCTTAGAGTGACCAATTTCTCCTGGTCTGGCCACAGCAGAGTCTAGTCCAAATTTTTTTCCCCCCCCTTTTCGTCTGGAGATCTTCAGTTTCAGAGGATTTTAAAACCCAATCAGTAAAGGCTCTCTTAGCCCTGGCATAAAGTTCCAAAGTTTCAACCCTGCGACCTTTACAGCTGTAGGGGCAACCAGCAACACCTAATACAATCCCCCCCCACCTATGACCCAGTTGCACTCTAAGGGGAATCTCTTTCCCACATTTTCCCCCTTGTTGCTCAGAGCTTTCCCTAATCTACTAACTCTCCCTTATATGTCTCCTTGATCCACCCAAAATGTCCTCATGCTTTGGCTTAAAAAGGGAACAAACAGCCTTATGGTTCTGTGAAGTGTGCACCTCATCCTATGCCACCCTTTGATGGGGCTCTGGGAAGAACAAAAATACTCCTTGTTTTTCTGTTGTGGGCTGCACATGGAATAAAAGTGAAAAGCCTCTGTAAAATGGGCTAGGTAGATGGTGATATCATATCACTTGCCCTGTTTTTGGCATAAAGCCCAAAGACATAGCCAGGGCTGTTGTTTGGGCCATACACGTTGAACTACTGTTTTTTTCGGGTTTTTTTATCCCATTTCCTCCACTTCTCCTAGTTCTGAGGTCTCAGGTACAATGTGACTTCCAGGTGATTCCTAGAACGGTGGTTCTTGCCTTTGGTGATCCTGTGGACAGATGCAGGTCTGTTGCTCTTGAGCATATGTGGTGTGTGGGCCTTTGGGGCTTTGTTGGTCCTTTAGCTGTCTCACAGTTGCATCTCTTTTTCTCTCCCCCTTGCCTTTTCAGTCAGCGTCCTTCACTCTTTCCACTTCCAGCCTGGAGGGGTGCACAATCGCCTCTCAGAAGTCCCCCCTTATTTTCTCCCTTCCAGCTAGTTACCCATCACCTCTCCCCCCAGCTTTTTCGTAGGGGTGCTCTGTCACCTCCTCCATCCAGCTGAGGCTGCGCTTAGGGAGCCATTCCAATCTTCCCCTTTTGGGAAACTGGTGGGGGTTTTCCTTTGCTGCTTGGACTGCCTTTCATCTTGGACTCTGCCCTTTCCTGTATTCTTCATGCTTTTGCTGCCAACTTTCCCCTTTTCCAAAATTTACAACTCCAAGCCCTTGCCCTTCTCTGTCTGTGGGATAGGGAAAAAACTTTTCCTCTTAACTGCTGGCCACTGACAGTATTCTACTTTAAATTTGTCCCCCCATCTGTCAGTTGGACCATCTTTTCTGCTTTCCTCTTCCACACACGTCCACATCCTTCTCTGATCCTCTTCAGGCTCTCTTGCCTATATCTCTCCTGCCCCCACTGGGCACATTGGCTCTCAGAGACCCTCATCCTCTTTTTGGGGGCTCTTTCTCTTTGACCTCTGCTCCATCATTCGTTAATTTTTTTCTTTTCCCCTTACAGCCAGTCATAAATCTTGCTTCATAGAGCCTTACAATGCAGGGCCCCCTAAACCTTCCTTAATTTTCTGTGGAATCCTGTATCCTGAAGCCTTTTCAAAGACTTCCTGAAGAGATTCCTCTGCTGCATCATAAAGGTTCTAACAATGGAGTCCCTTCAGATTCCTGGAGCCTCCTAAACACTCAGATAGCCTTGGGTTTTTTTAAAGCCCACAGCTCCCAGTATTTCCAGGCTTAACCAAGTACTAACCAGGCCTGGCCCCCGCTTAGCTTCCGAGATCAGAGAGGGTCGGGCGTGTTCAGGGTGGTATGGCCGTAGGCAGCTTAAACCTTTTTCTTTTTCAGCTCCCCTTTGGTTTCATGCAGCTTTTTTTTCCCATTTTGTTAGATGGCACCTCCTACTGGCCACCGTTTTTGCAGCATCCCCTTCCCCCCTCCTCTCAGGTAGGAAAGGGCAGCCAGGGATTGTGGTTTCCTGGAATTTTCCCCTAAACTTTAAACCGCAGAGTCTGACACTGGGAAGAATTCCTAGTGTATTAGATCCCCTCAGGGGTCCATCAAAGACACTCTCCCCCCTTTTCCATGCCTGTGGGGAGTTTTCTCCTGGATGATCCGCTCTACCTGCTAAATAATTTGGCTCCTTCCTTCAGTAGTGATTGGCAATCTTGCCAGTTAGGCATGTGCATTGCCATGATGCTTTGAACACAGTTCTACTATCTTTCAATTCAACAGATCAGACGTGGTGAAGGGCACATTATAAGCCTAAACAGGTATGTACCTGTACCATGGCTTCTGGTTCTGCTGCTTAGAATCCTCAGGCAGCCTCTCTGGTGGGGTCTGCCCTACTCCCATCCTCCCCCCCCTTCTCATTGCAAGCTGGGGGTGGGGAAGAACTGCTGCAGCCATTTCTACTTTTTTTTCTTTTCCCTGCAAAAGCAGGCGGGTCTTTATGCAAACGCTGATTCTTTTTCTCTTCCCCCTCCCTGTCTGTCTCCTCAGGGGAGAGGCAGTTTCCTGTTTGGGGTGTTTAAAACCCCGGGGGGGGGGACCCAATATTTTACTTCTCTTGTTACTACAATTCCCATGTGCCCCCAAAATTTTTTTTGCTAAATCCTTTTTTTTTTTTTAAAATTTTGTCAAATAAGTTTTCAGCCCCTTTTTTTTTTTTTTTCTCTCTCTCTCTTTTTTTTTTAAATAAGTTGTTGACGTAATAATGCCAGAATTGCAAATTCACGCTCCTCATTCCCTCCGTCTCAAGAGGGGGGGGTTTCATTAGGGCCCCATGGCCACAAGGAGTGGGGAAAAAAGCCATGTCTTTTGGAGAAGCAGCCTTTCCCCGTGCTAAAGCTGCATTGTAATCTTGTTTTCTCTCTTTGATGTAGAAATGTATAAAAAGGTAGACACAACTGCTGCCACACTAGAAAGAATAGTTCATTGTTCATTGTAAGGGAAAACGAAACTAACACCTCTTGTATGACATGTTTGTCTATACGGGCTCTCAAGGTGGGGTTTTTGCTTTGTTTTTGTTGTTTTTCCCTTCTTCTCCAGATGCAGCTTTTCTCTGTGCTTGGGGAAAAAAAGGGGGCTCTGTATTGTTTAGAAATGTTGAAAAAGTACTGGAGGGAAGTTTTTCCCAAAATTCTCTTTTTTTTTTTCCCATTTTTTTCCTTCTATGTGAGCCCAAGGGGGGGGGGGATTCTTGATGGCTGAAGAGTTTAAAACATGAAACAGGCAGCTGTCACCAGAGTCTTCAGCAATGTTTTCCAAAACTTTGCCATCCTGTATTCATTTACCTGAAAGCCTGCTTTTTTGTTATTATTTTTCCTCTACCTCTGATGTGTGTTGAAGGTTGCTTCCGGGTTTTTTAGAAATCAGACCCTGCTTCTATGACATCCCACCAGCCTGCCAGGCTGAAAATGAGTTATTGAAACTACTTCATAGCTTTCCCTATGTACACACTGACAGAATTCTTAAGCATTTGGCTAAAAAACCTTCCATTCTCCAAAAACCAGCAACTATGGAGTTAACATTTAAAAGGGGAAGGGAAGGGGGGTACAGGGGGGGGAAAAGGGGGGCAGGCAAAGGAATGCTGCTCTTCTCAACCCCCCCTTTCCCGCTCCCAAAACTTGAGCTAAGTAACATCGAGGTAAAAAAAAGTCTCCTATATTTAACTCCTTTTTAAAAAACTTGCTGCTTCCTTTTTTTTTTCCTGAAAGTCCTTTGACTTTTGAAGTGCCAGTCCATGGGGTACTCCCTCTGCCTCTTGCAGAGTGATTTTCTTTCCAGTTGATTGAATCACCGACCTGTGCATTTGGAGAAAACAATGAAACCCTATTGTTTCCTCACTATTTCTCATTAACACCTAGGGCTTGCTTCATCATTTCCATACTGACTTAATTTCTGCTATTTCCAAGCCTCTGGCTAAATAAACTTTTAGCCTAAAAAAAAAGCCAGCAACCATATGGTTAAATCTGAGAGCCTGAGGGGGGAGGGGCTGTGGGGAGATGGCTTAAACACCGAAAGATAATCAGGGGAGAGGAATAAACCATTTTCCTTTTCCCGGAACCTACACATATTAAAGTACAAATGGCACAGAAATAGTAAATTTCCCCTTTTAAACCCCTTTTATGAAGTTTTTAACATGCATTGAAGCAGTGTCTGTCAACTGCCCCCACCCCAAATTTTTTCCCAAACGACAACACACAGTAGGGGTTTGGGGGGGAGCCGAGGGGGAGGGGGGCCCCAAAAGTTCGAAACAATGAGGTAGACACCTTTCAGACTCGCTGACTTATGCAGCCGGAAGTTCCAACGGTCTGCAGTAAGGGAAACCCAAAGATCACGCATACGCGCTTTCAGACAACAAACACAGCCTCCCACCACCGTTTACCAGACTTGAAGAGACGTCTCTTTACCAAAGTCTTCGCGGCTTCACTAGGGGCCCCCCTAGCCATGAGTTACTAGGGCAAAATTGGGGGTGATCAAGCTCTCTCTTTCCCTTGAAATCGCAAGGGAGTCAACTTCACCAATTAGCCGGGGGAGGCCTTATGCTTTCTGCGTGACCAGAGTCCGTTGACTGGAAAACGCTGCTGCCAGGGAAACCACCCCGCTCAAAGCCAAACCTCTTTGACCAAAGCAGTCGAGGGCGCCCTGGGTTTCGCCAAGAGGGGGCAGCGACCCTAGCACTCCAGCGTCCATCAAGGGGGGCTCCAAAGCCCCTTCTCTCAATTTCCCGGCCAATGCACCAAAAATGTAGTGGCAAGGAAATGATGAAGACCTTCAGGTTGTTCCATCACAGAAAGCTTTATTTTCCAAACCATTTATTTACTGCTCAGGGCAAGCAGCAGAAATACAATGTCCAAAACTGCCCGCCCCGATTGATTAAAACACTTAGTTTTTATACCTTTGGTCAACAACGTCAGCAATCAATCACATTTCTAGTCTACGTCAGCCATTACATTTGGAGCTTAATACCACCCCCAAAACAAGGGAACAAAGACCCCAGTCACCAGATAATACAAAGCAGAGGCAGAGAGAGTATGCCTGACTCCCTTTTTACTTCCCAGGCACCTAAGCATAGCATTACAAGGTCAATCATATTTTTAAACTGAGATAAGGCAGGGACATCTGCTGTCCAATTCACTTATTTTCCTACTCATGCAATACTTCTCTGAATTTAACTCCTTCAGTCCAAGGGCCAGTCAAGGTCTGCACCACAAGTAGAAAACACAGGCAGGGAGAATCCAGGAAAAAAAAAATGCCGAACCAATTCCAAGGTCAAAACAAATGGATTCTTCCCAGGGAATAATATAAGCCTGTTAAGGCGGATCCAAGGCCAAACAACAGACACTAAACCATGGGGTTCCAAGCAATAAACAAGCAGGAAGGTTCCAGGAAGCAAAGTCAAACACAGTCCCAGGTCAATAAAAGCAAGGTTTGAAAATAAAAGGGTTAAGAGATAGAACTCAGCATCGCGTTGTTTGCAACAGTTTTACTGCCCCCAGAAGAGTTATATGTATAACTGAACTACTGCATCTCCATTCTGCCCTCTCTACTCTCCAATGAAGACCCTTCAGGTATCTTTCTGACAGTCAGGCACTTGGCCAGAGCGTTCCAACTAACTTTGTGTCTTCAGGGATCAGTGTACTAATGACCTGGGAGAGGGTACAGCTGAACAGCCTAGATCAAGGGAAACAGCCTCAGGTATCCCTGACAGTCCAAAGTCTTCAAAATTGGTTAGCTCTTTGCCTGTATCTGGTTCTGAGGATTCAAATTCCTCTTCACTTGAGGAATCATCTGGCAGGATAATGACACAGAAAGGCAGTGAACTCTCATGTGTTGATACCACACTGAACTAGAATGGAAGTATGGTCCAAAAATTGTAATCCTGATATGAATGCAGCACTGACGGTACCAAAGGAGAAGGAAAAGCCAGCAGATTCCTCCATTCCTTAGGATTACCTTGTTTTTTTGGATGCATCATGTTCATGATTGTATATCTAAAGAATTTGTCCCAGTGGTGGACAAGAGTGAGGATATAAAAATTATTAATCTCATTGTGCTAATTTACACCTTTTCACATTCCTTATTGATATCAGGTTATTTTTTTTTCTTTTCGCATGGACATTTGTACAAATTTACCATTTACACTTTATTCTTTTCACCAGTACATGATTCTGTATGCCTTTATCCTATTATTTAAGTGTGTTTATGCATTTTTAAAAAGCTGCACACTTTCTGAGCTATTTTAAAAACGTATGCCCGGTTTTTGTGTGTATTTACTTCTCTGAAATATAGGGATTTCCGCACTAGACTGTTATAGTGCTGTTATTCCACTTTCAACGTCCTATTGAACCCTGGGATTTGCAGTTTAGGGCCCCTCAAAGGCCACTCCCTAAACTGCAAACCCTAGGATTCCATAGGATATTGAAACAGTAATAATAGCACTATAACAGACCAGAGCAGAAATGGCCATAGAGTCATAGAATGAGAGCGCTGGAAAGGACTACATAGGCCATCGATCTAACCCTTTGGTCAATTCAGGAACTCCAGCTAAGCAGCCCCTGTCCAGCCTCTCTTTGAATATGGCCAGAGAAGGAGACCCAACCATATCTTTAGATCATTGGTTCAATTGTTGAACCACTCTCACTTGAAACCTGGTGTATATACAGATTTCCAAGTCAAGCATCAGAATCATGCATTGTGTGGACAGAGTATAACACACAGCCCATGCATTTCCATCTCCCTATGGGTCCCAGAAGCCCTTTCCATGAAGTTTTTTTCTTGCTCAGCAGGCAAGGCTCAAATGGCAGCACATATACATCGTATGGCCAGAAAGACAATAAAGACAAGTAGTTGCTTTAGCTCCAGCCCTGAGGCCAGACTTGGGCTAGCAGGATGATTGCTGTTCAGCTTAGAACAGCACCTCACTGTACTTAGAATTATTTCTGGCTCTTTAATTTGTAACGTGACAATTAATATCTGTTTCAAAAAAATCTCTCCTCTTATGCACAGGAATGTTTGGAACTGTGTAGGTATATGTGTTTTGAAGGAAAGTCGTGCTTGTACTTTCTGCAGACTGTAAAAGTCTCCACACTCAGGCATTTTGGTTCTGGCCACAATCATCTTATGGCTTCTTAAGTGATCCTTGGAAAAATATATAGTCTGTGTAGCAGCATGACCTTGGAGGGGTTAAATTTTAGCACTTTCTCTTATGAGACGACCTACAAAACATAGACTTACACGTAGTTAGACATACATCTAAATTAGGCTCCTCCACTTGCCATTCATCTGCTTTGTAGTATCCATTTTAGTTGTATTCTCTATCCACCCATCAACACAGAAGCATGTTTGTAGATGTACAGTGAGAAGTGGGGAAGCACCACCTAAATTGGGGTTCAAAATAATGTTTTTCGTTTTTCAACTTCATATCCAAGTATTTCTCATCATTGTTGATGCTGACAAGAACCACAGGGGCATGCAATCCCAATAACTTCTAAATGGTTGCACACTTTCCACCCCAACCTAAATTTAATCTCAGGTTTTGCTGATATAAGGACTGCTAGGTTACTTATGTCTTCTTTTTTTAAAGTCAATTCAGGTACTGTGGCAAACTGCACCAAGTATGAACTGATACTTTCACACCTAAGTACTCAGTCTGGAACATTCACCTTGGGAGTTAGATTGGTTGCAGTCATAATGACCACAATATCTACCTAGATTTTTGGACTTTCTTATTTCCTTCTCATATCTTCTAGATTTTGTACTTTTCCAGTTCTGGTGAACTCAGAAGCTCACATACCTCTGAGACATTTTGGATGATCATAATAAAGCTATTCCTCAGCACTAATTTTTGAGTAAAAGTTTGTTTCTTCTTTGCTGTGAGTAGAAAAAAAATCATGTGCTTATGTGGTATAATAAAATAGAGAGGAACAGCAAAGTCTACCCTAAGCCATTCATTATTTACAACGATTGTTGGTGGCAAAGGATAAAAACAGAGCCCTGGAGGAACGCCAGCACTATTAGGTGTACTAGATGCTGCCAGTGAAAAGATAGGGTTCAGTGGGAGGAGTGTTCCTGTATAACTTGGAATAGGTATAGGAGTAAATGGCAGCAAAATCAAATAATAGATATGCTATTCCATGGCAACAGATTCACTGACCATTTCTGGCTGTACTGCAGTCTAGCCTGGCTTCCTAGACTACATTTAGCTTTTCTCTCCCCCAACCCCCAAATGTGTACTTAGAAGCAGCATGTGGCCTTTTGGTATTTGAGTTATAAACATGAAATTTAATCTCATGTAGTCAAATTTGATTATTGTGGACTGTGTGGTATTTTTAAACAATAGGTATTTATTAAAGTTTTATAAATGTTACCAAATACAAAAATAATTGGAAACAGAAAGAAGAGATTATTGAATTCTAAGATTACATCAGCTGGTATTTCTTTGGTGAGAGATAGAGGCTATAGGTTCAACTGTGGAGTACTATCCAATTTTAAATAACATTGTACATTAGTTTTCAAATTGTATCACGTATTTAATCAGTAGTTCCCAAACTATGGTCTTCCAGGTATTTTGGACTTTAGCTTCTGGAAGCACCAGCCACCTCAGCAGTCAGGAATTCTGAGAGCTGAAGCCCAAAACACGCATGGGACCAAAGCTAACCATGTACTCAAGGAATATTTAGCAAAAATTTCAATGAGGTAGAAGACTACATTTGTGATTGTATGATTGGTGAGTAGTTATGATCTCACATAGATGACAGAGGACAGTTCTAAGAATGTTATGAGGAAGGGTTTTTATTTAAACTCCAGTAAAAGCGAGTACTTTGATGTGGGTTCCTGCATGGCAGGGGATTGGACTGAATGGCCGCTGTGGTCTTTTCCAGCTGTATGATTGTATGATTCTATAGACGGAAGTTGGCTTATAAAAAGTCTCATTTTATAATCCATTGGTAAATCATCATCTAGATTGCTTTCAAGCAATTTCTGTTCATCTGAATAGGACTAATCGCGTGCTTAAAAGCTGTTATGATCGTGTTTGGAACTGAGGCCAAAATGCATTCCTTTTTATTAACCATGGCAGTCATAAAGCATTTGAAATACACAGAGGAATGTAAGAAGCTGTCTTATTTAGATCTTTCATACAATCTTTTTGGTTAAACAGAAGAAAAAGAGACCCATTAGGGAAAACTGTCATCCTCAAGCCATTATTAGACCAGTAGTCACACAATGGTATTATTACATGTGATCTTCATAACGCTAACAGGGTTTTTCATTCTTCCATCAACCATGGTGGTCTCACCCAGGTGTATATAGCAACTATATATAAAAGTCAAGCAAGTAGCCACCTTTCTTGAATATTCATGAAGTAAATAATTCCAGTGAGTGAGCAATAACTCAGGTTAGGAGGAAGAACACAAATAGCACGTGAGAGCCAATGTAGCATAATGGTTTCAGACTAGGGTTTGACTTCCAGCTGAACTGGATAACCATGAGTGAGTCATACTCTCAGCCTCTGATGAAGGCAATGGCAAACTCCCTCTGAGTAAATACTTTTCAAGAAAACACGCAGAAAGAGCTACATAAGTTTGACTTCACTTTAAAGCACTCACCATACACAGAGAGAAATAATAGTTCAATACATTCATTACCCAGTCTTGCCAGTATGTTACCTGGGTACTGACTATATTAGCAATGCTCACAGAACTGAACTGAGTGTTTTATTTTGTATAGGAATGGGATGTTTTAGCCACAGAGATGTAAAAGTACCATCAAGTTTCAACGTCTTAGAAACCAGTTATTTATTTTTGTGGATATTTCATGGTTGGGTAGAGATAGGATGATACGAAAGATGAAGGGGAAGATGGGAGCTGTGAAGAGCTTTTAGTAGCACCAGGAGACTCTTTTCTGTTTGTTTAGTTAATGCCTGAGCCACTGTTGCTCTTTTGAAACTGGTCTTTGACAACTGAGAGGAGAATCTGAGGAAAGGGATTTTTCCCCCTGTAGTTTATTTATATGCCTGTTCTATGGGGTGTTTTCTACAAAAGAACATGACCCACTTGCTGGTTTTGAATAAAGTATGAAATCTCTTAACCTGCCAGCCTGTGCAGCCAATTCTCATTGTAAATGAAGACTCATTTAAAAGTCATACGAATAAAGCACAGTTGATATTATGGCCTAAATCCATTCACCAGTTCCAATTAGATTAGAACCATTGAATAAATTGCTGAATGGTAAATCAAAATCTATATAAATCCACCGGTTCAAGTTCTACTGGGCAATAGCACTTGGATTTATATGTGTGTGTGTGTGTGTGTGTTGGCTTCAAAGCATACAAAAAAGCTTCTGTATGTGTATGTATGTGTGATTTTTCCAACATGTATTGGGGCCAAAGTCTGCATATGTGTGTACTAATTTTTTGTTGTAAAGGAGTATGAATTTGTATATGAAAGAAATTGTAGTATCACAGTGATTTCTTAGCAAAGAGGTAACATTAATGTCGCCAGAGAAAGCTGGCATTGTCCAAAAGCATAACCACCATAGTAAGGTCTCTTACTATAAATAAATAATTTGCTTAAATACTTGGCATACAAGGATCCTACAATGGCATCTTGCTTTCTTATAAATCTAAATAGTCTCATCTAACTGCCTTTTCTTAAAGCAAGGAAGCTAGTAATGCTTTTATGGAGAGAAGAGGAAATAATCTTCCCAGGATAAGATAATAGAAGAAAAAACAATGTATAATTAAAATGCTGAGGATGGAATTATTGATAAACAGCCCTTTGAAGGTCCAGTATCTCTCAATTTTATATGTGAAAACATAATGCTCCACCTGGGAGTGTTCCATTTAAGTCTTTTACTCCAAGTCTCAAGTCCCTATCTTTGAATCTAAAGTTGAGTCTCAAGTTTGGGAGCCAACTTAAACAGAAATAAAGGAGGAGGAGGTGGTGGTGGTGGTAGTGTGTGTGGGGGGAGGGGGTTTACATTTCAATAACAAGAATATCAAAGCCCCATCCTGTCACTCTGTCACTCCCTTTCCCACCTTGCCTCAGCAGTGCTTCAGCCAGACTTTAAACCTCTTCCCATCGATGTCAGTCTTCAGTCCTCCTCCTTTGATAAACTGGATCAGATTTGGCAGTTTTACAATCCAGGCTTTCTTTTTTTCATAGCCAGGAACTGTGCATCCACTCTAAACTTTACTACTGCTCTTCCAGCATGTGGTCAGATTTGAATGGGAGCTGTGCAAGATCCTAGTTTGGCAACAGCAGAGTTCATTTCAACTCAGAGTGGCTGCTGAAAAAGCAGCAGTAAAATTCTCGAGTTGATTTGCCAGCCCTATATGTGATCCCATATCATAGCAGCTTAAGCCAGTGGGGAAGCAACTATTTTTATTAAGCTCATTGCCCATTTTGTCTTGTCAAAGTTATTGTGATCTTTGTGTAATTTTTTGTGAACTTTTGCAAATCTGCATCTCTCTAGTTTTGACAGAGTCCCTAAATCTCCCTGGCTGCTATCCTGCATGAGTCTTCAGCATCCAGAACAGATTACTGGAAAATATTCTAGACGGAACTGCATTTGAAGGTTTAGTTTCAACTATTACAAAGTGCAGCAACAAGAAATGTAGCAGAAGCCCACCACAAGTAGCTTGTAATGCAGAGATAGCACAATGTGGCTTTCCACATGTCACTTGTCTGCATGTCTCACCTTTTCATCCAATTGGCTATGCTATTTAGAGCTGATGTTAGTTGCAAACCAACAGAGCCACACTATCCTCAACCCTGCTGTGTTAGCTATGTTCTACCAGCTGTGTTGTGTCTCAGATCTTTTAAAGCCCAAATATCCTTGGGCCAAGGTATCAAAAAAAAAAAAAAAAAGCCTGTTTTTTCTCTTAAGTCTTCAGTAAATAGACTACGTTTAAAGAGTTCAGACAGGTGGATACAGGGAATAGGTCTTTTTCCTACCACAATCAATGGATTTTTCTCCTCATGGAATGTTTAGTTCACCTCCTTCCTCTTGCCTTCTGCTGTGCTGTAAACTCTTTTGCATTCCAATGGGTGTTTCAGGATGGCTTTATTATGTTTTCTGGTACATATTTTTTTTTTGTGTCTTCTCTACTAAAGTATCTTTTGTTCTTAATTTTCATGGGTATTGTATTTTATTTGATAGTTTTACATCTTGTTTTCATTCCTTTGAACCATTGTTGATATCTGTTTTCAAGAGGAAATAGACAAGTAAAAGTGATTTATAAAACAACAGCCAATAGCATAACAATAAACAAACAGAAGCCAAACAGAAACTTATCCTATCAGCTCCAAATGTCTCAATAAATAGGGGAATGATCAAGGTAGACTTTGATGTACAAATTCAGTAAACATGGAATAAGAGATAAGCTGTATGTATTTTTAGTAGTAGTTTGAATTCATACTGCAAGAATCAAGTCTTCATTTCCTGATTTGTAATCTCCCTTTGGATATGGCACTCACAGTTTGTTCAGTGAATTTTCAGTCTTACGCAGCTATGCAAAAGAAGATAGGCCACTGCATTTCAGACTGGTAATTTACATCCTGACTCAACATAGTGTAATGCTTTTAGTGTTGGACTAGGATTCCAGAAGACCAAGGTTCAAAACCTTACTTGGCCATGGAAACACATTGGGTGACAGAACCTCAGAGGAAGGCAATAGCAATCCCCCCCCCTCAAATTTTGACACGAAAACCCCATGATAAGTTTACTTTGGGGCAACTGTAAGTCAGAAATGATTTGATGACACAAAAAAACATTCACATGCTTACGGATGTTTCCAAGAAAACAGGACCAGGAAAACTGTTAATTTATGCCACTCAATGAGTTTCAACAGTGTCCATGTATTATCAAGAAAAACAATTCTATTGTATATATGTCTAATCATTTGGTTTTCATAGATGTGCTGAATAAACTTCATTCTACTTCCAAGGAAGACAGCTGGCAAAGAATGAAGGGCGCAGTGTTTGTTGGTTTCAGTAATTCTTGCTCATGCTTATCCAACATAATATATTGTATGACAAAAAATTAAAAAAAAATCCCCACTTTTAATTTCCCTTTAATTTCTTGCCTTTGTTGTTCTTCCAGCCAGAGGAAAATGTTGCCCATTTCATTCTCATCAGGGAGATGGCAATGCTAAGTGTTGAATTACATTATTGAAATGATAAGTCTTGCTGACAGAATGAGGGGAAAACAATGCTTGAAAATGGAAGGGGCGTTCTTAGACTCAGGGAGCAGACTAATTAAAAACCAAGCTAGTAAGTTTGATTAAAAAAATAAAAAGTCGTGTTGATTATTCATTAAAACTCTAATAACAGAGAGGCAATTCAACGGTTCAATTAGAGTCTGGTTTAAATGAAAGAGGCCAGATTCCTACATGATTTAATTCATAACCACGTAAGTCTTGAATGCTGCCACCCAAACATATCTAGAGTTGTGACACTGTAATCTGCTCATGTGTACAGAGCTGATAATATTACCACACCAACCACTTATCTGAGTAAAAAGTTGATAAAAACTCAAAGCAATTTGCCTTATGCCAAGTTAAACAATAAGGTAGCCTAGCTCATTATTGGGTATTCTAGAGGTGGGCAACTCTGGCCTTCTAGAATCTAGATGGTATCAGACTACAACTTAAGTAGTTCAAGACAGCTTAGATCATGATAAGGGATGCTGGCAGGGAAGTAGCTGTTGGTACAGGAAGCAAATGAGAGCACTGAGGGCACCAAATAAGAAGTGAAATTTTCTTTTAGTTCCCAGATTCTAGCATTCCAGAGAGTGAGCCACTGAAAGATGTTCAGACCTAGAACTTTTCTATTTGCTATGTTCACATTCTCTTGGTCATATTGACTGTTCCTTTTCTTTGGATATTTCTAAATGCCCAGCCAAAGTTTTAAATTACTGCAGTGCTAGAAATGTGATGACTGACAAAAATGCATTAGTTGTGGGTGGGGAGGAATTCTTATTTTGAGCTCAACACTCTCATTTTGCTCCTTGATGCTGAGAATTACAGTCAAACACCTGGGGGGTGGTCATAGTTGCCTTTCTCTAACGTATTCTGGAAGTAGCCTCTTCTACCACTTTCTACCTGGTCTTTTTTGTTTGTTTGTTTGAAGTTGAATATACTAATAGTTGGACTTGGATCTTTCTGAATAAAAAAATACTTATGAGAGACAGATGAGGATTTTGCTTTGGTTATTTTGTGCTATTCATTTTCTGCTCAGAACTTACGAAAAGTCACAAAGTCATCTTAAATGCAATGGAAAGAATTTTGTTTAAAAATGCAGTGTTGGAGAAAGTAAAATGATAGGTGTATCTATACAGAAAGATGTGATGAGTGCTTAATTTTTGAAAATGTTTGTTCCCATATATTGTGAATACAAAAACTCAGTATTTACATAAAGAAATACTGACATTAATTATATTAAATGAGTGATATATAACTTTAACAGTGAGATTTGTGTGTATGTATGGCTAATTATCTAATTTTATTAGTTATATATAGTTTAGAAAACCTAAAATAT
Source organism: Ctenosaura bakeri (assembly GCA_948474755.1). NCBI lineage: Eukaryota > Metazoa > Chordata > Lepidosauria > Squamata > Iguanidae > Ctenosaura > Ctenosaura bakeri. Next base: position 208,424 of record CAOLHI010000883.1, on the reverse strand, counting down.
TGCTAACAGTGTTGATTTGTGGTACTAAATCTGGCCACCAATTTTTATTGAAAGGCTTTAACAACTGCGTGGTAGGTACAATGCTATTTGGCCCTGTAATTTATTTATGACCATGGTGGAAAGAACTTGACAGAGGAAGAGGGAGAGATTGATGAACTGTGGGGCAGTCCAAATGGATAGGTTTGTCACTCCTGTACATGTGCTCAGCACTGAGCTAATGGCCTTCTGGCGAAGGATTTTTCTCTGGTCTGCAACCATGGATCAATGAAATGAAAAGCAATATCCCAAATGATTGTTCTAGTGCATTGGTTCATTCCAAATGGCTATAGGGAATCATTGGAAGATTTTGTGGACCATCTTCAAATCAAAATACCACAGGAAACTATTAGACTTTTTTTAGGGATCATCTCCAGATCAAATACTTGCTTCCATGCTGGTTTCTAGAAAACAACTGCAAATGATAGTTTGTTGGAAAGACTCTCAGTGTGCCTAACACATATCAGCTGAGTATTTCCGAGCATGAGCAGAATGTGAGTAGTGTTGGCTGGTGACTCCCATGTCATTGGGCCTATGAATATAGTCTGAGTTTTTGTTGAACTACAGAGCTGGAAGAGAGATCAAGGGCCATCCAGTCCTGCCCCATGCCACGCAGGAATACACAATCAAAGCACACCTGACAGATGACCATCCAGTTTGGTTTAAATAACTCTGAAGAAAGATAACTCTACCACATTCAGAGGCAGCAGTTTCCACTGTCAAATTTCTCGTACCAGCAGGAAATTCTTCCTAACATTTAGATGGAATCTCTTTTCCTGAAGCTTGAAGCCATTGCTCCATGTCTTCATCTGTGGAACAGCAGAAAAAGGCTTGTTTCATTTGACTTACTTTCAGATATTTAAACATAACTATCATGTCACCTCTTAAGCTTCTCTTCTCCAGGCTAAATATACCCAGCTCTCCAAATCTCTTCTCATAGGATATGGTCTCCAGACCTTTTAGCATTTGAGTTTCCCTCTTCTGGACATGTTCCAGCTTGCCAATATCTTACACAGTATTCCAGGTGAGGTCTGACCAAAGCAGAGTAGAGGGGTTCTGTTACAGTCATCCTTCCACATTTATGTGTTTCACTTTTGTGGATTTGATTATTCACAGATTTTTTGTTCCTGTCTCCACTATTGCCCTATGCCATTTTTCATAGGGATTGTAAGCCTCACAATTCTGAGATTGCAAATTAAGCTTTTTAAGTCCTTATTAAAAATGATGTAGGACAATAGTGGAGACAGTGGCAAGCCCCACCAGCTGCCTACTTCTACTTTGCAAAGGAACTCCAATTCTTCAGAGCATACACAGTGTGTTGAATATGCAGGTCATACTTTTTTTTGCATGTTAAATATGGTTTGTGGGGAGCTACAGTTATTTGTGTTTTTTCCACATTCATGGGGTCTTGCACCCTCTAACCCCAGTGATATGGAGGGATGAGTGTACTTCTTTTGATCTAGACACTAGAGTCATATTGATACATGGTAGCTTTGCATTGGTGTTTTTAGTTGCTGCAGCACGCTGTGGACTCAGGTTCAGCTTGTGGTCTATCAGGACTTCTAGATCCCTTTCAGATGCACTGTTTTCAAGCCAGGTATCACCCATCCTGTATCTGTGCATTCCATTTTTTTTCTGCCTAAGTGTACTACTTTACATTTCTCGCTGCTGGTTTTCATTTTGTTAGTATTTGCCCAGCTCCCTAATCTTTTAACGTAATTTTGAATTCTGGTCCTATCATCTGGGCTATTGGCTTCCCCTCCTAATTTGGTGTCATCTGCAGATTTGATAAACACATCCATTACTCTATCATCCAAGTCATTAATAAAGATGTTGAATTGCTCTGGGCCCAGGACAGAACCTTGTGGCACCCCATTTTTCTCCAGGATAAAATGGAACCATTGAGGTGCAACTTTGGGTTTGATCAGTCAACCAATTATAAATCCACTGTCACCTCACTGGAAAACCCTCTCCCAGCTGACCATTTCTCTGTCCATTGAGTGATCCCCTCAGCCCTCTCTGCATTGAGATCTACTTCTCTGCTGTCTTTCCCGGACCAAGGACTTCAGGAAAAGGTGCAGTATTACCCCAGCAACAACCCCTTCAATAATCCCCTATTCAGTTTCCTCTCTTTTGCTTCTTAATAGGTCTTGAGTGAGTGTGTGAGTGTTTGCGTTAGTGCATGAGACTTTCATTCAATAAAATCATTTTACTGGACATCTTTGTTTGGTTTTTGGCTTGGCCTGACCCCATAAAAACTGGGTAAAAAGACCCCTCTAGGTTACCCTGCCTCTCGCATTGCCATTGCTTGTGCTCTGGCTAGTTTCCATTCCCCATCACATGGAGCACAGTGAGGTGTCCCCCAAGGGACCCCAGAAGTTAGGGTAACACCACCTAACAGTAGAATTGTCTAGCCCACATTTTACTAGCTTGTTAGCAATAAGATCATGGGAGACCTTATCAAAGGCCTTATACTGAAATCATGCTATATCCACTGCATTCCCTTCATCTACCAAGCTTGTATCTCTGTTAGAAAGAAAGAAAAAGAAAGAAAGAAAGAAAGAAAGAAAGAAAGAAAAAAGAGGGAGAGAGAGAGAGAGAAAGAGAAGGAAAGAAATAATATTAGTCTGGCATGACTTGTTTTTGAGAAACTCATTTTGACTTTTAGTGGTCATGGCATTCCTTTCTCAGTAATTACAAACTGTCTTTTTAATGATCTGCTCTAGAATCTTTTGTGGTATTGATGTCAGGCTGACTGGGTGCTAGCTGTTCAAGTCCTCATTTTTTTTTACAGTTTTGAAAACAGGGACAACATTTGACCTCTTCGAGTCTCCTGGGATCTCTCCTCTACTCCAGGAATTCTCAAAGATTATTGCTAGGGGTTCTGATAATACTTTTGCATTTCTTTTAATATGCTTGCATGGCCCTGGAGAATTGAATTCATTTAGAGCAGCCAGGTATTCCTATAATACCGTTTTACTTGTACTGTGCTGCATTTCCCCTCCTGCATCATCTGCTTCATTTTACCCAGGTCAAGCACTGTTTTCCTTTTAAATGAAGACTGATGCAAAGAAGCTGTTGAGTAGTTCTGTGTTTTCTCTGTCCTCTGTTAGCATTTCACCATCTTCTCCATGCAGTGCCCCTACCATTTCCTTGTCCTTCCTTTTGCTATGGACATAATAATAATAATTTTAAAAAATCATTTGTTTTTTTAACCTTTCTAGCAGACCTAAGCCTGTTCTGAGCTTTAGCTTTTCTGACTTTTTCCCTGCACATGCTGTTTGTTCATTTGAATTCATCTGTGGTGATTTCCCTCTTTGTGCATTTCTTGGACATGTCACTTTTAAATCTTTGAAAAATCTTTAGAAATCCATCCTGGTTTCATTAGACACCTCCCATTTTGCTTCCTCACTGGAACTGTTTGAAATTGTGCCTTCAGTATCTCACTTTTAAGAATCTCCCACCCATCATGAACTTATTTCTCTTTTAGTATTGTTGACTACAGGATCACACACAGTACTTCCCTTTGTTTACTGAAATCAGCTTTCTTAAAGTCTAAAATTCATGTATGATTATGCTTGGATTGCCCTTGCAAATGTATAACGAACTCCATGAAAATATGGTAATTCACATCTAAAGGCCCTACCACTTCCACCTCATTGACTAAGTCATCAGAGTTGGTTAAGATCAGATCTAAAATAACTGATTCACTTGTTGCTTCTTCCACCTTCTGGGCAATTGTCTGCAAGCTAGAAGAGGGATTTGTTGAATCATATATTCTTGACAGTTTGACTTCCAACAAATATCAGGATAGTTGAAATCTCATATTACTGCTATATGTCCCCTTCAGAATGTTTGGTCATCTGTTCCATGAAGCCATCAGCCAGCTCCTCAGTCTGGCTTTGGGGTTTGTAGTAGACCCCCACAATGGCATCACAATTGTTTTATCTCCCACTTAATTTTTATCCAGATGGTCTCAGTGTGGTTTCCAAAATTTAAGCCATGGATCTCTTCACAGATGTAAGCATCCTTGACATATAATGCTACTCCTCCTCCTTTCCTGTTTGGTCTTTATATGCATGTCTTGCATCTAGCAGGAGAGGCAGAATGACAATCTGTGCATCAAGGTCCTTCAGCTTCTAGCCCAGAGTCTCACAATCTCTTATGATATCTTGAAGGGTGGTGGCATTGGTTCCTATGTGGACCAAAAGGAAGGGACAATAGTCAGTGGACTTGATGAGTCTTGTCTGGCTCTGTGCTACATCATGGATATGCTGTCTTCCTCTTTTGAGATATCCTGTCAGGCTCTTCTGTTCCTCTCAGAAGGGAGTCCTCTTCCACCACCACATGTCTTCTCTGAGGATTGGCAGGGGCCATTCCATGTGTTGAATCGTCCAAGATCACCTGCGTATTCTCTGAGGAGTAACACTGTTGCTCTTGTTCCTGTTCCTCTTTGTCACTGATAAGGGAGAGTGCTTTAAATTGATTCTGTAGCTCCAGACTTACAGAATCATCTTGGTCCTTCAACTTTTATGTGTCACATTCTTCCAAATGTCTGCCTCCTGTGTTTGGGAACTGGCTTCCTCTTCAGAGTTATCTCCTGTGCATTCCTCATTCAGGACAGTCTGCTACACTCTAAGACAACCTTGAGTTTTCTAATCTGCTGAAGAATTGCTGGACGTTCACTTCGAACAAGGTAACCAACTTGTACTTGCTGCAGGTGTAGTTACCCATATCCTCCAGCAAGAACAAACATACCGCAGTTGTTGTAAGTGATTGCCAGAGCTCCCTCACTATCCATATTCAGTAGTCTTAAATAGGCACTGAAACTGAACTCCAGGCCTCACACTCAAAACTCCCCCACTAAATGACCACACAAAATGCTTGTAGGCCTTGCCGGTTAACTGAGCTCCAGGGACAGGGCCTGCAGCTATATAGAGACCTAGTGGCTACTAACTCCTCCCCCAACCAAGTGTCTGACTCCTTCCTCTTAGCCTTTCTCCCAACAGATACAAAAGCCTTAACCCAACAAACTTGCAATATTCTCTGGGGCTCGTTGTTGCTGTGTGCCTTCAAGTCATTTCTGACTTATGATGACCCTAAGGCAAACCTACCACAGGGTTTTCTGGGACTGAGAGTGTGTGATGTGTTCAAGGTCATCCATTGAGCTTTCCTGGCTTAGCAGAGAACAGTCCTGGTCTCCAGGGTTGTAGTCTAATTCTCAAACCACTACACCACACTGGATCTCTGGGGCTATAGAGGTTTAACGCAACAGACACTAGTACAGCTTATGCTGTCTTTGCCACCCCATGCACACAAAATGGCTGTTGACCGTGCCCACTATCTGAGCTCCTAGAATAAAGAAGCAGCTTCACTATGACATTGATTAGAAGACACTAGCTGCAACTGCTCTTTCCATTGCATCACAACTGTCAGTGGATCCTAGAAACCTTCTATCAAGAGTCACTATGCCCCTAACAACAAAATGGACTTACAGACTGACAGTTTTCCATAGAAACAGGAAGAAGCTCCAGGATTTCCTATGGGTTCACCAAAGGAATTTCCCACTACAGGTATTTCTGTTTCAGGAGTGTCCTTCCTCAATGGAAAGAGAACATATTGCTCTTCTTAATGGATAAAGGAATGCATTCAGTTGATACTAATCCCACACAGAAAACAGAAAAAAAATCACAAATACCATTTGTGGGTGAATCAAGGAAACCATGCAGCACCATTGAAGTCTACCGTTGACTCTCACAGCCATTCAGGAAAACAGACTATTCCCGCAGAGGAGCTATGAGAAGGCAATTACCTTGAATGGTTTGTTGATCCAAAACAACAGCAACACTGGAGCATCTGCTGTTTCTCTTTGATAATTTGTCTCAGTTTCATGTGTCCTACAGCCATTCAGAAGGGAAGTAGATTTCTGTGTCCATTTGGAAGAACAGGGTATTCCCATGTATGCTACATATAAGACTTTTAAGATGATTTGAGGAGGAACATTTCACTTACAACATAGTAACGTTGTGACCAAAATCAGGACTGTTATCCAACACATTCTTATAGCCAAGGTGGAAGGATAATTGATTTCCTTTCATAAGGAAAGCATGGCTGAGAGAAAAGCTATGGCAACAGAAGCTTCTTATTATGGTTCCTGGTGTTCTTATGGGTAGACAGTTTCAATCCAATCTATTCCTGTGGTCATTAAGAAGGACAGCTGATTTCTATGACAGTTGTTCCTCCTCCCTCCTCCTCTTCTGCTTCCTATACCTCCTCCTTCCTGTTTTACAACAGTAAATGTAAAGATGCATTTTATGCTACATCTAGTTTGGTTCACCATCTTATGCACAGATCCAAACCTGGACCGAGGACGAAACATGAAAAGGCTTACAAAACCAAAGCTCATATTGCTAAACATTTTAATTCCCAAATGGGTTCTACAGGGGTTATCCAAATTCATTTATAAGACACAAGTAACAAAGTTAATGGCAAACTGTACTCTCTCAGATGCTGAAAAGAAGCTGTTCCTGATGTATAATTCAGTAAAGCAAAACAATTTATACTCCAGTATATACAGCAGACTGCAGCTGGCAGAGATAAAGTACAGATAATGCACAAACACTGTGTTTCTTTTAGGTCGGCAAAAATGACGAATGTGCAGGCTTTGCATTCAAAACAACTTTTATTTCCCTCCAGCAAGTATGACCTGCTTCATAAAACATTGCCAACAAAACAGCAATGCTCAAAATTAGGCTTCATATGTGCCATCTTGAATTAGATTAAAAAGTGGGATGATGTAAGTGGTAAATGCAAGGGCTGAATCTCAGGTTTTTAAAGGGGGCAGTGATGAAGGATTGATTACAACATTAGAATTGTGGGGTGGGGGTAGGTGTCTAGTACAGTCTGACTGGAAAGCATCTTGCACCATCTCTTTTTCTGTGTAGGTACAACATGCAGAAGAAAAATGTCTTTAGAAAAACAATTCACCATTAAGTAAAATTCTCCCTGGACTACACAAGACAGGTGGTGAAATCCTCTGTGGAGCACATAGGAAATGGAACATATTAGACAGTTTTTCCATATACTTCTTTGCTGTGGATGTAAGTGTGTATTTATGTATCTGTTCAGAGAAGGAAATAAAAATGGGAAGACATATCCGTTTCATTCATGGGGAGCAACTGGGGTGGGCAATTTTTTTTAAGAGAAAGAAAAAAGAAAAGAAAAGGCTGTACTTAGCTTTCCTTTTCCTGAAACTAGCACAGTTTGTTGCTCCTACAGCCACTTGCCAATTCTCCCATTAGACTGTCGACTTGCTGTTCGTTTGTTACAAGGGTAAGTCAGCAGCGTGAATCCTTTGGATTGCTGGATGCTATTGGAATCTATCAGCCCTAGCCATCACAGTCTCAGGAGTCTGTGATCCAACTTCATCTGGAATGCTACAAGTTCCTAAATCTCAATGAAAGCCCTTCTGACAGGAAAGAAAGAAAGACAACTTTTTTTTACTTACCTAGAGTAAGCTTTGCTGTTACTCTTCCAAGTCCTATTGCTAGTTGTGTACATACTGCCAGACTTGTCCTACATTATAAAATTGATTTTAAATTCTAAAATTCTGTGTCATGAAATAATCTTGCTAACTTCCTTACGACTCAGTATGACCTAGGTATAATGTGGGTTTATGGGCCTAGTTAGAAGTTCTTCTTCTCAATCATTTTTGAAATGAAAATGTGAAGATAAGGTTTTTGAGAATAAGCCTATTGTTAGCAATCCATGGAAGAACTTTCATATTTCCTCAGGCAATGATTCTTCAAAACTCTATACTTGCAGAAAGAAAATTAGTATACCAAATATAAGATTAGACCAAGACTCTTTTTCTTCCTGATATTTAAGACCCAAATATTCAATGTTCTGTACAACTACAGTTGGACCTCCACATTTTCAGATTTGACTTCCACAGATTTGATTATTTGCAAGTTTCTCCAATCTTTCCCCCCACCTCAGGTACTTTTTTTCTGGCAGAACCTTCCCTCTTGGTGGCTCTGATCAGGCCATGCAGCTCTGGCCCTTGTCCTCCACTCATGGCAGCCCTGGGTGTGCTCCCTGACACACCCAAAGAAGGAGATGGATGTGAGAGAGGAAGTATAGAGCCACTATGGTGGTCCACTTCCTTTCCTTCACTGTTCCTGATCTGGTTTGGACCCTGAGTATCCATTCTCCCCCATGCCCACTTCCCACAGACAGATAGACACAGACAGATTTTGGTACTTGTGATTTTCCACTTTTGTGGGAGCCCTGTGTCCCTAACTCTAGTGATTGCGGAGGGCTAACTGTAGTCCTTGACTTTTAAAATTTGTATGTAATGAAAACAAATGGTGGAGGCAGGAATGAAGAGTCCTTTGCCTAAGATCCCTGCTCTGCAAAACATCATCACCCAATCCTATCTTTATTTGACAAAAAGCAACGGGGACAAGAGTAGAAGCATACAGGTAGGAGAAAGAAAAGACAGTTCTTGCTTGCCTTCCTCTTCGTTACCCTAGTGCATTGAATAATAGCTGTATATAACACAGAATCACATGGGCAATGTAGATCCCCAAGCTATTTTACCTTGTGGCTTCCACATAAATTGCTGCTGCCACTCTTGATATTACTTGCCATTGTCAAAGAAAGAAAGGAGGAAATCTTTCAGCCATAGTGGCTTAGTATAGAGGGCTTTTGAGAACATGGAGAAGAACTGGTGCGGGTGAAAGCTGGAAATTCGTAGTTCTACTGCTTGGATTTGGATTGGGGAGCTTGAAAATCTGTATGTCATTTAAGGCAGACTTCTGATTCTTTGAAGTTCAGGGAATTCTCACTAGCAATTCTATAGGTTGTTACCCCACTGGAAAACCCTGTCCTGGGGTCTACAATTTTGATATTAAAATATGATTCCATGTGCCTGAGGGGTTGCCCGGATGAGCACGTAGGCAGCAATGGTCAAACGATCGAAAACCAGGTCAGGCCAGTAAAATCCCCCATCACGTAGCCCCAGGAGATCCCAAGCTGTGCAAACCCACAGTAGACAAAGGGTCCTCAGCCCCTGAGAGCCAACTTGAGGGGATTAGAGTGTTTACCCCAAGTTGAGCACCGATACCAATAAAATCCTGTCAGGCAAGGACTATTTACATAAAGTCACACCACAACCCAATGTAGCCGAAGATCCTGAGACTTTGGCAACACCTTGTAATCTCATCATGCAAAGGAAGTTACCACTGTGGAGCTTCTTTCTCAATGGGACACTCATTGTTCTCCCCAGGAAAGGATTAGCCCTCCAGGTACTTTTCCCCCTACAAATAGTCTCAATTTTTGAGCTGTTCTTTGGATCACTCTCGGTCATCCCAGCAGACCGTTTCTTCATCCCTTGAGTAATCCCCTCAGCCCTCTCTGTGCTGAGCTCCACTTCTCCACTGTTTTCCCCAGACCAAGGACTTCAGGAAAAGGTGCAGTATTACCCCAGCTACAACTCCTTCAATATTCTCCCTATCCAGTTTCCTCTCTTTTGATTCTTAATAGGTCTTGAGTGAGTAAATGATTGTGTTGGTGCGTGAGACTTTCATTCAATAAAATCATTTTATTGGACATCTTCATTTGGTTTTTGGCTTGGCCTGACCCTGTAAAAACTGGATAAAAAGACCCCTCTAGGTTACCCTGCCTCTCATTGCTATTACTTGTGCTCTGGCTAGTTTCCATTCCCCATCACGTAGAGCACATTAAGGCATCCACCACAGGACCCCAGAAATCAGGGTAACAAGGTGATGTACTTTTTGAGTAATATTGAAACCAAGGGTGACCAACCATGATGGCAGGTATGCAGGAACTAAGGTATGCAGAGATTTTGGTAGAATCACCACTTATGTACCATGTCCCATAAGCTGTGCTTATGTGCCATGTACCATAAGCTGTGCTTTTGATCTCCTTGAATCAGCAAGTGAAAGCTTTTTGAGTCATATAGATAAGTGTTATCACCAAGCTGCTGTTCAACAGAGTTGCATGGATTGGCTCACAAACTAGCCACCCAGGTTCAAACACTGAGCACTACAGAAATATGGAGGAAGCTTAAAAGCGGAAGTAAATATCCAGAGAAAAAGAAAGAAAAAAAAAATGGTTATTGCCGAGGACAGTCAGGAGAGTCACAGCTTAGGTCAAAGACCAGCAGAAACCAGTACGATTTGTAAACAGAATAATATTCAGACCAAGGACAGAACTTTTCTTGGCATGGTTTTGTGATTCTCTCTGAGAGTACCAATTTTTCACCTTTCAAGATATTTTTGTGAAACAAAGCTTACTGTGCTTTTCAGCTCCATAATATCATGAATGTATTTGTAAAAGGCAATAGCTAAAATGTGTACATTTAAAAAACATGCATTAACATACTTTTCTTAGTGGGGAAATGGTGTACAATATGCCTGTAGGAAATATGCATAAATAAATGTGGATCTTACAGAAGTACTAATTTCTATGTGGGAAGGGGAAAAAATATCTCACTCCTATAGGAACAAAGGGTGATATGGAAATACATGTGGCACTCTGAAAAATCTGACATTCTGGGGAAGAAAAGCTTCAGTATAAACCTGAACACTATCAATATCTATTTCTTTGTTTTAAAAGCAGTTTTCTGTATTCTGTATTATATTGTAGCCTAATATAAGAAATAACAAAGGCATTATTATGAAGCATTATCAGCTACCACAATAATGACATTAAAGATGACATTAAGCTTTTGTCAGTTAGGGAGTGAATGTTGTTCAGTGCTGTTATTTTAGGATTCTGGGAAGCGTCACAGTTAATCAAAATGTAAGATATGGATTTAGTGAGCTATTGCAAGATTAAAAACTATTACAGATTGAACATTTAAACTGACTAGCAGGTGATGAACCCCACTCTGCTCTGTGCTTGCTTGTCCCTCTTCCCAGATACAAAGGAGTTACTGCATGTTACAGTGAGGCTTAGGAATCTGAAGGAAAGAGCAAGACCCTGAATTTCATACTGTAGATCATCATAGGAACATCTTATAGGAACCAGGCACAATGAGGCAACTGACATAGGCAGCAGCTGTTGGGATGCAGCAAAGCTAGCTCTCTGGCTTTTCTTCAAAGAGAGACCTGTATATGTTAACAAGTCTTGTCCTGCACCCTTCCAACTAGACTGCTGACCATTAAGTGTTGTGGAGGATGCTTCTTGTTGTCAGTATTGAATGAAGAAAGTACTGCAATGCCTTTTTTTGTCTTCTATATATGATATGGAAATAAATTGCCATTTTATCAAGCTCAGTCAGTCAGAAGTCTTCAGCCATCTCTGCGTAGGAAATAGCCGCCAACTCTGAGACCTGGGAAACTATATATCTTCAAATATAGGTGTGAGGACAGAAATACTGGATGGTAAAGCAATTTGTCCACAATCTTGGACAAGCCCCTAGGAAAGCTGAGAGACATATCTGGCTATTTTCCTACTCAAGCTTTGCTCACCATCCTGGTGTTTTTCAGGAACCCAGCTATCCCTTTCCTCTTGATTTGCTCTGAAATGAATAATCAACTAAGCTTTGCTTCTTTTCTTTTCTTTTCAGGCAAATTTCCAACTAGTCTTTCTCTTCCTCTTTGGGTGTTCAATCACTTGCTATCTTTGATTAAAAAACATTTGCCTTTCATTCTCTCTTTCTGGAAAGCCAATAGCATGACAATAGGAAGAAAGAAGAATCATCATAACTCACATCAATGGACAGGAAGACCATTATGTGTTAACAGAATATTGGAATGGCACAAGAGAATGAACCCACAATGAGGAAGTACAGATAATATAACACATGTGGTACCCTCTTCCTAATAATGCAGCAAGTTTCATAATGCCCTTGTGGAAGGCCATGCATTGTTGTTGAAACTTCTTTTATCCATTCATTTTGTTCTGGCAGGACTGTTGTGTATTTATCAATGGCATGGCAGGTAGAGGTACAGCAGGTAAAGACTTTTTGTGCTACTAAGATCAGTGATAAGACAAGTTTAGGTTGCTAATCATGTATTCTGATTTGAAGTTATAAGAGCCCTACCAGAAAAAAAGGTGGCAAACAAGAAATCAAATGTCACATGACCTTGGAGAATGTGGCATGCACAAAGGCTCTGTAGCTGAATGCCCCATCTCAAGAAGACAACAGAGATGGAAGAAGTGTGAAAAAACAACTTAATACAGTGGAGGGTTTTTTTTCCATGCTAAAGAGTGAGGGAGGAATGGACAGCTGTGGTCCTTAAGAGATTTTTGATCTACAGATCAATTCTTCACTAGCCAGCATAGTTAATGATGAGTGATTATGGTAGCTTCAGTTCAAAATCATCTGAAGGGGATAGAATTGCCAGCCTAATTGTACAGATTGGGAGGGACTGTTTCACTTATGTTAATGTAAGGCAGATTTGCCAGATCCCTTATCTGAAACTAGTTGCACCAGTTATCTTGATTAGGTTCCCATTATCCTGCCATATTGGCTTTCATAGGCTGATTATGTGTTTTTTCTGCACTCAGTTTTTTCCACCCTCTCTTGGCAAAAGACCTTCTGCATCTCAGTAGGACAAGGACAAATACAGTGGCCTGTGATGTAACTGTGATTGGCTTCATTACTGCTGAATAATGGGTGATTGCCATAGTAGTTTTTTTTTTTAAAGGCATTTTTATCTAGCTCCTCAACCACAACATCCTCCAGAACGCAGTACAAAAATCAGTGGTCAGAAAGGCCCTGTCCTGAGGCTTGCTGCATACAATTCAAGATACACAAAGAAAAAGAGATGAGGAGAGTGGACAGGAAAAAAAAAAGAGGAAGCAAAAGTTTCAGTTTGTATAATGCCATGTGGGATGAAAACAACCCAATTACGGTAGCCTGATTTGGCTGCTACTAGGTAATGATGTGTTAACTACCAATGATCTCTTGCAATAGGTAATGAGATAGCTTCTTCTCCTCTTCTTACCTTTAGCTCTGCAGCCTGATGAATGGCTGACAGTAGGTGATCTCTAGGTTTTTCTCTTATTTGTACTGTTTAAAACAGTGTTTGCTGTGTCCATTCCACACCTGGTAACTTTATAGAAGATTATAAAATTATGATTGACCCAGAGAAAATGAATGGGGAGGTTATCTGCTTTCCCTCAGCATTCGAAAAGTGGGATGTGGAGAATTTCTTTCTAAAAATGAATAATTTTTTTAAGATATATATTATAGGAAAAATAGATTTTGAAGAGGAATTACATGAACAGTTTAAGGATATGTCAAATACCAGTGGTGACAGAATTTACTGCTAAAGGATTTTTTTCAGCATTATTTTAAAGAAAGCAGAAGGTCTTTCAGTTTTCAGATATTCTGATTTGGTTCTCCCTTGATTAGGTGGTGGCCTAAATAACTCAGCTCCAGCTCCAGCAAGATTCATACTACGCTGGCCAATCACCAGTATGTGAAGAATTATTCAAGGAAAGAAAAGGTTCCCTGTCATCTGATATCCGGGAACTCTTGTATGCAGACACGCACAAAAACCTTTATAGTCAAAACAAACTTGGCACCTACTTGCACCTGTTGTTAGTAAGGTTGCCAAATCGAGAGCCTTTAGCAAGGGAACCTTTTGGAACATGTGGATAAACACTTTGAACTATTAATATCAGCAGATCAAGCAGCCATTATAGGCACAACTAATAGATGGTGTATGATATGTGAACTGCAATTAAGGTGCAAAAGACAGTGTTAGTCTCAGCCTAACAACATTGATTTTATGAAAGGAACTCAATCTATGATAGGCAAGTTACTTGGAATGCTACTTTATGTTTGCTATGTGGTTGCATAAGAGCAGGAAGAGGACTAATAAGAGAAGGAAGTGAAGTCATCCAGAAAGAATATTAGTCTCCTTTAAAGAGCGAACAGAACAGGTTAACAAGAGAGAAAACACCCATATGGCCCTAAATATCAGGTTACCCTTGTAGGTTTTGTTGGTTCTTTGTGCAACAAATTGTCACAGTAGTCTCCATTATAACAGTAACTTCTAAAGCCGAATGAAAAATTGGTAATCCTGGATTTATCTACACAGCTGTAAAGTTTGAGAAATGTGAGCTAAATTCTTTTTTCTCCAAAGATTCTTGTTGCTCTTGACCATTCTGGGTTTGTCCATGGGAAGTATAGATTAGACTGTAGAAACTGGGGCCATTGTTACTCAACTAGAACAGATCTGCAATAGCAATGCATTAATATATTGCTGCAAAAGCATACTGCTATATGCCATTCCAGGAGAGCTTTGTGGGGTTTTTTTTTCTAAATAGTTCCACACTGATGCATTACTCAAGGTCATATTTGATAGACCACTATTGGGTTTCCTTTCCTTTTACCTTCTCCTTAGTTAGCAAGTAGCTCCTTTCAGTTGCGAGGTCTCAATTAGCTTTAATTACAGTTGGCTGTGGAACTTTAATTAAATATAGGTGATAGCCCTTCTTCAATAATTGTCCCCCAGAGAAATTACTTTGGAGGGTGCAATATCTTTCATGAGAAGCAACGACAGTGGATTTGGACTGATATGCAGTGAGAGTGATGGTGTGAAGGGAAAAAACTCATCTCCTCATTAATATTTGAACGCTGTCATTCTCCTTCCCCCTGCCATTAAATTTATAGCATCTCTTTAAGCAAGTGGAGAATGACACAACTTAATAGGATATGATGGGAGGTTGAAGGAGCTGAAAATCTACTACAAAGGCCTTTTGATATATCTTTGTCAATGATTATGACAACCAAAGCACCTTTAAAGCTACACAGGTACCTGAGTTTAACTGGTAGCAGAGTCTCATGAGCTTCCTGTAATTCATACTGCAGAGTCAAATTTCTGTGACTGTTCAATATAAAGTATCCATTACCTTTCCTTTATAATAAAAGCCTTGGAGATTGGCAATCAGGCAATAAAGTTGAGTTGGGTGGGTTTTCTTTTAGGGGGATGAGGAAACCATTCTGGGTTTCGGTGTGAACTTCAAATGGTCTATCTGATTTGCTGAAACTATCACCAAAACAGGTGCAGCTGCTTAGATAGCTCTTTTAAATGTAGGGCTAAAATCTGAGTGGATTCATCATCCCAGTGACATTGTAAATACCAGCCCTCCATTGAGTGTACATGACAGGAAACATTCCCCAAATTCCTGGAGCATCTTTTTCTCCCAAAGATGGAAAGTCTTATAATTTACAGTGGTGAAACTACGCTATTGACAAAGCAAGCAGTTTGCAAGGTCAAATTAAACAAAGAAGAAATGCAGGTGCATTTGTAAGAAGGAATGTCAGTCTTTGCAAATTTCATTCTCATTACAAGAATGAATAATTTCTACCATTTTTCTCCTTGCTGTCAAAAAAACATGGAGAATTGTACAATTTTTTGAAGTCTGCAGCTTGGGACTTAATTCTGTTAAATAAAGCACTTTTTTCATAGAAAAACATTCTCAGATTCCTGCTTGTTTAGGATTCTCTCTGTTAGCAGTGGCATAGCTTAGCACAAGTGGGGTAGGGGTGGGGTTGGAGGAGTAGGGACGGGGCTATGGTGCATGGAGGCTGGGCTACAGTGCCTGTGAGTGGGACTATGGCACCCATGGGCAGGGCTGTGGCACATGGGCAGCAGGCAAGGAGCAGCAGTGCCCCCAAAATGCTGTCCAGGGCACATTGCTCCCTCCCCCAATTACTATACGACTGCCTGTCAGGATTTCCTAAGAGCTGAGAAACACATTTTTGACAATTTTTCAATTATTTGCAAGTGCTTCCTGTTTGAATGCCTGTCCCTAAGTTATCACCTCCCATTCCATGTACAGAAATCAACAGGACTAGAAACTGAAAGTCAGCTGGATACTCTTTTAGTCATCTACTGCATGTGACAACATCAGAGAACTTCAGGGCACAGGGTTACTAAATGCCACCTACTAGTACTACCCCCTGATGCTTGAGAGAGTTACCACTCCAAGAGAAAAGCCCAGATGCACTGTTTCTCTGCATAAATGTGGCTGCGTGATACTGATATTGTGCATTTTTAAAATGTTTGTTGAACACTCAGCAAAAGCATGAAAATGTTCTTCCATGAAATGATCCATGTTAATAATGACATTTCATACCATTTGAACTGCAGATAGCTACTTCTATTGTTGTATTAGATGTCAGCCATGTTCACAAGTTCAAAAGTAACCCGCTTTGAGTGGGAAATGTGTTCAATTGCATTACCTGGAAAATACAGATGAAGGCAGTAGAATGAGAATGTAATTAATATACATCCTGTTTGGTAGTTAATTTGTAACCACTGAATTTGTAAGCACTGTAATAACAGAGCTGCACAGTGATTCCTGCCTCTGTTTTCCCACTCCCCACTTACTGGGCAGTAGCCACTGTGATTGATGAGAGTCTGTTTTCTGGTCTATCAGGAAGCAGTGAATTAATAATCACACTCCCTCCTGTGAGTAATCTCCATTGTGATAGGCAGAAGCAGGGTCCTTGTTGCAATTCCTCCTAGTGCTAGAGATCACTTTTGTGAGGGGATGGGACCCCCAGCCAGTTGCTTTTTGATTAGCAGGGCAACAGACTCCCATTGATAGCAGTGGCTACTGCCCAGTAAATGGGGACTGGGGGGCTTTCACAATCTCTGTGCATCCCTTAAACTAGAGGCTACATAATGGACATGAATATGAAAGAGTCAAGAGTTACACATTCTTAACTGCCCAACAAGATTCTGGCCATAAGGTTTATTTTCCTGATTAAAAGCTTTTGTTAAAAAAAAAAAAAGAAGTCATCCCAGCTTTTCCATCACAGACAGACGGGCTGCAATTCTGTGCGTAAGTAAGATCCATCAAAGACAGTATGATTTCTGATAGGGTTAGGCTATATGTATGCTTAAATTCCTTTATACAGTTGGAAAACTGTGGAGTCCATGTAATTTTACTGAGTTTAGATTTGAACTGAACAAATTTCTGAGGGCTTCAGTTTCAAAGCTATCCTTTGTTTAGACTTTAATTTAGATCTTTCACTCAACATATGCTTTTTGGAAGGAATATATTCATAAAGGACACTATATGTACTTTAATTATTCAAACTTTATTTTTCTTCTTTTCATTCTCTCTTTCTCTCTTCCCCACCCTCTCCACATTTCTTTTAAAGTCTACTCTGATCAGCTGCAGGAGTGTTCAAAGACAAGATTTCCCTCCCTGCAGCCCCATGATGATAAATCTTCTTGGCATCTATGTAACAATTTTATCTTCAAAGTGTTGCATGCAGTAAATAATTCATTCCCTTGTTACCACATATGAGACAGGTAGGGGAGCCCCATTTCACAGCTGCAAAAGAAGCTAGTAAACAACAAGGGAACCAGAGATTATCACTTAACTTTATATGATTACATTTAAGTCAATCTTAATTTTTTTTTTTTTTTTTTTTTTGGCCTTAGTAAAATCAGCCCAGGAGATCTTTGGATATGTGTAATGACAGAGCAAATAATTGGTTTGATTGACTGGTAGTGGTGGAGGAAATACATTTGAACTCTCAAAATGAAAATACCTGTAATAATTTGTTGTGAGACCCAGATATATCTAACTAGTTGGTGGTCAGCTGAGATAACTCATAATTAGTTCTCCAGATGTTTTGTACTTTAAATTTCTTGACCCCCCCCCCGTTCAGAACCCTCAATGTAAAGTGGTCATGGGAATTGCCAAAACCTCTACAGAGCCAAAGGTAGCCTTCTTTAGACAAATTGAGATCTTCTTAACAGCATGAAGTCATATATTTTTACTCAGTAGTAAGTCCTGTTGAGTTTAAATCAGTTTGTGCCTTTGTTTTAGGATTGCAGTCTAAGGCCACCAACATATTCTGTGTCTTGGATTCTATTACATGAAACAATATTCAGAATGTCAATGGTGTGTGTGACACCTTTGTCTGAAAATGAAGTCTGCAGTGCTTACAACATTTAACATTTGCCATCCATCATTCAGCTGTATCAAAATAGGCACATGAAAACTTTTTTAAGAAGAGAGATTTATGAAGCTCTGCAGTGTACATATTTGACACTTGGGATAATGTGTGGTGCAGTCTCTCTTATTAAACAACAAAACTTTCCTATTCAGAGCAAAGCACACTGCCTGCAGTTCAATTTATGCATGAATGTATAGTTACAAGATGAGCTGTAAGTTATGAGCTATGTTTCAGAATTTCAAGTATGCTGATATGTACTTACCTTTACATGACAGCATTATAAGATTTTTTTTCTCCTTTGAACACTTGCTTTAAGTTTTTACAGTGTTGTTTATGCTTATGAAGCTTTTATAATTTATAAGTTAAACAGATGTGAAGTAGACTCTGTATTTTGAGAGATAGTGACTTAAATATAGAAAATATGACTGTGTTCCATCAGTGACTCTATGGAAACATATCTGAAGTCTGTGGATTGCATTGGTTCAAAAAGTACTGTTTTCAAAAGAGAGTGGAAAGCATTTTTCCAGACCTATATGGAGAAATGGGTACCTATAGGTCAAGAGTGGGAACTGTGTGACCCATGGTCTATATATGGGTCATCTGGACCAACAGTACAATCCCTTTCACCCCAAAGAAAAAGAAAATCAATGCTTGTGAATGTTGCATGACAGTTTTCACTCCAGGACTTCTGTAATGTAGCCAAGACAAGATGTTCCACATGTTCCACTGATACAGATGCTCATCAGTGTTATCACCTTTATTTAACAATGACAACCTTGCCTTCTAATTTATCAAATAGTGAATAGTCTGTTGTGCAGTACAACTAATATTCTAAAACCATCCAGCATTACCTTCTTACCTGGAGGTAAGAACCTATGGATATACGTTTTCTCTAATTTGTCCTTTTAGCCTGGTACAAATTATTCTGACTGACAGCAGTACTTCAGAGACCCAGTCTGAGGTCTACAACATCACCTACTCCCTGTTCTTTCTATGTGAGGATGTCAAGAAATGAGCTTTGGACATACTGCATACAAGATGTCTGTTCTACCACTGCCTTGTTGTAGCTCTTTTAGGTATGTACAATGGTGGCACATGGAAGAAGGAGTGATGACAGTATGGAAAATGTCATACTGTCACTTTTTGTTCAGACAGACTACTGTACTAAAAAGTACACATTTATATTTAGAAGTATGACTTTATATGAATTATTGGAGATGGAATGTGCAATTGGATGGATCTCCATTGAAACACTTTGAAATTATTTATACACATTTTGAAAAATACCAGCAACAGGAGAAAAACACTGCATTCTACAAAGGAGTTATCCTAGTAACCAAACAATAATATAAAAATTTTTAGCATGCTTTTTTTTTAAAAAAAGGTGAAGGGTTAATATGCAAAGATACCACAAAGTTATCTACCTTTGCACTGGGTTTTTGAAAACTTCTGAAGCTCACTTGAAAAATCTACTAACATTTCTGCCAAACTCTGCCTGGACAGATATAATATCATTAAGCAAGAGACAATATGCCAGAAGTAATTGCCTATTGTTTGGGAGATTCTCGTGTAAGCATGGGAAATATCTGTGAAAAATGCAGCATTGTTTGAGGAAATTGTAACTGTCTTTTTCCATGGCATCACTGAAAACAGAAAGCCCAGATTAGTTGTTTGTTGCTGAAAGAGCAGCTTTATCATTTGCTAATGGGTTTCTTTTCTGCCTCAGTTTGGAAGCTTTCTATAAAGGCACTGTTTGTAGTCCCCCTCAGAAACTGGCATCACTGTTGTAACTCTAAACTGCTGGGCAGAAAGGAAACTTTGCTCTCTCTTTGCTCTGTCATGTTGGGGATGACTTAGGTTACGTGAGGTGTATATCATTAAATACCCTGTTAATGAAAACAGATTCCAACAAATGAGAACAGAGAGTCTGCAGTTTCACAGACAAACCTCTCTCTTACACTAGGGGAGCAGAGATGTGGAATTTATGTGAAGCTAAAACCACTGTGTGATATGGAACGTGTAAAAATGACAAACACTGCTCTCTGCTATCTACCTCTCAGAAAGTGCATAGTCCTGTTAAGGGAGATCTATATATCAAGCCTCTCAGAGTCCTACTAAGGAAAATTACTTTAGTTCACTTCAGTCTTGTTCTGTCTGAGAACAACAAAAGCCAAGAGGCTTTATGTTGTTATTGTTGTTGTCATTGTATGCTTTCAATTCATTGATGTCCAACCCCAAAATAGCGAGTCCAGACACAAGACATTGGGTTAGCTAAGGGCCACCTTTATTGAATTTAATAACTATTTAATTTGCATGGGCCTAGAGGAAGCAGCAGAGGAGGGGGGACTTGATGCGTGTCCACCTGAGGTTGGGTGACATACCATTGTCCACCCCCTCAGACTTGCCTTGGGCAAGCTGCCTGAGCCTCTAGAGCAGCTCAAGAGGGGAAGAGAAACCCAGAAAGAACTCAAGCTGAAGTTTCAGGACCCTGCAGGCAAGAGTCCAATTTCCAAGGCAGCCTCCTTCATCACCCTCTGGGTCACAGACTTTAAACAAGTAGATTCAGAGTTCTACCCTACACCCTAAGTGAGCGTCCAAGGTGGCTACCAGAGCTGATATCTTTACCCCCACTTGGCAGATGAGTACCTATTTAATGCCCCTCTGTATGCCAATTTCCCAGTTTCTTTTGATGTAGTGTGGGGTAGGTACTATCCCCCCACAAGCTAGGGGGAAAAATTCCTACTCAGCCCCAGTGACCTGATTGTGTACACTGTGTCAGGGGTGGGGGGATGAATCATGCCACTCAATTGAAAAGACCACATGTGGGGCGAGCAAAGTTTAAATAGGGCATTGCCCCATCCTGCCATGTGGTGTGTCTTGGTGCACCTGTGCTGACCATGGATTAGGTGGCCTCTTCCAGGGAGGGCATCAAAATGTTCCCCTCCACACAGCAATGGAGCTGCACATATCTAGGTAAGTCTTTCCAATGTGTGGTGATCCTAAGGCAAACTCATGGGGTTTTCCTGGCAAGATTTGTTCAGAAAGACATTTCCATTGCCTTCCTCTGAGGTGAGAACAACTTTCCTGAGGTCACTGATAGGTTTTAATGGCTGAGTGGGAATTCAGCCTCTTGTCTTTCAGATTCCTAGTCCAACACTCAAACAACTATGCCACACTGGTTCTGGAAGGTTGACTAATCTTCTTTTATTCCAAGGATACTGGAATTGGGACAGACCAGTTCCATGAGCAGCCTTAGTCATCTAGAAAAAGTTAAGGGAGATGTGACTTGCCCAATAGCAGTACCAAACAAGGTATGAATGGAAGGACCTGCCTTTGCACATCTCTCAAACCATGCATTTTTTAAACCAAGACAAAAGACCAAGTCTGGTTACCTAGGAAATTATTCTAAAGGCTATAAGAAAATTGCATGCAAAATCTTTCATTGCCTTTTTTGTACATGTCAATATTAAAACTTCAAAAATTAAAATTCTTCCCTTCCTCTACAAAGTAATATTATCCTAACAGTTAACAACTGGCCACAGTCTGTATGGAATTCATTCCTCTAAATGGATTCATCCTATCTCTCTTTGCCCATTTCTGTGTGCAAGAGTTTAAAAAAAGAAATGCTACCTGATTAGTTTTGAGTTGAGCTGTCAGAGGAAAGCAGTCTGTCTTCAAAACCAGTTCTAACTGTAGAGGGTGCTAAGTAGAAAAGAGCTCAACCATTTGAACTTCGCAGATCCTTTCAGAGACCTCTGTTAAGTATCTTTCCCAGCAACTATTTTGGGGAAGATATGAAGAAAAAGGAGAGAAAATCTTTTATGAAAGAGATTAGTTGATGGTGGTATCTATGCTGGCATTTGCAAAAGCACTTCTAAAGAGTTAATAAGAAATTAAATCCAACACAGCTTGCAGTTGGCTGAGTTCATGTTTTCTAGCAAGTCAGAAAAATAGAATGTTTGGGGAATTTAAATGGAAATAATCCCTAGTATCTCTCATAGAGCTGTACAGCAGAATATCCATTCCATCATTTCTGATCCTAAGGATAATGTCCATCCTTCAGGGTTATGTTATATCAAATTATGTTACATCACATTTTATTCGCATTTAACATTGCAATCCTAGGCATACTTACCTGAAAGGAAGCCCCACATAACAGACATGATGTTTCTTCTGAGAAAGTCCACATAGGATAGGGCCAGATAGGAATAAACTACATGTTCCCTGCTTGAAATTGCTTTTCTTACTTTTCGACATGTGTAAAACACAGACATTAAAATCAGCTAAGATGGAAAGATGAAAGGTCTTGGGTCAGTTCATGGTTTTCAGACAAGATGGGAGGCAGGCTAATTAAACTCCACTGGGAGGTTGCTGCAGGAGTCCTTGTGTGCTAGGGCAAAAGAGTAAATGACAAAGTGAGAGAAGTTTGATAAGCCCTTCTTCTGGATGACACCTCTGGCAGCTGGAACTGCTTTTCAGCTCAGCAAGGTTTCTCAATCAATATCTCTACACTCCATTGATCTAGTGGAATGTACTATAAAACAGCAGCAAGATTACATCCAAGCCTCCAATTTTCTCCATCTGTAACTCACAGGGTTGTGATGGACCAAGCATGAGCCTGCACTATAAAAATTAACATCATGAAATATAGCTTTTACATTTAAAAACTGGGGAAATAGATCATCTGGAGTGGTGTTAAAGCTATATGTACCTAATTTCACTGATACATGTTTGGGATAGGTCACTAACATAAATGCTCTAAAATGCAGAATATTGTCTCATGTGCTTTCAGACAGTGCTGGTGGGAGATAAGCCATGATGATCTTTCTGTATTGATAGAAAACAATGGACCGTGCACTCCATTGGGTACTATATTAATATCCTTCTCTGGTTTATGTTGTGTGAGCTTCAGTCTGTACAGCTTGGTTACAGGCACAGTACTTTTTCACTTTCTAGAATGCAATTCAGCAGAAGAAAATGGTACCCAGAAGAATCTCTATGTATAAGTTTTATTTTTTGACCCTGCTTAGAAGTCAATATGGACAGGTCTGATCAGCTCAGCAAAGACAAAAAGTGTCTAATCGTCATAGGTCAAAGGGAGAGGTATAAGACTTCACTAACAGCAAAACATATTCCCAGGTGTAGCCTGTTTGGATTAAAGTTCAGTGCACACCCTTGAGGCAACTAAATAATGATGCTTAAAATCAGAGAACAATCCTCCAATATGTGACACAACAATATTGGACAGGAACAGAGTTAAAATGCTTTCATAAGTGTTTTCTGTGGTTGTCAGTTGAATTCCTACAAGGCTGCCTAGAATTATTATGTGGCAATGTAAACAAAGCTGGTGACAGCCCATGTGGATATTTGTATGCAATAGATTTGCTTCTGATTTTTAGTAAATTTCTTTGCTAATTTCCCCTTACATACTAGGAGTTCCATAGCCAAGCTCCATCAAGCCTTGGAATGAATAAATCAGTTTGTTATCTTGTCATATCCCAAGGTGGCAGAATAAGGAACTGCATATTGATTAGATGTATAACTTCATGATGACATCTGCTTGAAGAGTTTGGTAAGGTTCTGATATCATCACTTCTATTGTGCCCACACATACCAAGAATAGAATCATAGAGTCGGAAGAGATCACCCTTTACCATTCTGGTCATCCTCCACTGTTTCAGCTTCTCAATATTCTTCCTGAACTGTGGTGTCCAGAACTGGACACACTATTCCAGGTGGAGTCTGACCAAAGCAGAAAAGAGTGGTACTATCACTTCTCTTGACCTAGATGCTATACTCCTATTGTTGAAGTCCAGAATCATGTTGGCTTTTTCAGCTTCCACATCACATTTCTGATTCATCTTCAGCTTGTGGTCTACTAAGACTTCTAGATCTTTTTCACATGTACAATATATGGTGGTATCAGTTACAGAAATTCTCACATGCCTCCAGACTACCATGCTGCAAAAAACAAAAGGCAAAACCAATACTGTCCTATAGAAAAGTCTATAAGTATCATTGCCTGATATTTCAAAGTTGACTTTCCTCTTTTCCCTGGCAATGTACCTCCTGATGTTTTGTTTGCTTGGCTTGGTTGGCATGTAAACTATGCAAGAAGGGACCCTTTCGGCCCTTTAGACCCTGGTCTGACTTCTACATCTTGCTCCAAATCTCATGTGGACCCAGTGAGATTTCAACAGCTACTGACCAAACATATTAACATACAAGGCCCATCCATACTTTCTTTCCTTTTGGCAAACCGCTTTTCTCTATGGAGGGTTTATGTGTGTATGTTTGTGTGTGACAGAGAGAGAATAAGAGAGAAGGAGAACATGCAAGAATGAGTGTTAGGAAAGGGATGGGAATCACATAGGTTAAAGATTTTTCCTTAATTTTGCAGATGTGGTTTGCAAGAGAATGAATACAAGTTTGTGGTTATGTTTCAGTTTCCTATTGTCATTAAAAACAAAACTGCAAGAAACTCTGAGAATATAGAAATACACACACACACACACACACACACACACACAATATATATATATATATATATATATATGGAGGTGAGGGTTATACTCCTGTTTACAGACATAAATAAAATGCTTTTTAAACATGTTGCACAGAAATACTTTGGCTAATAGGATTCATACATAAGGAAAAAATGCGTATGAAGATATGTACACATTTGCATGTGGGGAAAAAGTCATCTGATCTAGGACTTGGACAGAATAAGAATGATGCTCATCCTCTGAAAAATGCAATGAAAATAAAACAGTGATTTTTACATAGTGTGTGTGCGCACGTGCGCAAACACGCTTGTGTACATGCTGCTCTCAGTTTTTGTGTCTCAAGTTCAACTTCAGCTGATGTTCTCCTTCCTTTCTGTGGCTGAGGTCTGATTAGCATATTATGTGTCTTAATAAATATTGTCAACACATATGAAATGATATATTAGTTCTTAACTGTGAGGTTAACATATTACCTCTTGTGTCTCTTCCCTAAACATCTTTTTTGGAACTGTTTTGGTCAGATGTAGTTTTGTACAATTAGCTTAAAATGATTGCTCAAACTAAGCTCAAACTAAGAGGGAAGATTTTGGAGAGGGTATTTATCAAGCCTTGGCTGCCCTCTCTCACATGGGTTTTACTTTTGCTCTTTGTTTTCCTACTGTGACCAGAATGTTGTTGGTACACTGTGCTAGCATAGTTATGCTTGTAGCTGCACTTTTAACCAGACTTCACAGCTGCCATGCAAGAAGTAAGACATAAGGCACAAGATGCCTTTCCCATCATTGAAACAGAAGAATGCTGGCTCATAGCAGCCTATTTTATCAAATAACCAAAGGTGCAGGGTGCCCTTGGAGGCAAGGTGCCTGTGAGGCCTAGACAATAGCTTGTCCCATGAAGACACAATTCTACTGCTGCCAGTGAGCCAGACAGTGTAGTTATATCAGTGTAGGTTCCCAACAGACTCTTTGTCTTAATATACAAATGAGTCAGACAAGGTGATTTAACATATATTTCAAACAGATCAATGAATTAGTTTGTTATTTTTGAAATATTATTGTTATTTGCCATTGGGTTGACTAAGCTTATGGTAACCCTATGAAGAAGAGATCTTGAAGAGCCCCAATTATCAACTGCCCTGCTCAGGACTTGCAGAACCAGGGGTGTGATTTTCTTTATTCAGGCCATTTCTGTACTGCACTGTTATAGTGCTGTTATTCCACTTTCAACATCCTGCGGAATTCTGGGGTTTGTAGTTTAACAGAGGCCCAAGAGCTTTCTGGCTGAGAATTCTAAATGCCACTCCCTAAACTGCAAACCACAGGATTCCTTAGGATGTTGAAAGTGGAATAATAGCACTGTAACAGTGTAGTGCGGAAATGGCCTAAATCAATCCACCTGTAGAGTAACTCGCCTTCTTTTCCTAATGCCTTCTACTTTACTAAGCATTATTGTCTTTTCCAGTGAATCACATCATCTCATGATATGTCTCATCAGTAGTCTCATCTTTGCCTAATAGTGAGAGTTTAGGCTTGATTTGTCCTAAAACCCATTTGTTCATCCTTTCACCAGTCCATGGTATCTATAGAGGTCTTATCCAGAACCACATTTCAGATTAATTGATTTTCTTCCTGTCAGGTTTCTTCACTGTCCAGTTTTCATAACTATATACATAGATACTGGAAAGTGAAAACATTGTTTTCATTAAAGATATAAATATAGCATTGCCACTGAGTTATATTAATATTTATTTAAACCTTTTTAAAAAAAACAAAACAAAAACTGGCTGCGAGTAAGTGAGGCATAAGTAAGTGAGTGCTCTCAGCTTATTCCAAACATGTAGGTTTGCATGGAGAAGCAATACTGAAGATACTCTTGTGTTTTCTGCTCCAAACACTTGAACTTTTCAACAGTCAGTTATGAGTCCTCTGTAGAAGAGGGAATTTGAAGGAAGGAAAAATAGGCTCAATTTATATATATTCCCACCAAATGTTAAACTATTCTCAAAAGCAGAAGAAAGTGGTCCACAAGTGCAGTTAGATTTTTAAAAAAGGGTTTAAAGTTTAGCTATGGCATGACCTATAGCAGTGTTCCTCCACACCTTGCTGTTAGCCTGAGTATCTCAGTTCCCACCATCTGTTGAGTTCAAGTTTAAACTTGGGTGTCAGTTTTTGGCTTTTAAGTTAGAAGCCTGGAAAATAAATGACCATCTGTTACGTTCTGCCTGGCATTATTATGAAGATCCCTCAACAAAAGAATTTCACATTAAATAGAAGTCTGCTTTATCTGGCCCCTCTACAATAACAGAATAAAATCTTTATATAATTTTTTAACTTTAGCTATATTTTAGTGATGTGTGAGGCCATGAAATTGATTTGCCTTTGCCTCAATATTTACCAGCTTTTTTTTTCAGCAAGCATTTTGAAAAACGTGTATCTACTTTCTCCTTGGCACATGATGCTGGTATGTATGCCATGACTGTGTTGCATTCATACATGCTCATAATCACATTCCCCTTGACAAATGTAATTTGGTTTTATACTACATCCATATTACACTTAATTCAGATGCTAAGGTGTCATAGACTGAACATTATTTTCTTACCCTTCATAGTCCCTCCCCCTGTAGATTGCATGGCTGTTTAAAAAGTTTGCATAGTTTTTCAATGATCAATGGACTGGATTGAAAAGCTGCAATAAGTCCTGGTCGTTGGTCTTCATTCCTGGATGCTGGCCTACAACTTGTTCAGTTTTTAAAGAAATTAACAATGGAAGTAGTATTGGTCCACACAATCTGCAATTCAGCTCAAAAACCTGGAGAGAAATTCAAATGGCAAGAATGTTGAGCGCATTTCTATTATTTTGTAAGAGCAGCTGATATCACATTAAAACTAGGGGCTTCTTAAGTATACATGTGTTTTTCAGTCATTCATTCTAATTGCATCATTCAACATTCAGAAGCTGTTATATCATAAAACACACAGTGTTCATATATTTACACAGGTGACTATGTACTAATGATGTTTAGGAAGAGTTTGGGGGATTTCTCATGTATTACAGATTAGAAATTTCCAGAGTACAGTTGCTATTCAGCATGGAATGAGCTGAATGTGCTAGTAATCAGGCTGAAAAATAGAAGCATACCTGGGGAAGATCAGAACAGTACCATGGTTCTGGAATTAAAGAGCTGATTGGAAGTTTGAGGACTTAAAAGTTTTCCTTTTGTTACCGACAAATCCTTTCTTTAATTGAGATGAAAATGCTGGAGACCATTAAAATTTAACTATGTGTTTAAATAATAGAAAGTATATCAGTTCACAGACTCTGAACAGGCACCCAACCAGGAGAAAACACATGTTCAGCATGAAAAGAAAAACCATGAAACAAAATAAGTGAGGGATAAAAGGAAACACAATTTTAAAAGTGGAGAGAGACATTACCACGAAAAGTTAGAGATGTCTAGGAAAGTTTGAGTAATAAGATGATTCAGAATAACTTTAATTCAGAGGGGATGGATATATTTTACACTTCTTCCACACCACCGCCGTTTTCTGTGGAAACCAGATTTGGACCACACAATGTTGCCTTTGTGGAGAAAAAAAAATCTTTATAGAAGGTTTTTGAAATTGGGCTGAGCTCTGGCGTTCTAGGAGATCTCTTTGGTGGGAAGGAACCTCTGTATTCAATGGCAGATTTCTTCATGGGTTCCCTCCCCCTGCAAAGAAAAATCACCTGCTCTACAGCTTGGTCATGTTATGTAAGCTGAAGAAGAGAGAAAGGATGAAGAATAAATACAACAGGGCTTCAGTATCTGCTGGGGTTTGGTTCTAGGATCTCATGTAGATACCAAAATCTGTGGATGTTCAAGTCTCATTATATACAATGGTATAGTAAAA
Source organism: Ctenosaura bakeri (assembly GCA_948474755.1). Classification (NCBI taxonomy): domain Eukaryota; kingdom Metazoa; phylum Chordata; class Lepidosauria; order Squamata; family Iguanidae; genus Ctenosaura; species Ctenosaura bakeri. The sequence goes on along the minus strand of CAOLHI010000883.1, from coordinate 180,025 downwards.
TGATGAACAACTCAAAACGTTTGCTATTTGGATTTTTTAAAAAATATTTTCAAGTCATAGTTGGTTGAATCTGCGGATGAAAGATCGGTGAATGCAGAGGACTGACTGTATATTGTTTTTCCCATTCCCTGAAGGATACATGTTTGTCTATGTATATGAAGAGTGCATATGTGTAAAAATACTCTGATTCTATAGTAAGAGAACTCCCGTGAAAGGTAAATCGAAAATAGAATTAAACACTATGATTGCAGATGCTAAGGTTTTTCTCAAAGGCAAGGGAACCCTTTTGAGAAGTTTGCCTAGTTATTCCCAAGTACCCATTGAAGTTCCAACAATTAATTAATTAATATCTATGTCCTCCTCGGTAGCCAAGAACCTCCATGCAGCTTACAGTGATATTAATTTTTAACAGTTTCAAACAAACAGTGAGAACAGTATAAACAGACTGAAAGCATGTTAAGCCATTTGACAAGTTTAAAACTGGGCAAATGAGTAGTTCTTTCTCAATGTACAAACTCAAGGGAAAAGAAATACTTAATACTTAATACTTAAGATGAACTACACAGTTTTCTAATTGACTCGTTAGTGTGATATGGGAAACACTTCTTAATTGTATTTTGCAGGTGGAGTTGTCAGCTGGTTCACTGGATCTGTCCTTTTCCTTTAGGAGCAGCCTGACATGTAGACATTGAGCACATGCAGAAGCTTTTCTGACATGGATAGAAAATGATTAGGAGAATTTAGTAACTTTGTGTTTGGAAGAGAGTGGGATTTCCTCACTAGTGAAAATGTTACATACCCAAATCAAAAGTAGCAGAGACTAAAGCTCACATGTCCCCTTGGCCAGCATGGCCAGTAGCCATACTGGCTGAGTGATTCTGGCAAATGAAGTCCCAAAAAGGACTATTTCCAAACTCTGGACATCAGTAGAGACAGAGCTAAATTAGAAGTCATTCTGCCTATTTTGCATCCATTCATTCCCTAAGCTAGAGATCATTAAAAAAAAGAAGTTTGGATTTTTAAAATATTATTATAAAGAAAAGAAACAGAAAACAAAGAAGGGAGAGGTGGAGGGAGGACAAAAAGAGAAGGGTGTTAACATAGGTGTTAACAAGTGCTATGCAAAGCAATGATACAAGCTGACCATTTTCTAAAAAAACATTTTCTTGAATTTGATATGTATGAATATATGTGGATGCATAGCTAAACCAGTTAGATCTAACTGCTGAATGTCAAGATTATGAATGTTTATCTTTCTAGCTATAGAGTATAAGTCTTTTTGCAACAGTAAAGGCAACCAAAGGAGGAACCAAAATATTAGACTTCAGTTAAATTCCATGTTGTGGGAGTGAAATAAGATATACCTGAGATCTTGAAAATTCATGAGCAAAGCTGCCACATATCAATCTATTTGTCTGTCTGTCTGTCTGTCTGTCTGTCTATCTATCTATCTATCTATCTATCTATCTATCTATCTATCTATCTATCTATCTATCTATCTATCTATCTTGTCTATCTATCTATCTATCTATCTATCTATCTATCTATCTATCTATCTATCTATCTATCTGTTGTCTACATATATCAATGCCTTGTCATTTCAGCCTTTCTTTTGCTTTGTACTTTACTTTCAGTATCAAAATTTTTGAGAGCTGGCATGGTGTAGTGGTTTGACTGTTGGACTATGACCCTGGAGACCCCTTCTTGGCCATGGAAACCCACTGGGTGATCTTGGATGTGAGACACACACACGCACACACAGAAATAGCTCCCAGAAAAACTTTGTGATAGGTTAACCTATCCGTATGGGTAGGTTAACAAACCTAACCTTTGTGATAGGTTAAGGTCACTATAAGTTGGAAACAACTTGAAGGCACACAACAACACATCAAAAATGTCACTAGACCATGCTTTGTTTATTAACAGATCATAACTTACTTTATTTTCATGGATGACACTGACTTCATAGCATGTGCTACTAAGTTTGTTTCCTGTTAACTTAATGCACATGGTCTAATTTTTAAAAAAATATTAACTCCAGTACTATTTTATATAATTCTCATCTAGGGGAGAGATATGTGAAAAAAAGTCTAAAATTTTAATGAAATAAAACTTCCTTTTTGGAAAAAAAAACGCACAAGTGCAGGACATATATTAACAAACTGACAATCCTTTTTGGAAGACTATTTGCCTTTGAAATGTGGCATCTTCTCCTTTGTATCTGGCTGTTCTGCAGCTAAATAGGTTGCTTTTATGCAATTTGCTGCTTCAGTGATAACTGGTACAGTGGGTTATGAATCACCAAGGTGCACTGGTGTGATCTGACATAAAGATGTCAGAGCATTCTCATTGCATGATGATTCTGTTTTCCACAGATTTTCCTTAAACATGTTCTGAGAGCATTTTAAATGAACCAAGGGACCTTTTTTTCTTCTTACGTTGCCTTGGCTTCTGCCCACCCTCTTTTTGAGCCCATTTATTTTTCTAGGATAGATGGTGAAAAGTCACCATATTTTTGGTGGTACCTGGCTGGGTGGTATAGTGACTCATATCTCAGGTTCTTCTCATAAGTGAGAATCATTCCAGTGCCTAAGATCAAAATGTAGCCATCTTAAAAAGAGTTGAGTTAGTCTTTTTTGGGTATAAAAAGAAAGAGTGAGAGAAGTTTGTGGTGCCTTCAAAATTAGCATATTCATTTTAGGATAGGCAGTTGAAGTTTACAATCTACTCCCTCATAAGCATTCATTGAAGGCAATATTCAAGTATGAATGCACAGTTACATAACTGTCATATCAGAGTGAAATGGGATACGTAAAATGATAATTGCAGTATTGGTCATAAACCTTTAAAGGGCTCATTTAGTATAAACATCCAGACATCCGTAAACTACCACACAGGTCTGCTAGGTTGTTGGCAGCACAAAATATTCTTGTAGGAGTCCTAGAAGCCTAAAATGTAATGGCAGAAGTAACAAAGCGGACCCTTCCAACCTTTTATACATGGGGTAGTCCCTGTTGTTTGGAATAAATGGCCCAAAAGGTGAGGACTGCATAGTACTGGTTTGACCAGGTCCCCCCATTCGTGCATGAAAGCAAATAACTTCACTAGGAATCCCAAACTGTGTGATGTTCCACATCATCTGAAGTTTGTAGCAGGTTTTCAACATTTCTTGCAAATGTACTCATAGTGAACCAACCACCTTTGCACATGACAGATGTGAATTCAAATGGATAAGGAGAGCAGTGAGCTGGAAAAGAGGAGGAACATGAAATCAAACAACAGTTGTTGAACTGGGTTTGGAGTCATTTTAGCTGGCTGCTGTTGCAAGCACTTGGCCTATTTTCCATTGGAACTGTCAACGCGTGATAAGAGAGCTGAACATTTCACATCCTTTTTCTGAAATGAATACACCAGCCAGCATTATACCCATATTATGATGAACCTTTCTAAATCAATTTCAGTGAGTTTGGAGGGTGCTCCTAGTTCTTTGCCCGCAGTAACTTTGACAGGCAGGATGAGAAGGAAGACATCTAACCTATATACAGTGAAGAAAGAAACAATGAACAAGATATGCCATAAAAATATGAAAACTGTCTGTAATCCTGTAATATTTTATTGCATAATTAACAGCTCATGCTGACATGCTCTCCCTCCTGACTCCCTTTAACTTGGAGCATCTGGAGAGGGTGAAACATGGAGCCCCGTTCCGTTCTCCCCATACAGCAGCATTCTGAATAATTAATCATTGTGAATGTTTGAATAATACATTAAAGATAAACTTCAATGCTTGGCAGGAAAAAAAAAAGCGAAAACAAAAAAAGAAAATATTGCTCTTGTTACAGAAAAGATGTGGTCCCCAAACAGCCAGCAAGATGTGAAGGTAAATATGGTCTAGTGCTCCTTGTGTGCACAGCAACAAGAACCTGTATTCATTTTTGCAACAGAATATTTTCCAGCAAAGTCGTCTGGCAAATTGGTCATGTTTATTATTTGTAGTAGTGGTTGGTGAAATGAAGTGGGAAATTGATTGAGTATTATAGCTATTGCTGGCCAGTGGCTTACGTGTTAGGGCTATAGTGAATCCACTTTGTGGTTTATACTGGAATATAAAGGAGCTATCCAAAGTATTGAAGCTATTTTGACAGGAGGATGCAGCACCTTGGATAGATCCTTTAAATAATAAGTCAGTGCTAAATATTCTGAAGGCCACATAGCTCATCTGATCTCAGACTGGGTGAGACCTGATTAGCATTTGGAAGGCAGCTAGAGAATAATGGATATTGTAAACTATATTCAGAGAAAGGCCATGTCAAACTACCTCTAAGAAAACTCTGTGAAATTCATAGGGTTTCCATAAGTAAACTAGTGTCCTGACGGCACATGTTAACTTACTTAGAGTAGTTTCATCAGTTTGGTGAAGCCATAGGCAGATGCTTGAAAGAGAAAAAGGCAAACAGGTATATAAGAAATGCAGCTTTGGGTACTAGGGTTGTGAATAATATTAATTCTAAATTTGGAATTTTCCAATTTATATTTGTGATTCATTTTTCAGATTCACAAACACACAAATGTAAATTTTAGAACCGGCCAACTTGCGCTATTGATATTAATGATATCAATTGGGTTTTAAAGCTTCTATAGTCAGGTGTAACTTTGAGGATTTTTAATGGTTGCTGTTTGGAGAAAGATAAAGTAGTTGAAGGTTTCTACAGATCTGTTTGGAATATCTGTATCCCAGAATGAATTTGCCTTAATTCAAATAATTATTTTCAGTGCAGAGTAGCAATAGCAATAGCATATATTTCTATACCGCTTATCAACTGAGTGTTATCTAAGCGGTTTACAATGTATTTTTTAGCTAATTGCCCCCAACAAGCTGGGTACTCATTTTACCGACCTGCGGAAGGATGGAAGGCTGAGTCAACCTTGGAGCCCGGCAGGATCGAACTCACAACCTTGTGGTTGCAATACTAGCATTTAACCACTGCACCACCAGAGTCTATTTTGCTGTGAAGATTTTCAGCGTATCCATTAACTAGACTTTTACAGTCCTTTGGAAGTGTCATTGACCAAATTACACTTGAGTTGATGTGAATGCATTATAGATTGGACTTTAAAAAATGAAGGTTAGCAATAATGGAAGCACTAATGGTATAGTTCTGGTAGCTTACTTAGACTCAAGAGCTATTTTCACTGCTCAGAAGTAAGGTGATTGGCAATTCCACAGTGATTGTCATATGTGATCTAAAACATCTTCTTTCTGTTAGCTTTTTCATGGCTATCATAAACTCCTTGTTATTTTCAAAGTCATACCAATTAATTAATGGAAACAATTCTGAATAGAATGTGACCAATCTACTGAGCAGAATCTCCCTGATGTATCAATATAGGCTACATTATGTTGCTGTATCTAAATGAAAGCACTGATTGGTTGAACAATATACAGAAGAATCCTTGAGAGATCCTCATCCACATGTGTCTTATCATGTACATATACCCAAACAATACATTTCATGATCTTCAAGAAAAGTCATAGTGCATTAAAGCAGAAATTGTAGCCTTTAGACAACACAATAGAATCCAGAGTTTAGAATAATCAAGACAGTGTTTATTGTTGCTGTTTGCCTTCCAGTTGTTTCTGACTTAAAGAGATTCCCAAAGCAAACCTGTCACAGGCTATTCTTGACAAGGTTAGTTCGGGGGGTGGTGGTGTTACCATTGCTTTTCTGTGAGGCTGAGAAAATGTGACATGCCCAAGGTCACTCAGTGTGTTTCAATGGCCAAGCAGAAATTTGAATGCTGGCTTCTCAGAGTCCTAATCCAATATTCAAACCATCACGCCATGCTAGCTCTAGAATATTTATTACCTAAATATAAGAAGTAGGTATATCATACAGCATTTGAAGACGACCAGGCCCTATTTGGTTTATTTTTTGAGCAAGTTGAATACATGGGGACTGTACGAAAAATGTGCAAGTGTTTCTGGAGACTAGGGAAAGGAGACTGACCTACAACAAGGAAACAGGAGGAATCAAATACACATTAGTGATACAAATCTTTGCTTATTTCATTCTCACATAGAAGAATAAATAATTTTGAAAGCCTTTCTCCTGGTGAGGGGGATTGCAAGAATTATTACATTTTTGGATTGTTATTTTCTGAATTTTGGGAACTTCTGCACAATGTGTCTATGAAAAAAAAATAACCCTGGGAGTTTTGCATAAAAATAGTGTAAAAATATGCTGGTTTCTGTGCACAAATTGATTTTTGCACAGATGGTTTTTGTGCAAAAATAAAATCCAAAAAGGCAAAAAACAAACCAACAAACCCAAACCTCATGTGAGTTGATTGCTTTCTCATCAAGGATGGGAAAATGTGCAAACATTCTTTGCATTCACAATATACAGAAAATATTAATTGCATAGATTTTAGCTGAATTACCCATACATTGTCTTAATTTATTCTGGAGTCTCATAGTTGTTTAAGGTGATATTCTCTGGATCCATTTACTGTGAAAGTCATCCATCTCTTTGCAAGTCCCCTACAAATGCATCCAATGTCTTGTACATATTCACATATTAGACTTATTTTTACTGCTTCACCTATCTCTTCAGAATCATATCTAGTATTATTGTCAGCTCTCCCCACCCTTCTTTTTCTGCGCTCAAGCCGTGCAATGCCTCATGTTTACACAGCAAGCCAGTGAGAAAAGGTCAGGTTTATTTCTCTGACCTTTTACAGTTTTGTAAACATTGGCAGCTGGAGGTCCTCATTGCCTACATGTCAGTTACAATGAAGTGTTATTTCAGGTAATGACATGCAAGCAGAAAGTCAGTGAACCAACCACCCATGCTCTTCACTGTGTATTACAGATCTTCTTTCCATCCTGCTAGGATGAGAGCATGCTGGAGCCCATCAGATTTATATCCTGAGGCTACATTCCCATATAATTTTATCTGTAAAGCCAGACAATGTGTGATATAGAACATGAGGCACTGCCTAGCTTGCTTGTTTGCTTGACAACCCAGTGTCAAATTGCTTGGTTGTAAAAGGGGAAACATAAATTGAAAATCTGAGAAATAACTAGGATTCTCTAGAGCAGAGTCATGTGATGACTTATCAAGCCAAGATTGCAAAAGCAAGAGCAAAGGTCACACTTCTATGGAGGGTGAGGAGGAACATTTGCATTTTAAGACCAACTCCATCTTGTGCTATTTTGGGTAAGGCAGGTAGGATCACTGCCATTTGTTCAAAAGCAAAGGATGAATTCAAAAGAAGGGTTGGGAATCAGACAGCTCTTCAGCAGTGATAGAAAGAATATCTGAGCACTGAAACATCCCATATTTGAAAAATGGTTCAAAAACACATTTCTGAAGTGTTGGGAAACCCTGACAATGAGAATCCTGGATTGATGATCACAATTCAGGACTTACTCTGCACAAATTTCACATATAATTTTTTCTTTGCAGGAAGTAGACTATCTTAACAGGGAGTGGAAAACTGCTAAAATTAAAACCAAGCAAACTTTGCACCTGAGTAGAAACCTGAATCTCCCTGCTTATAATCTGGTGTTACAGCATCCTCAATCTTTATTTGTTGTCCATTTGGCTTGACTATGTTTTCTGATCTCAGCTTGCTGAGCATAATCTCCAAGATTTTGCAACACCCAAAACTGATTGCATAGTGGTTCTTCCAGTGTGTAATAATAAACCCACTCATTACCTGCAATATGCTATGGTGGGCATTTCTACAAACACGAATCCTCCTGCTGTTCTATGAATGACAGATGCAAACAGATACCCAAATTTCACAAATGTACACATTAGAGATCAAATGTCCCCATCATTGCCAGTGACTTTATCTACATGCTTTATAGAAGTTACATCTTTGTAAGCAGGCTTATGTTGATCAGTTTTGTAATGTTGGTGTCCAGTAGAGGGCTGCTGTTATGTCACTAGGTGCCAGAGCCAACAAAGTGCCCAGTGCATATTGGGCACTTTTCCTGATACCCTAATATTCATCTTCACCATTAACTAACAGGGTTTCTTAGCATCTCTGTTACTTAGCTAAGTATATGTAAAGTTATGTTAAATAAAAGGTGATACCGGATTCTGGCAAAAATGATAATGTTCCAGCATTATTAATGGGATAATTCACTTGCTGTTATCTGAAACATGAGTAAATCAGAGCTAAGAATGGTAACATTCATAGTATCATTCAGAGTCTATTCAGCATTCAAATCAGTTTGAGATAGAATCATAGAGCTGAAAGAGGTCACAAGAGCTATCTCATGTAGGAATATACAATCAAAGCATTCCCAACAGATGGCCATTCAATCTTTGTATAACAACCTTCAAATAACAAGACTCCACCATACTCCAAGGCAGTGTATTCCACTGTTGAATTGTTCTTCCCATCAGCAAGTCCCCCCCCCCGCAATGTTTAGGTGGAATCTCTTTTCTTGAAATTTGAAGCCATTGTTCCATGTCCTAGTCTCTGGAGCAGCAGAAAACAAGCTTGCTCCATAGCTATTGTGTTACTTGTTAACCTTCTCTTCTCCTGGCTAAACATACCCAGCTCCCAAAGCCACTTCTTATAGGGACCTGGTTTCTAGGTCTTTTACCATTTTGGTTGCCTTCTTCTGGACTTGTTCCAGCTTGTCAATATCCTTTTTGAATTGCAGAGCCCAAAAGTGAATGCAGTATTCCAGGTGGAGTCTGACCAAAGCAGAATAGAGTGGTATTATTACTTCCCTCCATCTAATCACTATACTCCTATTGATACAGCCTAGAAATACATTGAAAATTCTTTTCTTCTTTATAGCATGTGCTTATTTTCTACACAGGTCAATAAAAAAATTGGGGGCTGGCTCACTTGTACATCAAGTTCTATGATGTCCACCCTCAAAGATGTACATTGGGAATTTTGGAAGCAGACGCAACTGAGGTCTGTGCCTTATCAGCACATTGATCAATTTGCTTGTGTGAATGGATGGTTCCCAGGAGTGAGAGTTAATTAATGTGTCACTCAGCTCTTATGGCAGCATTAATTTTTATTTCAAATATACATGCAGCAAAATTGGCTATATAATATTTGAATTACTTGAGGTATACATGTGCATGATGGGAGGGCAGCTCTGGAATCTAGATAATCAGAAATATGGTTCCATGTCAGCACAATTGTGGACAAAATTCCCTCCAGAGAAATTAGTCACTTCCCATCCTACATAAGTTATAGCTGACACCTTGCATTCTACCTGGGGCTGGATTTCTCTAGCTGATAATTGAGTTCTGCATTATACACCATTTGGAATGTGCTTTGTGATTCCCACAGTGACAGATAGCACACCACATAATCAGGGAGATGTTATTACTCATTAATACTGACTAGCTGGGTCACCCTCATGCATTATGCAGGGAATACACCTCTGCTGCGCTTTAGCCCAGGGGAAGCATTAATGGTCAGGTTCCAAATCTTAAACCAAAGACCTAGCAGGTAGTTAAGTAGACATGTTGACATCTCTGTTAACTTTAGTGGCACTCTTGGGTATTTTTGTTCTAATGCGTGCAAGTCCTTTTGTCTCTTACTAATATCTCATTTTGGTTGCTGAATATTTAATATTGGGGATCTGACAGTTACATGCTGTGATAATTTCTATCAGTTGCATGAACGGTGTTCTCTCTCTCTTTTTTTTAAAGTAAGAAAGGGGATACTTCACTTTTCAGAGATAAAAAGGGAAGATCAAATGGTCCGAGGCCATTGTTTAACACAATAAGAAACAGTGGAAAACTGAAATTAGGAACCTGCAGAGCGGAATTTATCATTCTGATTGACAAACAAAGTAGTGGAAAATATCTTACAGTCTTTCAGAATGCAGTGGATATAATACAATAGAGAGGCTGCCTTAACTTGTTTTTACATATTGAACTTGTTTAGAGTTCATGTTGGTTTCTCTGAAGACACTTCAAGGAATAAACATAAAATGTTGTCTTTAATTAAAGATTCTAATCATGAAGATTAGTTCTATAAGATTTAGCACTTGCCCAGGAAAGTGGATGGTTTAAATGCATCTTCTTGAAGAAGGGAAGGTAATGAGATTGAAGCCTTCATCCATCCCATTGCAAAAAGAAAAGGATGTATGCCCATGTCTTTGCTTTGAATGGCAGACTTTTTCCTTATCATGCCAAGCAAACGTTTCTCCCCATCTGTCACTCACTGACCATACGATTATAGTTCTTTTTTGTAAAAAAACAATTGTCTGGCATACTTAAATGTTGAAGAAAGCAGGGAATTGTTAATAGCAAGTATCTCCTGCAATCTGAATCTAGGTATCAGGGAGGTGTTGAAATAGTCCCTTGGAAAACACCATCCAGCAAGTATTTCTGCTATCTAGGTGCAGGTATCAGGAAGAAAACAATGTTTAATCATTTCAAGTGCTTCAAGAACATCCATATTTGATTGTTAGATGCCCAGCCTTGTGTTTCAATGTGATATGACTATTGATTAATTCTTTGTACCCTGTCCTCCATTGAAGATGAAATGTTCCTTGAACACCCCATGAAAAGAGTACCAGATTGCATGGTTTCCAAAACAGAAGCACTGTATTTCTAAACAGAAGGATTCAATAAATCACTTCCAGTCTCTTGAAGTACAGTATGAGAGTTCATAATAACAATATATTGTGGGAAAGAGGGCTTTGAGGTTGCTGCTTTTGCAGTTTATACACCCAAAATCTCTCTGCATCCACCCTGTTAGCTCTGGGAGAATGGTTAGATCAAGAATTCAAATGGCATAGATCGTATAAATGCTCATATTTTTCCTGACCAGATACAATACTAGCAGGGTAGCCACACATGCAGTTCTCTGTTCAAAGAAATGTCAAAGGGCAGCCTTCATTTGAAGATGCTCCTTGTTTGAAGGAATGTCCATGGGACCGTCTAGCCTTCTATTTGAAGGAATCATCTATAGCAGCAGTTCTCAACCTGTGGGTCACGACCCCTTTGGGGGTTGAATGACCCTTTCACAGGGGTCACCTAAGACCATCGGAAAATACGTATTTCCAATGGTCTTGGGCTCCATTCCCTCCTTGATGGTGGTGCGCAAGTGCGAGCCATGCGCTCGCGTCCTCCTGCCCCCTTTGAAGTCCCTTACTAAAGAAAATTTTCTTGGCATCAAGCAAGAGTGAGTTGGAAGGGCAATCTCCGAACAGCCACTCCGAGGCTCAAACAAGGCTAAAACCATCTAGTATAAGGAAGTCTGAGAAGGCAAGAATTAAAAAGAAGGTGAAAGGAAAATTACCTGGTAATGCAGTTAAGTCTGTTAAGGGCGGGGAAGGGCTCCCAACCGCTCTTTTAACTTCCAGTCGCCATGTTGAAAAGAGGTGTTCAGAAAGCAAGGGAGGAGGCTATGAGAGGAAAGAGCTCTCCTGACCAATCCAAGCTCACCAGCAATGCAATGAATCACACTCAAGCATGCGAGCAGCCTCTGCCAGGAGAAATGGCAGCCTCTCAGTCAGCAGTTCCTTGCCCTTCTGTATTAGCGAATACAGCAGCGCAGGGCAATTTAGCATTGTGTATGGTGTCATTATTCACTACGAGTCAAACTGCAATGCCTATGGAACGTAAAGAAGTAAGATTTGAACCTCCTGTGTCCTCAATGTCTTCCCAGGGGAATGTGTCTGAGTGTAGTAGGGAGGTGATAAGACAAATGATTGCTGAAGAAATTGAGGTGCATGTTAATAGGCAAACAATATTAGTTAAATGATTTCACAAAATACATAACAAGTTTAAAAATGTATTGCAAGTTGGATAATTTATTGAATGTGAATGTAATGTCATTATTAAGCAGCCAACAAACTACTTCAATGAATTCTTCATTTTCACGTGATTTTCCTGATGATACAAAAGTTATTCAAGCTGAATCAAATGATGCTGATGTGTGTTTACCAAAAAAGTCTACCTGTAGGTCCAAAGTGACTAGAGTTGAAGAATCTGCTTTGTCACACTCTGAACAAATCAACACTGAATCTGAAAGTGATGAGGAACCAGATTTGGCAGATACTCATGGGGATAATGACTCTAAATCAGATGGTTCTATTTCTGAGGAGGAGGATGCAGAAGATGATAATAAAGTGAAATTATTTTCCTCAGATTCTTTTAAAAATTTGCTGAAAAAGGCATTGGTAACTCTGGGACTGGACAGTCTGGAGAGTGCCACTTCAGATATTGATAAAAACAAGAATGTTGCATCAATTGTAAGGAATAAGCCTACAAAAGGGAATCCATGGGAGCTGCTTGGCTTCTCCTCCTCTCCTCCCCCTACTTTGGTGGGAGTCTTGAGAGACCGTAGGGAAAAACACCCAGCTTGGCACCGCTCCCAGCACCTCCCACTCTCCTTCCCTCCACTGAGCAACCATCAACTCCAGTACTACTGCTGATGGTGAAGTGAGGTAAATGGTGACACCCCATTCTGCTTCATTCAACTGAGCAAAAACCCCCTCCCCTGTGAGAACAACACAGTGCCTCCAGGAGGCCATGGACCACAGGTTAAGAAGTGCTGGTCTAAGCCATCCAAGGACCCTTCTTGCAAGCCAGACATTCAGATATAAGACTTGTGTTGCCTTTCCCACCCGTGCTTTGGGCGAGCAGCAGAGAGGCAGAAGGAGACGCGCCACCTGCCCTCGCGCTGGGTTTGCTATCACGGGAGTGCAGGGGGGCGGTGGCATTGGGGAGGGCTCTGAGCCCCTGGGCCCCCTCCCTCGCCCCCGCCCCTGCGTGTGCACCGAGCATGACTGCCAGCTTCCAGGGCTGCCATTTTGTCACTGGTGTCACTGACTCAGATGGGGGGGGTGGAGAGCTGCAAAAACGCCCTGATTGGGTGCCGTTCGCATGGACATTGGGCGGGGAGGGGGGCAGGGTTGGCGGGTTGCAGGAGGGGGGGAGGTGTTTTGACAGAGGCCTTGCGTGGGGCAGGGGGCGAGAGTGTCCATCTGCCGGGAAAGAGAGCTGTAGGTTGGAGAAGCTTCCAGGCAGCCTAGCACTCCGCGGGGTTTGGCAGGCGGGCTGGGTGGCAGTCTGGCACGGATCTTAGCCCCTTTGGTGGAGGTGGGGAGCTCATCGTGCTACCCCAGGGATTCCTGGCCGGGCCTGTAAAAGGAGTTTATTTCAGAACAAAGGGGAGACCTCCTTTTCCTAGGAGATGGGCAGTCTTCTGTCTCTCTTTCCAGCCTACTTTTGGAAACTTCTTGCTTGAATTTTGCATTGCAGTTATTTGCCCTCTTCTCATTTGCCCACCCACCTACCCTCCTACCCAATGGTAGGCCCACCTTAGCTCAACATAAGTCAGGAACAACTTGAAGGCACACAGGAGAAGCTTGTGTAGTCCCTTGAGATGTAATTAGAAATAAATATTTCACAATATATAATTACATATTGTTTTTGTGATTAATCACTATGCTTTAATTATGTTCGGTTTGTAACAATGAAAATACATCCTGTATATCAGATATTTACATTACAATTCATAACTGTAGCAAAATTACAGTTATGAAGTAGCAACGAAAATAATTTTATGGTTGGGAGTCACCACAACATGAGGAACTGTATTAAAGGGTCGTGGCATTAGGAAGGTTGAGAACCACTGATCTATAGCATGGTTGTACAACCCTCCAGGTGCAATTTGGCTGTAGGTCCCAGCATTCTTTGTGGGCCTGGCTATGGTTCCTGGCAGCTGTAGGTCATTGACATCAGGAGCTATGGGAAGAGCTGTCTGGACCAAATTTTAGGGAGTTTAGAGTTTTAGAGTTTAGAGATAGAGAATGATAAGAAGGAAGAAGAGGAAGCTTGATCCTAATGGCATCTGAAGTACAGAATGAGGAAGATCACTGGAAACACTTTTGCATACAGTGATGCAGTGTATTGTATTTCTATTTGAATTATAGTAATGTATCTAAAAAAATTGCATCTGTGTTTAGAAATGTGCCTACATCTGTGCCTTCTTTTTGGAGATCTTTTGGAAATTTCTTAGTAATGCATAAGTAATCATCCCACGAACCTGTGGTACAGGAGCCAAAAATATATCCAGACCTGCAGAACAGTTATGGGTTTAGACCCTAAATTCGCCAAGAGGAGATGTCCAAAAGACTGAAGGGGGAGCCAGTAGAGAAGTAGAACCAATTACTAGGTACAACTAAAATAAACCTACTGGATCAAAGCAAAGTTGGTAAATTGACACATACATGTGTTCCACTGATTCAGTGGGTCTACTCTGCTTGAGACTAACCATTGGATTTAATCAAAGAAACTTGTAATTCTTGGGTGGTATTTGATATAATATTCTATCATAGGATTTCCATTTTTTAAAAAATAAAAAGTCCACATAGAACACAGAAATGTCTCTTCATAGGAGGAGAAAGAGGCTTGACTTTTCCATAGGACTTAAACTTTATCAGCACCTAGTATCCTTCAGAACCTGGCAGGATATGCTCCTGGTACATGTCCTGGAACCCTGTAATTACTGGGAATTTTGGAATGGGCATTTGTCCACCCCTCTTAGGAACACCATACAATTCAGTCTAGCCACATTGTTAATTTTCTATGATGTCTGCATCCAGTGATATAGTGATAAATTAGAAGTGCAGCTACTTTTTATAATAGTCCTTATAACTATGACCTGCATGGAGACTCCAAAGATACAGGCAGGTGTGTGGATCTTCATCAATGAACCAGTTCTAACAGTTTTTGTCTTTACCAGAAGTGAGTCTTTTGCAAAGTGAATGTGTATTGCCCGTGGAGTACAAAGATACCTTAAAATTGCACTGTCCCAGGGATAGCCCCTTAACTGTGCTTTGCCGCTGAGAATATTTTCTCCTCAGCAATGTGTGGACTGAAGCTATTCTCAGAGGGAACAAGAAAACTTGAGAATGATGAGAGATGACAATATCACCTCTGCTAATCAGAATGTCCTACCACTTTGACCATGGCACTTTGAGCAAAGATGAGTACTTTTCATTGATTTCACAGGGAGAATTGCATTAAGCATATTTAGCATGTATTCAGATCTATCATACTGAAATCCATGGGATTTATAACTAGGGCTCAAGTTGGTGGTAAGTTTTGGGGCATCACTGAAATTTTTATTCCTCCCTTCAATCAGTGTTTAGATTTGTTGTTTTGTGATTTCAAGTTGACTTTGACTTCTTGGAAAGATTTGTTCAGAAGATGTTTCCATTGCCTTCTTCTTAGGATAAAAGAATGTGATTTGCTCAAGGTCACTCAGTGGGTTTTCATGGCTCAGTGGAGATTCAATCCCACTTCTTCCAGTATCCTTGTGGAATACTCAAACTGCTGCACCACACTGACTCTCAATGTTCATACAGTCATACATAATTCCAGCTAAGAATATCTTAGTGGATAAATCATACTTTCCCTGGCTTTAAGGCCAAGCATCAAATACCCTCCTTTTTTCTGAACTGCTCACATTTATGATCAACCTTTATAAGAAACTTGTAACAGAATCATTCTCAAAAAGTATTATCAAGCTCATGAAACCCAAAGCTTCCTCAGCCCTGGATCAATTCATTTGAAAATTCCCTAAGCTCATGTAAAAATGTTACACCATGATTAGCTTGCTTTACAACACTTCAAAGCTTCAGTAAAGCCAGTCGATGCAATAAATAAATATCTAATGAGCTTTATCTCTGCTAAGTAAAAGGGGTCCAAACAGCAGGTGATTCTTTCAATCAATCAGCATAAACCCTGCCTCAGCTATGTGGAATTCTTTTAATATGGAGATTGGGATGATGAAACACACAATTTCACGATGGAGAGGAGGCATCTAATGATTAAGTTTCTTGCCTGTGGTAACAATAAATGCCACCTATTTGAATGTCCTCCAGTAAAACTAAGTACAAAGCTTCTCCTTGCATGTTGATAAATATACACAGTTATGATATCATTCCCTTCTCAGGTCTTTAGAACACCTGAGTACTGGCTACCCAAAATTAATGTGTGGCTAATACCCTGGAGGACAGAAGAAGGGTTTGAAATTACCTTAACCGAGGGCTTTTTCGCACTTTGGGAAGAAAACGGGGCAGTCTGTTACTCACAGGACTGGCACGCTCCCTCCTCTGATCCAGGCTGATCCAGAGCAGTGTGTGCCCGCGCTACACACTGCTCCGGGGATGAAAATGGAGGCTTCCAGTTGGTGGAGGCTCTCCACCAACCGGAGAAGCTCGCCAGCCAGCAGCCCGCCCCCGGAAGATCTGCAGCCTTGTGAAGGTACGAGCCTGCAGATCTACACAGGAGCGCAGCGACAGACTGGGGCGCGCCAGGCACAGCGAACCACCAGTTCTGGTGGTTCCGGAGCTGGCTGAAGTCCGAAACTACAGGAAATAGTCCGGACCCAGTTCGCCCCAAGTGCAAACGTCCTCGCTGGAGGACGCGCTGCCCCGTTTTAAAAACAAAATGCGGAAAAGGCCAGATTGAGAGCTAAGCCAAAACTAACAAATGTGGGCCAAAACTAATGAAATGAATTTCAATAGGGATAAATCTCAGGTACTAAATATAGATAGGAAATCTAAATGCACCAATACAAGATGCATGACAGGCCTACGAAGAATGGCTTAGGGAACTGAGTATGTTTAGCTTTGGAACAAGAAAACTGAGAAGCAACATGATAGCTATCTTGAATATCAAAAAGGATCCAGCAAGCTTGTTTCCTTCCTTACTCCCCCCTTTTCTTTTCTTTTCTTTTCTTTTCTTTTCTTTTCTCCTTGGTCATGAACCAAATTGCAGGAAAAGAGATTCTGCTTAAACATAGAAAGAACTTCCTGACAGTGAGGGCCTTTCCGCCCTACACTGTTATAGTGCTATTATTCCACTTTCAACATCCTGTGGAGTCTTGGAGTTTGCAGTGTAGAGAGGGACATTTAGAATTTTCAGACAGAGAGCTCTTTGGCCTCAGTAAACTACAAATCCCAGAATTCCACAGGATGTTGAAAGTGGAAAAATAGCACTATAACAGTGTAGTATGGAAAGGCCCTGAGAGATATCAGAGAATGATAGACTTTTCTTTATTGTAGGTCTTTAATCAGAAGTTGGGTTACTATCTTTTGAAGTGTTTTAAGCTGTATATTCCTGCACGGCAGGGACTAGACTATTAGATTATTTCACATCTGATGTATTCCATTATTTCTTGTGACACAAAGTATTGGCTCATTGTTATATAGTGAGCTTTCCTAATATATAAGATATATAAGCTTAGGCTTATGAGGAGAGCAGGCTTTTCAGATAAAGAGCCTTGGAGCTGGAAGAAACCTGTTACTCCAAGACTCTTTACAAGGCAGTTTACAACCAGCAAACTACTTATTAATATCAGTTCTGTTTGCAGTTTCTTGGCTTGTAGAAATAGCAAAGATTGCATTCCTTGGCTATGAGATTTCATTTACCCTACAATTCCTTGGGACAAATGACTGTGTATCTCTTTGCACATTAGAGCACATGTATTTTCATGCATGAAGCTGAGTCACAATTCAATTTTGAGACTATTATTTCATGTGCATTTACATGTGAGGTATGACAGGTAGCAGGTACAAATTTGGATGAACACCAGTGTGTTTCTTAGAGATAAGATTAAAAGGTGTCCCATATTGGTTTGTTTCTACATCTCAGCTCTTAGAAATGTCCTTTGTGAACTTTCTAGTGATGATACAGACCTTTTCAGATATCTTACCCTTCTGTGGAGCATGCTGGGTGAGAGGAAGGTAGATTAATTCTTTTATAATTGTGTATCATGTTTCTTTCAGGGCAGCCCAGTGATTTATGCCTTGCCTTTGCTTTGCTTGCTTTCCTCTGTAAATCATTATCTTAGGAGGCACATAGCCTGCTGACTCAGTCAGTTCTTGCAGATGAATAGATACCATTTTGAGAAAGCATAAAGTATTAAAGTAGAAAGCAGCACCATATAGTCTACATGCAGAGGCCCAGGAAGAACCAACATGCAGCAAAGGTCCATGGAGTCATGATCCTGTGCTCTCCTCCAGATCCTCTAAATAATAATATAAATGGTTTTACCCCTTTCAACTTTTTTTATTATTGCTGATCAGACAGAAGGAAGCATGGATGTGTCATATCAAGCCAATACCCATGACTAAGGTAATAATAGTTCCCATTTTTTCTTATATCCATGCTGACTGCTCCTTGTTCATGGCTCATTTAACTCATTCACCACAAACAGGACCTGGAATTTTGCGAACTACCTCAAGGTTACCTTTGTGTAAGCAATAACATTTCAATACCAGGTGGGCAAAGTGGATAACTCATTCATCACAAGCATAGTACATTTGTTTTGAATAAGAATAAAGTTATCCTGTGCCAAAGGAGTGATCACATATGCCAGAACATTGAATTCTGAAGTCTTTGGCCCTTACTGCACTTTGGCCCAACAGCGCTTCGTCCTGACGGGATCCCAGCAGTGCCATTGCCAGGATGGAATCAGGACCTGAACATTCCCCTAAGCAGCCAGTCTGCTGCCAGCAGATGGATAGCATTAGGGATACTCTTCTTCCTTCTGCAGTATAGCATGAATAGCAGGTCTCTTTCCCTGCCTCTTCCTGTGCTATACTGTGGAAGGAAGTGCAATCAAGATCTTCTACCTTTACCACATGCCCTCAGCCAATGGGATCATTGCAGGAAAGGGGCCCATTACCAGATTTTTTTCTGGTAATAGTATACAGCACATTTACAATGCATGGGGATGCTACAGCAATGACATCATATGATAGCATGCATCCTGGAACTGGAGCAACAAGTTGTCATGCCAGGATGGCGACATCATGTGGTGAGGACCTTTGTCTCAACATCCACTCAGGACCTATTAAATCAGATGTTAAAATTAACTGCAACAATATCCTACTTAAGCCTGCAAACAGACTTAATGAGTAACATGAACGCATCTTGTGAGTCTACCTAATTTGTCATAACTTTTGCTCCCCTCATGTTATCCTCTCACATATTGGGTATTAAGGTTAAGAAATTGGTCTTCTAGCCAATGGAGAAAATTTTAAAATAGGCCACATTTTATCTAGGATTGGACTTGATTTTTTCTTTTACAGCTTTATGCAGTTCTGGGTGTCTTAACTCTAGAGATGTGAAGGGTCAGGAAAAAAAATGGAGAGGAGATGGAATTTATCTATGTTTTCCAGGACTTTTCTCTCTCCCTCCCTTGTCCCCGCATTTAAAAATGGAAAAGAATGGATTGTTAAATATTTGTATTTCAGAAATGTGAATAAAATGCTTATGGCAAAGGTTTCAATATATTGCTACCTGGCCTTTCCTTCACAGAAGTCAAAAGCACATTTAGAAACTTGATGTTGGAAGGGAACTTTAAAATATTTCAGAACACAGAGCAGCAGGTACGTGGTCCAATTTTGCTGTCTAGGGCCATTTACGCACGGGCTTAAAGAAACGGTGCAGACCGTCCTCCAGGGAGGACGTCTGCACCTGGGAGTGGATTGGGTCGGACCTACTCAGTGTAGTTCCACACCTCAGCCTGCTCCGGAACGACCCATAGTGGTTGTCCAGCATACTTTTGAAAGACCGCTTGAAACAGGTCTTTCAAAAGCACGAAGCGCGCCACTCCGTGCCCGCGCTCCAGTGCAGATTTGCAGTCTTGCACCAGTGCAAGCCTGTGATCTGCTTGGGGCAGGCTTTAGGCTGGCAAGCTTCAGTAGTTGGTGGAGAGCCTCAACCAACCAGAAGCCACCATTTTTGTCCCAGGAGCAGTGCGGAGCGGCAGCCACACACTGCTCCGGACCAGCCTGGACCCAAGTGTGGAGCCAAGAAGTCTGGTAAGTACCAGCATGCGGCGATTCCCTTGCCCCGTGTGGAAATGGCCTAGGATTCTGCTGAGCGTGGCCTTCCTGCAATGTAATAACAAATTCTTTGCATGACACACTTCTCACCTTCTCACCTTGATTCACATTCCTATATCGCACACAGTATGTGAATGAAACTGTTCTGTGCTTAGAAATACACCACAATCCAGTGGCAGATGAAAGCATGGTAAAATTTATTTCAAGCAAAGCAAACCGAGATGAATAAAATGTTTAAGGTAAAGGTTTTAAACTATTCCTATTTCATCTTTTTTAACCAAAACTGGTTTCTAAGCATTAGAAGAAAAGGAATTTTGATTTTTTCTGTGAAGATGGTAAATATGAAGTAGCAGAACAGAAATCACTCATAATGAAAACTAGGAATGGGCGAATACTACTTTGACAGTTTCAAAACTCTCTACAAAAAATGGCATTTTCATACATTTTGTGATGTTGTATCTCACCTCAGTTGTTTGTGTCTTTGCATAATTTATGGGACATTACTGAAAAATAAGGTTCACACAAAAGCCATTTCCGCACTAGACTGTTATAGCGCTCTGATTCCACTTTCACCATCCTGTGGAATCCTGGGGTTTGCGGTTTCAGGAGGGGCCAGCAGCCCCTCCTGAAACTGCAAACCGCAGGATTCCACAGGATGGTGAAAATGGAATCAGAGCGCTATAACAGTCTAGTGCGGAAACGGCCAAAGCAATGCACATATTTTAAAATATAGATAGCTAAAATGTGCATAATTGGAAAAAATATACACAAAAATGCTTCAGTCAATGGGGCAAACTTGCATTAACCAAGTAAATTGCACAAATAAATGTACAAATTAGGAAAAAATATATCAAACCAATCCATCTTTTAGTGCAGAAAGAAAATATAGGACCAGAGTGTAAAACAGAAATGGGGAAAAATGAGGTAGGATTGATAAAACTTACTGAAGTTGAAACTTAGAAATTTTCCCAAATTGTAGATTAGAAAAAAAAGAAAAAGATTGATTAGACCATTTCAAGAAGCGAAATTAATATTAATCACATTTTGGTTGCCTCTCCTTTCACGTTTTTTACCCCTAAAAACAAATGCTTTCTGTTTCTACTATGGAAGAGAGTAGATTCAAAATACATAATAACTTTCATTGATACAGTGTGATGTAGGGATGTAAATATTTTTCCTCATAGTAGAAGATAGCAATGTGAGGTATTTTTTAATTTCCTTTCTTTTTGGCAAGATTGTTGGTATGGGGTGTGTGGGGAAAAACACATGATTTATTTTTAAAGAAACTGTTACCAGATAACCATGTGAGTGGTTTTTTATTTTCTTTCTTCTTGGAAAGATTGCTAGGGTGCAGTGTCCAAAAAACCCCACCAATAATTTTTTAAAAAAATATATATCTATGTAGTTCTTTTTAAAAATGTAAAGTGCTTTACAGATTAATTATTAATTATTGATTTATTTATTTTTTGCCTAGTAGGCAGCAATGTTGTGGACCCCACCCCAAAAGGTGGCTATTCAGAAACAGCAATTTTCATGTGAAGAAGCCACAAATGTTTCTTCACAGAATAATTTTCTGAAACACTATGGGATGTGCAAATGACAGGCCAAAATTCCACAAAATTCTGTGCTGTTTTCCTAAACAGATTCCCTGAATGTCAGGAAACCCATTTTTCATCCAGGAAAGGAATATTCATCATCCCTTGTATGATGTCCCCCCCGTTTCTAACATTAACATTAACCTTTTGTCTTCTCATAAAATGCCAAAAACTAAGAGATGCACAATCTCTTAAAGTTCAGCATCTTATAGGTCCTTTTGTTACACAAATTATAACTTTTACAAGCAAATTCAATTAGTAAATTTGTAAAGAGCCATAAATGTATGAGCAAACCAAATTTTACATAACACATTGTATATATTTATAATAGTCAGGAAGGGCAATAAAGAAATAAGTTTTGCATGTTTTGTTTTTTTTTTTACATTTTCCAAAAAAAATAAAAAAAATAAATCAATTTCTTCCTAGAAAAAAATTGGGAAAAATTCAGTGTTACCACCATACAGGCTAATAATTTCTGGAATGTTTATATTCTCACTGGCAACCACTTCCCAATGTCACTAATCTATAGAAAGTTTTAGGTATGAAAATCAGATGTGCTAACTGATGTTTAGTAGAATCTATAGAGTTAATCTCTCAGTTTTCTGGAAAGTATAAGAAAGGCTAATGAGAAAATAATTTTTTTCCAAATTGTCTAAAGGTTCTAAGATAATATGAAATGGTATTACAGTTAGTGACCCATATGCAATTCTCAGCATTAGTGAGAAAGCAATATAAAAGGTTAACTTGGAGGAGAGAGGAGAATACTGTGATTTTAAAATTCTGATACCCTTAGTGAGCATATTTAATACATCAGATCTGAACCACTGTTCCAGTTTCTGATGCTGTCCTTGAGAGGAGATGTCACGAAGATGTTTGAAGAATGAATATAATAATTTGTGATTCCAGTACCTGAAGTTCCTATCATACCATGAGCTCCCTAGAGATCGTAATCATACAAAAACTAATATTACTTCGCCAATGATAACGTCATGCTGCCATGCTGAGTTGCATGTATTGCTTTATTTTGGTCACCATGAACGTCTTGGCGATTAATTCTGATTTGATGTAAACAGAAAAAAAATGTCAAGGATGTTACAAATAAAAATGGATAGATATTAACTGGGGCCCAAAGAGCAGTATCATACAGTTGTGTCCTTCATTCAGCCAGAGATGGTATCATAGGTGTAATATACAATGACAGACTCATCCGTCAAGACATCAGGGTAAATGGAAATCCCCTTGATTTAAATTGATGACTTTCCCATTGACTTGAAGTCTGAATTAAGTTTTTAGTTGACTCTACCTGCTTTGACAGAAAATATATTTGCTTGAGGTGTGCCCCTGGGTGATCATGTTCCTGTGGTGGATTTCCTTCTCAAAGTGGAAAGAGTCAAGTTATTTTTATACCTAAAAAGAAGGCACTGTTACTTTTTACTAGTATTTATTGTGTTCCAGTAGCCTCTAACACTATACTGCCTTGGGTTCAGAAGAGAGCTTGGAAAAGTTGTTGTTGCTATCATTGTCCCTCCTCTCCTCCTCTTCTTCTTCCTACAGCTCCTAGATTCCTCCAAAGATCTTTTCCAAATTTTCTTCAGTAACATTAGGAGGACAAGTGACCTTTAGGATCTGATTCTATGCCAAAAACAGTTACAGGAAATAGTGGAATGGGAGTGGAATGGGAGCACACATAATGAATAGTTGACATTTTAGGTTTAGTATGAAGGCTAATTGTAAGTAGGGATGCTGCTGAAACTGAACATTATTTGGTTAATAGGTTAAAGGATATAGAGGTAATAAATAAAGAATAAAATATAAGACAAAAGGTTGAAAGAGTTGGGCATGTTTAGTTTGGTGAAGAGAAAACTGAGGGGTGATGGGAATGGAGTCTGTAAATACTTCAAGGGCTATCACAGAGAGGAGTGGGCAGGTTGAGTCTTTGCCACCCCAGAAAGTAGGACCAGGTCCTACCTACAGTTTTTAAGTTACAGGAGAGTAGATTTTGATTGAACATTAGATGGAACTTTTTGACAGTAAGAGCAGTTTGGCAATGGAACCAATTGTCTAGAGAGGTGATGAGGTTTCTTTCTCTAGACATTTTCAAAAAACGTCTGGAAAGCTACCTGCTGGGGATGATTTCACTGGAGATCCTGCACTGAGATGATAGCCTGTGAGACCCGTTCCAACTCTATGATTCTAGTAGATCCTGAGTGTGCAATGAGGTGTGTGTACCAATATGGTAATTTATAATTCCAGTGGAATTTTTTTATTACTTAAGTTTTCTACACTTGTGTGACCAGAGTACAAACATTTTTTTTAATTTATACTTAATTGTTGGTTGCTCTAACTCTTTACTTTCCAAAGGAAATGAAAATCTTTTGCAATGTCCAGGTGTGCAAAAATTTTCTTACTTTAAGTTCTCTTTCTTCCCCCTACCCTTGGTAAAATAATGGAGCACAGTTCCATTGATCAGTTGATGCCAATAAATCCCAACCTGCTAGGAAGACCATGAGGAAAAACTGGGTCTAACTACAAGTCAACTGCAGTGTTCTGGTAAAAACTGCAGTTGGCTTGTAGTTAGACCCAACTTTTCCCTTCTTCTTGACAGGGTGGGCTTTATTGATATCAACTGTTCAGTGGAATTGTGTTCCGTTACTAGGATTGCCAGGTTGGACATGGATTGAGATCTCCCATAGTTTTAATTCTGAAAAGGTCTTGGAGCAGCATGAGGAACTGTAAAGCCCCATCAAGCTGGATGAAGGTACTTGTCCTGCCTTATCTTCTAAACCCCAACTTTCAGCTGCAGCCATCCCTTCCCAATGTGGCTTTTGCCTCCCTGGCAGAGCAGGAAGGATGCAGAGGCAACAGCAACACTAACATTGGTGGGCATTCCTCTATGTCCCTTCCTCTGCTTTCCTCCGTGAAAGCAATAGCTGTGTGTGGAAGAGATGGCTGTGGTGAAAGTTGGTCTTTGGAAAATGAGGAAGGACAGGTACCTTCATCTGGTTTGATGCGGCTTTATAATACCCCACCCTCTTCCATGATCTGTTAAGGATTGAAGATACAGTATCCTTTTCCCATAGCCAGTGTGGCAACACTAAGCAGTACCCAGTGGCCTATCTCCCCCAGCACATGATATTTCTGTTCTTCATCCTCCCATCCCCTTGACTGCATGCTCATCACCACCACCAGATCTTCCACTGTGTAAAAGGATACCTGACTACCTTAACTTTCCTATTTGCATTCTCCCCTTATCCATACTCCTGATCTAGTCTCTCAAAAGATTCAGGAAACCCATTCCATTTCCCCTTTCTCTTCCTGCACCTGTACCTTTCTGATGCAAAATAATCCTAATTATATTATATTTTCCAGCAGGATTTCTTCACTAGTTGCAGTATTATGACAGTAATGTGAGTCTGACCATGAGTGAACTTCATTAATGAAGATTCTCAGGTTCCATCTTTTTCATTGTAATTGTGGAGAGGTGGCAGTAGGGCATATAAAATAGCATTAAAACTTGCATTAGTGAAGTCAGGAGAATCAGCAGTCTATTTAATTCAGGTGCTTTTGTTGCCCTAAGGAGCAGAAGCATTAGTCTCATTTGTGTTTCATTTCACTTACCACTGCCTAAAAAGCAAAGAGGTTTTTTTTTCTTCAAAAAAATTAATAATTTCAGCATTTTGCGAAATGATAGAGACTTCACTTAGTGTCTAATAGGTGAAAGATAATACATTTTCAGACAGAAGTGATGGGGGACAAAATGATGAGCTTGTGCCAGAGATGAAATCAGCCTCTTTCTAATCCATGTCATTTTCCTATGTGTTCTTACAGAAATGCATACTTTATCTCAAATTACACTTTCTTTTTTAGTTTTTATTTTAGCTAAAAACTTCAATAAATCACTGGGATAATACACAACCCTATTGTTATTTATTGTTCAATTCACATATTAATTTGAGGAAGCCATAATGATAAAGGGAAGATAAAACATTTTTGCATAATGAACTGGCCAGTCAGTCTTAGCTCAGATCTTGTAAGGTGTTAAGATCAGGGCAGTAGCTACAGGAGAAGCAAAATGAGAGCATTGCTCCCCAAATAAAACTTCTTCTCCTTCCCCCAGGAACCTTGTATCAGTCCTCAAATTACTAGCATTGCAGAGAGACTGAAAATCTTCCACACCAATAACTCTAATATGTTGTTGTTGTTGACTTCAACTTATGGTGACTCTATGGATAACAGATCTCCAAGTCACCATACCTTCAAACATCCTATTCTCAATCTGCACAGGTCTTGCAGATTCAAGGATATGTATTCATTGACTGAGTCATAGAATCATAGAATCATAGAATTGGAAGAGACCACAGGGGCCATCCAGTCCAACCCCTTGCTATGGAGGAACACACATCAAAGCATTCCCAACAGATGGTCACCCAGCCTCTGTTTAAAAACCTCCAAAGAAGGAGATGCCACCATACTCTGAGGCAGCATATTCCACTGCCAGACAGCTCTGATCATCAGAAAGTTCTTCCTGAGGTTCAGGCAGAATATCCTTTCCTGTTGCTTGAATCCATTGCTCTTTGTCATAGTCTCTGGAGCAGCAGAAAACAACCCTGCTCTCTCCTCGACATGACATCCCTTCAAATATTTAAACATGGCTATCATGTTCCCTCTTAATCTTCTCTTCTGCAGACTAAACATATCCAGCTGCCTAAGCCATTCCTCATACGGCATGGTTTCCAGACCCTTCACCATTTTGGTCACCCTCCTGTGGACATGCTCCAGTTTCTTGATATCCTTCATGAACTGAGGTGCCCAGAACTGGACACAGTATTCCAAATGAGGTCTAACCAATGCAGAAGAGAGTGGTGCATTACGTCCCTTGATCTAGACACCATACTCCTATTGATGCAACCAAGAATCACATTGACTTTCTTGGCTGCTCCATCACACTGCTGACTCATGTTCAGTTTGTGATCTACCAAGACTTCTAGATCCATTCAGTAGTGTGGTCTTCCTCTTTTGCTACTGCCTTCTACCTTACCAAGCATTCTCATCTTTTCCAGTGAGTTATGTCATCTTGTGATACACCCAATGTTCAGGCTTGATTTGCTGTAGGATCCATTTATTTAGCAGTCCAGAGTATTGTTACCCTGACTTCTGGGGATCCCGTAGGGGACACCTTGATTCACTCCAAGTTATAAAGGTTGGGGAAATTAGAGGAGCACTGGCATCAGCAAAATGAGGGGCAGGGTAACTCAGCAGGATCTTTTACCCAACTTTACAGGGCCAGGCCAAATAAAAAGCCAGACAAAGGTATCAAATAAATGAATTTTATTAATTGAATATAGTATCATGCACACTCATTCATGCACACAAGGCCTATTGAGAAGGAAAAGAGGTGATAGGGGATATAGCTAGAGGTGGTGATACTGCACCTGTCCTGAAATCTGTGATCTGGGAAGAGGTGAGAAGAATGGAGGTCAGCGAAAGACAGCTGAGAGGATCACTCAACTAACAGAGTGCTGGTCTGCTAGTATGGCAGGAAGTTCTCCGAAGAGACCCTCAAAAACTAGAACTACTTATAGGGCAGAACATACCTTGAGGGCAGGCCCTTGCCCGGGAAGAACAATGGCCAAAACAAAGGAAGGAATGCCATACAATGGCAAATGGGTTGCAGTATTGTTTCAAGTAGGGTTGCAGTCAAGTAGGGTTGCAGTATTAGTTTATGTAGATGGACCTCACCGTATAGGATTTTTCCAGAGTCAAAGTAGCTCAACCTGAAGAATACACGCTAATCCCCTCAAGTTGGCTATTCTTGGCTAACAACCCTTTGTTTATGTGGATGTGTATAGCCTGAGGTCTCGTTGGGCTATGTGACTGTGGATTTTTCTGGTCTTGACCTGTTTTCGGTTGTTCAACCTCTTTGCCTACGTGCCCACTTGAGCAACCTCTCTGGCATGGTGGGCATATCTAATATCAAATTTATAGTCCCCAGGATAGAGTTTGCCAGTGGGGTAACAGTATCCTTAGAATTCTTCTCCAGCACCACATTTCAAATCAGTTGATTTAGTTCCAATCGGCTTTTATCGCTGGCTCAACCTTTACTTTGAGTTCTCCTCTGTCTTTATCTGCTTGAAGGCTTCTCTTTCTTTTTGTCTACAGATAGTGTCTTTTTGCATTGCTCCCTGACAATGCCCCTAGCCTCAGTCCAAAGTTCTTCTGGCTCCTGGTTGATTAGAATAGGGCAAATCTATTTTTCACATTATCTTTAAATTCTATGAGGATGTTCTTTGGGTTGTATTTTGGCATGATAGTTGGTTTAGTGTTCTTCTTTAGCTTTACTGTAACTGTTGTCTTTAGTAGTTCATGATTTGTGCCACAATTTGATTCTGCTCTTCTTTTTGCAGACAGAATGAAGCTTCTCCATCTTATGCTTCCAATTATGTAGTCAGTTTGATTTCTGTATTGGCTGTCAGGTGATATTTACGTATACAGTTCATTCTTGGTTACTTGAAGAATGTCTTTTCAATTAACAAATTGTTGGCCTTGCAAAATTCGGTCACTTGGTCATACAGTCTTTGATTCTGCTCTGTTTCCTACGTTTGCATTCCAATGACCCATGATTAACAAGAAGTCCTGTTTTGGTCTGTGATCACTTTCTTCAGTGCCTCTGCCCCTTTTCTTTGGATGCCTGAACTCTATCTCTAATGTTCAACTGAAGTTTTAAGTTACTGCAGTACTAGCAGTTCAAAGAATCTCAGCAAGTTCTTTGTTTCCAAAGGGGTTACAAACAGTAAACTCACAAGATGAAAACATTAGAACAGTAACCAGTAAAACAATAAAACTTGGCAATAAAGCAATAAAACTTTGCAAAAAACCAGACTGTGGAGGACTTGGCAGCGTTACTGCCTCTGTCACCATCTTGCTTCTGTACTAGCAATTAGGGCTTGAAGGAAAATTTCATGTGAGGACAGAATTCTTCTTGGGGGACCATGGCCTTGTCTCCCCCTCCCACATTATGGAAGCTAATGGAAAAGGTATTCTACAGACAGGTGACTTCTAGTTCCTTTCTGGATTTAACGGAGAATAACAGGGGCTCCTGTTCTATTGGGAAAATAAGATTATATCAAAACTTTGTGCCAAACCAAACATTTTTGCACATAAAAGTGTTTAGTTTGTAAAAAGCCTACCTTTCTTTTTTCTTTTTAAAAAAATGCATTTAAAAAACCCACGATGTAAAAAAGAAAAAAAAGAAAAATCTGCCTGCAATGTGGATAAAAGGGAAATGTCACTAGTTAATTTCATTTAGAAGCAAACCACTAATATTTTGGAGTTGAGGTAAAGAGGAGGTAAGATAGTTTACAGCACCTGAGATTTGTTGATGGTCTCTCTTTCAAGTACTAACCAGAACTGACCCCACTTAACTTCCAAGATTGGACAGGATCTGTTGCCTTTAGGGTCTCCACTAAATACACAGAATGGAAATATCTTTCTTTTTGTCTTTTACACAAAGTATGGGACCTACTGATTGCTCAGGAACATAAATTGTAGTAAGAAAAGGTTTAGTACTTTTTTGCCCAGTTATTTTCCACTATGCACAATCACTGCTTTCATGGATCAATTATTGATAATAAAACAAGCTTCCTTCAGGGGCAATTTTTTTTCTTTCTTTTTTTTTTTTTAACTATTGATAGCTTCTGTGGGGGAGATTTCAGAGGTTGGCATGGCCAATGGGTAGAAGGACTAAATCTCCTGTTTCTTCAGACCTAGCCAAATTCTAAGCAGCCTCTTTCGTCCTAGTCCAGCATTCTTTAATCCCAGTACAGTGACTATCTTGGATTGGAGAATTTGGAGGCCTTTAATGTCCTGGGGACCTCAAACCTGGCAGAGAAACCAGACACTGAAGTTGTTTGCCAGGTGGTGGGGCTGTTGGCCTGGTCTGAGT
The DNA here is from genome assembly GCA_948474755.1 of Ctenosaura bakeri. Taxonomy (NCBI): domain Eukaryota; kingdom Metazoa; phylum Chordata; class Lepidosauria; order Squamata; family Iguanidae; genus Ctenosaura; species Ctenosaura bakeri. The sequence goes on along the minus strand of CAOLHI010000883.1, from coordinate 150,618 downwards.
TGTACTTTAGTACTACTGTAACAGATGGTCAGACACTCTTAATGAAAGTTCCAGAGAAGCTAGTGTTGGACCACAGACCACTAGGGCTCTACCAAAGTCTAGCTTGATGAAACTCTCTTAGCTACTTTACCAGGTTTTCTGCACTACCATTCCTAACCATATGAAACAAAAGCTGTACCTTTGTGGTATGTAGGACATGAGTATCAGGTGAGCTGCAGTTCCTTGTACAGGATTCTTAAGACTTCCTCTTGAACATTTTTTAAATCCTTCTCCTGGATGGATGATTATTAGAGAACATTTTCCCTCCAACTCAGCACTGGTATCCCTACCGTAGGGAGGCATGACTGATGCTGATATTGTATACCTTTTGGCACCATGCCCAAAAACATTTATTTGCCTAAGCATTTTTAATTGATTGGCTTCTTTCAGGTAGTTGAACAGGTCCTGTTTGTGGACTCTCAGTTTAACTATGAAGCTTAATTATTCATTACTCTTTTAGAATATTTAAAAAGTGGGTATTCATGTATATAACCTCTATGCAAACTGACCAATATGCATAATGTATTCTAGAACTAGAGTTGAGGGTTTCTAAACCAGTGTGTATAGGAAATGATTCACGTTGCAGGATATTTCCTTACATCAGCATATTTTGACTGTCATTTTAGAGTATTGTCATTCCTAGAATTACAGGCATAAATTCTAGACTGAAAAAAAATACCCTTTGGATTCTGCTGTGATTGGTTTTCCTGGTCCCAAGAAACACTCTTTTTTTTTTTCTGGAGAAGAAAAGAAAATAAGAGCGTTAACCTTCTTGTATGAACTTGCAGAGCATCCTACATCCACAAATTTTCTACAAACTGTCCCCTCTTGTCCTTCTTTGCATCTACATCATGATACAACTGGGAATGTCTCTCTGAGAACAGAATGGCAATGACATGAGTATATTCATTCCCCTTGTTTACATCTTATTTTTCTATGTGTAGGCAAACTATAACTCTCCCACCTGCAATCTGCTGCTGCCCTCTTTTGCAAAGTTCTTTTTGAGAATGCAGGCTGGAAAAGTTGTAAATGTTCTGCAGCCGTTGAAATCCAAATGAAGGCTAGATTGGATCCATTTTACAATAGTTGCTTTGGGGCTGGATGTGTATTATAAATCAACTTAATAAATAAGTCATGAAATATTTAATGCTAGTAGAACTTAGTAACAAGGAAAAGATGTAAAAAAGAAATCTTGATTATTGATGCAATTAGTGCTAAGCTTTTTAATTCCCTGAATTCTGCCAAATTTAAAGGAACCTCTCTGCCTAAGTATTCAGGAGGATTAACTGGAGAGTTCATCCTGAAACAATCTGGAATTAGAAGCAAAGTAGAAGAAAATAAGTATACATGTGTGCAACCTATCTTAACTATTTCCCTCCTCAATCAATAAACAATGGTGCTGATCCATGGTTATAATTTATAATATAATTTAAAATGTTAAAAATAACCTTGATGCAATCATATGTTTCATTGCATAAATGCACATTAAACTGGCTGGGATAACATGTGAACTGAAAATTCTAGGAATCTGTGCAGTGTTGATTTTTAGGAAAGGATTTTTTTAATTATTATTTTAAATAGAGGGTTCCTATGGTATTTGATCAAATTCAGATACAGGTATAGTTCAGAATTCCAAAAATGCAGTAGAAATTAGAACTGGAGAATTTCAGAATCACCCCAAATGTTGTTGTACCACACATATTATCATATTTGGTAAGTGAGAATTCAAGTTGATAAAGAACACTTGGTGCTTTGGTAAATAGTATTAATAGATGAACTGGAGCTGGCTGTGGATTTTTATGTCAAAAGACTTGCAAAGGCTATCCCACTGGCAAGAAACCTCCTGTCTACTTTTGAGAAGGTGCAACTTAATACTTGAGAAGGAGAAATGACAGACTGGCTTAGGGATATATCAGATCAAACGTTTAGGTGCTTGTCCAAACTTTCTAATACTTAAACTACATGTGAAGTAAACGTAAAGAGCATATCTCTAGGACACTACAAACTTCTGCATTTTGTATGTTGTTACAAGGATCAGTAATATTGATCTTGAGATATTGGGTTTACTAAGGTAAGAAGTTTTCTTCAGACATCTGGATCTATCTCATGAGCAAGCTCACCATGGGAGCACCCACGTGTTGCTTATGGTGCTCTGGTTTCAGGTTATAATGACTGCTGTTTAATGATTGGCTAAAATATATCCAATGTACTCCTGTAATTGAGAGCTAGTGTGGTGCAGTGGTTTGAGCATTGAACTACAACTCTGAAGACCAAGGCTTGATTCCCCACTCGGCCATGGAAACCCACTGGGTGACCTTGGATGCATGACACACCCTCAGCCCCAGAAAACCCCATGATAGGTTCACCTTAGTGTTGCCATTATTTGAAGACACACAACAACAACATAATTAGTTATATGAGTATCTCACCTTCCATCAAGGGAACTCCAAAGAGTATATATGGTGGTTCTCTTTCCCACATTGTCCTTAAACAATTCTGGTGATGTATATTAGATAACCCAAGCTTATCCAGTGAATATTGGAGTTAAGTAGACACCTGAACCTAGATCTCTCAAATCTCAAATGAGCACTTCCAAGAAGTCTATCACATTGGCTCTCTAATATAATGGATGGGCAGAGGATTCTTTGTGCCCTTTGGTCTCTGTGTCAGTCTTGCAGTCCAGAAGAGGTTATCACAAACATCTGAACAAGTATACCTACTATGTGAGCAACACAACATATGTGTAACATGTGTGCAATGAGTGAATGCTTTTAGCAATATGAGTACGCAGATCAGCTATCTGCATACAGTGTAGACATATCAACTATTACATGGGAATAACTGTATGTGTGTACATGGGCCATACTGATGCTGAATATAATGTATGAATGACCTTCTTATGTTTGGGGGTCCATGAACACCTAACAAGTGGAAAGAAAGGAGAATGGAGAAATATTACTCTCCAGTTTCTCATGCAAACTTGGTTCCTAAAAAGACAAATTATAGGCATACAGGCAGTTTTTATAGGCTGTCAGCAGCTCAAAGAATGCACACCGAATGTAACTTATTTGGCTTTCCTAGGGCTCCTGGGAATAAATAGTATTCTAATCTTGGTATGGACTTCATTTTTCAAATAATGGTAGAATAAATTTAGACTGTGAAGAGAAGACTTTCTAGGCTTCAATAAATATTCTTAAGGAGCTTCTTTCCTTCTTCACCCACCACTTAATTACAATGTGTAAATATGCATACGGCCCTATTACTGATGTTAATCCTGCTGCTGATAAGGTAGGGGAAGGAGAGAATGGAAATGAATTGGAATATGGATAAGCACAGAGCTTTCATTAGTCTACCTAAAAGTAATTACAGATCCACAACTGGTAATATACATCTTCCAGATACACACCACTAATTACTTCTGGCAGTGTAGTGCTCTGTCATGCCTATCTCTGCATTGTATTCCTGCAGTCATGAAGAACCCTTATATACTGAATTTTTTTCTTTTTTCTTTAATGAGTGGGAGAAGTTGGAAAAGGGTTGATATATCCTTCTTGTTGAAACTGCAAGCATGCAATGTTTCACAGCTATTTGACAGGATTGTGGATATGTTCCATAGTCTTCATTATGATTTGCTTACCCAATCCATATAAAAGAACGAGACTGCAAGAAGTTTAGCTTGAAATTAGGGGAAATTGTTTCTTTTGTTTTGTTTTACAGTCAAGGAATGCATCAGATAGAACAATATCATTTTTTAAAAAAAAGAATAAATATTCTTCCTAGAATAATTGTAGTGTTTAAATGTTGATGTTTCACTTGGAATAAAAATAAGTCATCTGAGCTACTTTCAGAAGCATGTAAGGAAGTTAAATTGCCTTTTATTTTGTATAAATAACAAAAAAGAACAAGGTGGTATTCTCTTTCATTTTTACAAGCAAATCAAACTGAATTATTCATCAGCACAAAATGCTTCTCAAACTGCTCCCTCTTTCTCATATCTTTTTATGTTTTAAAGTCGTCCTTGGACACATGGCAGACAAATATGAACATTAGATTTATTGTAGTTGTAAGCCTTTGTATCTCATTCTCACTTCCATCATTGACCTGGTGCCCTGCTATGTGTATCAGTGGCAGCTGGTGGCTCCCTTGTTAGTGGGGTGATGAATCCATGCCAGGTTTTTGTTTCCTTTAAAAGAGCAATCTACAGTACTAATCCTATTTAGGAAGAAGAGTCAGCACTTTGGAGAGTGCCTTTCAAGCTAGATTAAAACCTAGAGTGGATTCTCCTCACCACTGACATGGGAGCCACCAGCTATCAGTGATTTCTTTTGCGCTACTCAAGTGGAATTGAGGTCACATCATCCTGGAACATTAGTTCAAGCAGTAAATTATTATCTATCATTTGCCACAATGGTGATCTACCTTGATATATATATATATATTTAAAAAGCATCTGATCCAGTAATTTATCGTGCTGTATTTGTGGATTGTAGCCTAAAATGAATGGCTCTGGGAAGAAAGAGTGAGCAAGCAAAACCTTTATAATTAATGTGTGCCAAGTATTAGCTGTTTGGCTAAAGGGCTCTCCCTCATATATGATGGTGTAAAGAATGTGAAGACTGATAGCCTTGTGTAAGTAAAAACAATTTTTTTCAGTCATCAGCTTGATCACAGGTTCATTGCTTTAGCACTGGTAATGTGACAATGGTTTGTGAAGATTACACAGTTGTCCTGGTTTCAAGCTCTGTTCTAGCTTGCCAAGAAGACCAGTATAAATGTTCTTTGAAAAACATCTAAAATCTAATCCAGGGTGAGAAACTCTGGGAAGAACTTTTAATCCTCAGGACCCACTGTGAAATAAGCTGTACTAGGCCTCAGAAGTTTAGATGGAGATGGAGAAGAGCAGAACACCGAGTTCTAGAATTCTAGCTACTACCAGTCACCTTCTTGAGAAAGGAGATTTCATCTAGAGACAAAGAGGAGCAAAGAGAGCACCTGACCAATCAGTGGCCATTACATAGCAGAATGTGCAGCCATGTGGCAGAAAAGACATGCCTCCAGCAGTGGGGGGGGGCTTTGCTCACCCAAAAGGGAAAAAAGTGTCCATTTTAAACACAAGCCTTGCAAGTCTGCAGGGAGGAATGCAAGAGAATGGTGGGTGGAGACAAGCATGTGCCTTACCAATAATCAAATTCATGGAGGTTAAGCATGTGAATGTGGAGGGAGAACTATATATAGTTTTCCCCCTCTGGAACTGAGGAAAAATTGAGGCCTGGGGAGCAAATGTAACCTGAGGACTGCAGTTTTTGTATACCTGATTTAATTTATGACTTCTCTCTCCCCGAAACATAGAATTCTTTGTAATTTATTAATTTGAAATGGGCACTGCTTTCTGTGCATGCATACATGGAAAGAGAACAAAAAGAGGTAGAGGGGGAGCACAGGGAGATGCAGGATTTTGTAATTGTGTGCTCATCTTTAGGCTATTTGCATCTTCTTACTAACAAGGAGAATCAAGAGGTATTTTCACTCCACCTTGATCTTTGCAAAATATTCTTCTACATTTTGTACTGAGTTTTTTAAAGGTATATTTGAAGCTCTCTATGGAATTTCAGCACAGCAGTAACACCAAACAATACATTTCTTTACAAAACTACTGCTAAAGCCACAGGGCTTGCTTTCTGACTGGAAATATTTTTTTCCCAACCAGAATTGCTTTAATGACCTGTAAAAATTCTAGGCTACTTTTTTTTGGAAAACTAGATTGCTTGGAAAGAAATGGGCTGAGAATGTTGTCAGTGGATCCATTTATTGCTTTAACAACATGTCAGTCAACTTAATCTTTAGTTGTCATTTATGTAGCATAATCTTTCTAGAAGGTTATCAACCTGTTATCATGCTGAACGGAGTTTTATTTTTGGGTTGTTACAGTGAAAGGCTTTGAGACAGTATCTTGTTCATATCAGTCTACACAGGGAATGTTAGGTTTCATTTCTGCATTGCTCAACCAAAACTTGGGTTTAGTAGAAAGCACTTAAAAAAAAAAGGCAGAGAGAACAACTTTGCCATAAGCAGAATTTTAAGTTGAACAAAACCTGCCATTTTGCACTTCTCTATATTTCACTTTGATAGAGTTTTATAGTAAGAGAACTCAATGTACACAGACTTTCATTCCTTCTTTCTGCCCTACACTGCAACTATGAAAATTTCATGTCTGTTTTATCTGTTCTGTTTTACAGGGTTTCAGAGTCATATAATATAATCAGCTTTTTTCTTATTTTTGCTTTAATCTAATGTGAGATTAAATATTTTCCTTTTTTAAAACAAAAATCACATGTAATGAATCAGCAGCATAAACATAATTGATTTTGTATCAACTTTTATCATTTATTACCTAGAATTTTGGCCTTGGACCTGAACTCAAACCTTTGCTCATCCATAAACTCATGGGTGACATTTTGCAAGACAGCAGGTCAAAGTGCATGACACAACAAGTCAGTCTTGCTGTGAAAGAGAACAAAGAGCGGCATTCTGGTGAACATGGCTCAGTTGCTTCTTCTTCTAATGGAGATGGTTAAGCAAATCATGGAGCTTAGCTTTGCAGTTTATTTATTGTATAGTCAGGCAGATTTGTTCTCTGGTTTGTTCCCTTTTGGCAATCTAAAAAGAAGAAAAAGAGGAGGAGGAAGAAGACGAAGAGGAAGAAGAAGAGAGGGAGGGGGACACCCTGGGGGAACCCTGCAATGTTGAGAGGGAATAAACCAAAAGGGGGAAAAAGCTAGACGGCATAATAAACAAACTGTGGAGCTTTACTCTTTGATTGGTTTACCCTTTCCCACTAACAGTGGAAGTGACTTGAGCAGCGTGTACAAACACTGTGCTTATCCACAATAATCCAGTATACTTACAAATACAAATTTTACTGTATGGTGCAACCTGAGAATAGTATCTTACATCCTCAGACTTATATGAAGATACAGTTGCAATTTCATTAGTGCCTTTTAAATAATAAAATGATTGCTACTGCGTATCCTTTTAAAATCCAGCTTTGATTCTTTGTGTTCATTCTTTTGTATGTGATTGCAATGCACTTGCAAAGAGCAATAGGTTCAGAGCAAGAAAAGGTAAGGATTTACTTCTGTCGTATGATGGTAGTGGGTGTGTGATGGTACTAGAGCTGAACTGTGTTAGTTCCATTGAATCCAATGGGATTTTGGTTTGCCTGTCTTTCTCTGTATTGCTAAAAAACATTTAAATTATTAATTTTAGTTTACTTATTTATGTGGGGAATCCTTTTTGTGGGGATCTCTTGGTATGAGAACTTTAGGAAGGTTTTCATATGGCAACATAGGTATAGTTCCTCTTGTTTCACATATTTCAATTGGAGATGCTACTTCAGCTTTTGTGGGTCTAATATCTAAGTAGAGTCATACTGTAAGACAAAGCAAAACTTCAAAAGGCCAAAGTTCACAAGCTGGGGGAAATCAGACTATGGATCTTCTCTCTTTTTTTTCCCCCTATACTTTGGCTTCAGTTTTTACAGCATTCATATTTGAACATCTGGATTTGTTTTCAAATCCATCAATTTCATTTGTTGCTTTTGTATTTTGCAATTGGAGTCTGCACATATCACACACACAAACACACAGAGAGATATACACAGATCTTTTCATGTACACCTGAGAATTAATACTGGTAGCTTGTTCTAATTTTCCCCTTATAAGATCATTATTCGGTAATTATATGGCTTCACTTTCTGCTCCCACATTTTTATAAAAGGATTTGTGAACCATGCAATATTGAAGAGTAAGTGTACTTAACAAGCTGCAGAAGATGAATGTTGTTATTGGATTATCACATACTGACTGTGCATAATCAAGCAAAATGGCTGGTTTATTCCAATATAACTGTATCCCATCAAAATTTCCAATGGCCCTATGCTTTCTGAATATGACGTAAGAATTATCCTTCTAGATCAAACTAAATCTAGTCTAGAATTCTGTTTCCCACACTGGTCAGCCAGATCTCTCTGGATATATTTCTGGTTGAGCTTGAAAGCAACATCTCTGCAATTCTCTTGGTTCTCATCATCTGATCTTCAACAGTCTATTGACTTTGGACATGATTTAATTACCATAGCTTATTGAAGCTTATAGCAAATCATCCATGGATTTGCTTAGGCTTTTTAAAAATGCAACAATGCTAATCACTATTACCATATGTGGTAGCAAATTCCATAAGTTAACAACATGCTTGTTGTTCAGTTGTTAACTAACATATTCACAAAATAAGTTCTTTTTTTCAGTCTCAGGTAAAACTTTGAGTCTTAGTAGTAGTGTTGTGTGAGTGAAACTGTAGTGTGTGTGTGTGTGTGTGAGAGAGAGAGAGAGAGAGAGGGAGGGAGGGAGAGACAGGATCCTTTTTTTTTTAATGGCATTTTCATTTGTTGAAATGCACTTTTTATTTTGATGGAAAAAAAACTGCACTGTGAGAACCAACACAACACAAACACAATGACTCACACCTCCTTCCTCTCTAGGAACAGATGCTGAACAAGCATCATGAAGGGAGGGAAAATAGGTCTGTGTTCCCCTGGAGATGCACATGTCAAAAGTTAGCCATAAGTCAAAGGGAATGGAATATAAAGCTCTGTTCCATACCTGCTCTTTGACAAATAGCTGACCATAAGTGTAAGTCAAATTAGTGTAGTACATGGCTCACTGAACTGGTGACAAAGCAGCAGGTTTCCCTGAGAAATAATTCAAAAGGCTTCTGTTCCATTATAGATGAATACAGTTGTGACAACATTAACCCTTCTAGTTCAGCAAGAAAGTCCTCTCATGACTGCTTGAAGTCAGAAAAGTATTGTAGTTGAAACTCCAAACCATTCTGAGAGGACAGCACTGAGCTCATTTGTGTGTGATAGTATAGCAGTGTTAATGCTGCTAAGAATGTTATAAATCTTGTTCCATTCTTATACTTGTTTAGCATTTCACTTCTTAGTGTAGAAGATAAAAAGAATCTGGATAAACAGGCTGGATGTTTACCTGGACTTTGAGGAGGGGAAAAAAAGTAAGAAACAGCTTAGATAGCAAATGGGAGTTTTAGAGGACAAACACTACCTTAATCTTCATACAAAGGTCACCAGTCAGAAGCAGCAACTTTCTTGTTCTACAAATTCAGATGAAGCCTGCAGGTTGTAGACAAAAGCCAAAATAGATCTGTTGTCCTTCAGGTGCAAGAATCTTCTTGACTCGGTCATAGAGGGATAATAACATATGAAATAGGGTGCGCTGATTTATAATATGCTTTGACTTGTCCCTCTCTTTGAGTTAGGCAATCTACTGCTGAAAAGTACGCCAAGGGAAAATAAGTGATGCTGTGAAGCGCAGTTCATAGTAGAAAATTTCATGGGATATATTTCGTACTTCATTTACCATGGTCTATCCATTAAAAAAAAAGCTTTCCAGATAAAATCTACCAAATCACCACTCTTTTCAGTAGTGATTTTGGGTGATTTCTTTTTCCACCCAGGAATGGCCAAAAGTTTAAGCATAGTGCTTGAAAATGTTCTGCATTCCCAGACCCCAGATCCTGCCCCCTCCCTTGGTAATGGTGACCAGAAGAGACATGACATCACTTCCCATGCACTACAATGCCCTTGTTGGTCTGCATGGGTGGTGGCACTGTAAGGGCAAAAGTTGTCTTCTGCCTCCCACACAATTGCCTATCCCTGATTTTGACTACGATACTAAGAGAAAAGAGGCTACCCATTAAAATATCTCTCCACATCTGACTCCATCAGATGTGGAGAGAGTGAGTTCACTTCATCCTATGGCCACTTTTGAACTGCTTCAGTATATTTACACCACTGGTCACCAAACCACGGAAGAATTCTCTTCCTCAATAATTCTGAATAACTCTTTTTTTTTACATTTTACATTTGCTCAAAATCACATTTTCTCCCTCAGCATGGGCCACAGCTACTTTAGGATGCACGTGAATCAAAATGGAAGCAATGGTGTCTGTATATCATGTTAACCTATATTTACACTTCCTGAGGCATGGCTCCCATTTCCATAACCACATACACATTTGAATTTCTACCCTTTTCCTTACTTGTGTATCATAAGGCCAAAGGTATATCCATGCTGATGGAGAAGTATTATCCTCAATAAAACAAAAGTTTAGAGGCTATAAAATAATTAAGCCCTTAGGATTTTCAGGGGAAAAGAGTTTCAGCATTTTCAAAGCATACCTAAGCTACCATTGACCACTGGTGCTTTCTACCAATAACAATAACAATCTGACATGTAAGGGAAAGATTGCACATGAATGATTTTCATCTAGTGCTTGCTTAATAACTTTGTTTTGGCTAAAAGACCACTTTTGGTTAAATGATTGCTGTTTAATGATTGACTAAAACATATCCCATGTATTCCTGTAACTGAGAGGCAGCATGGTGTAATGATTTGAGAGTTGATGGACAACCCTGGAGGCCAGGGTTCAATCCCTGCTTGGCCATGGAAACCCACCGGGTTACTGTGGGCACATCACACACTCTCCAGAAAACTCCATGATAGGTTCACCTTAGGGTCTCCATAGGTCAGAAATGACTTGAAAGAACACAACAACTACTACAATAACAACTCATGTGATTTTCTTTGTGTTGTTCTATGTTGTTGATGGCTCAATAGTCTAAAACTGCTATAGTATGGTATCTGCTTGCTTTGGTGCCTGATTGCTGATGTCTGGGTTGGCATATTGTTAAATGGACTGATGTTTGAATTTCACCAATGTTCTTGAAACCAAAGGTGGGATGGGGCTGTAAAGGAGTTTCCCTTACAGCAGATATACAAATACCCATAGCAAATATATGATAAAACTTAACCAGTTAATATTCAGCCTCTGTACCATATACATAAGACTAAAATATCAAATCCATTTTCTATATGTGGCCCTTTTCGCACCTTACCTGGTGCCGCTGGTGTCACGTGGGGATCACGTGAAAAGCTTCATCCAGGAAGCACTCACGTCCCCTCTGCTTGCCCTCCGCACCAGCTCTATGCTGGCTGGAAGGAAGCATGAGCACTCCGCCCTTTCCTTCCGCAGAGCAGCCAGGTACTTTCCCAGGCTGCGCTGGGGAAGGAAGCACGATGGCCGCGCACCCAGAGCCTCCGCATGCAAGGTAAGTATGTGTGGGGCACAGAAGTGACACGCAATCACGCATCATTTTTGGCAACGAGCTGAAAATGATATAACGCGTGATCGCCTCCTAATGGCCTTGGGAGTGTTGCGCAATTGTGAGGACGTCAGGTGCAACAGGACTGGAATGCGAAAAGGGCCTGTGTCAGAGTATGGAGAGGAGGAGTGACATGAAGAATTAAGGCTAGGACCTTTAAAGTATAAGAAAAACAGTTGAATTTATTGTCATTTAACAAGCCTATTTGTTCAGTACCAGAGGAGACAAAGCCTGGATATCTGCTGAAAATTAAATTGCAAATGGGGGAGGAAGTAGAAAGAAGGAAGTCACCCATAGTGATATGATTATCACATCCACTACCACACATCCTCTTCTGCAGTGTGACATGGTGGCTGGGAAAGCCACATCCTTGAAAGGAAATTGATATTCATTGGCTGGATTATTTCTAGGGTGAATTAACCTCAGAGAAAATGAGAGATATCCCAGCACATCACATCCATTGCCTGGATTGTCTCAAAGTAAGCCGTGCTCAAGAATGCCACAGTATGAATATCTCTTTTGATTCCCCTCAGTTCAGAGCAAAGCAATCAGCTTAATCATATGCCCCAAATTCTGCCCGTCTCTGAGTAACTCACCTTTTCTCAATGTGTTGCAAGTTGCATTGGCCCTGGTGGAAATCAGTGTCAGAAGATTTAATCCATAGTTTACCAACATTTTATCTGACAATTTGGTAGTCATTGGTTATAGCTTCTAAAAGATATATGCCAGAAGACAAGAGAAGGACATGTCCCAAATGAAAGGTAACTTTGTGGTAAACAAAAAGCCTATCCTGTATCTGGAGCTCACTAGACAATTTATTTTGACAAATTTTCCATTTGACACCACTTGAAGATTCCTCTCTCCCTGTTTTATTTTACCATTTCTCTATGTTCATGTGGGCTGTATTCTCTTTTGCCACTTATAGCAATACATTCTTGAATTTAAAGTCCCTTTGACCACTTTATCTAAGATGTATGTTTAATTTCTAGACTCTTTTTATCTTTACAAAGGAGGGGAGCCATTTCTCTTAATCTTTCCAGATGTGTGTTTATACTGGAGTCCTATTAGGAAGCTTTAAAATACAGGCATTTTGACTCTTTGGGGAAAATGGTTTGGAATTGTTTTGATTTTGGGAATTATTTCATTATAACTACATCATTACTTTCAGCATCTTGAATGCCAAAGCTAATATCTTGGTTGAAAGCTGGCAGTTTTAGCAGACACTAAAATGGCTCCATTCGGAGGAAGAAATGATTGCTTCTATTATGGTGTTTCCACTCAGTCCCTGTAATGGTAGCTGAATGCTTTCCTATATGTTTGGTGTTGATAACACAGTTCTCTTTCTAGCACAGCTGATGTATTGCTCTTACATGTAAAGGTGCTGCTGTGTCCCTATACCTAAAACTAAGACAGAAGATTCAAAACAAGGTAAAACGGGCAACAACTTTATGAGCCACATCATAATCTGCAATAAAGATAAAGAGGTTATTCACAAGACAACAACCAGCCTACCCTTACACTTGAGGAAAGTGCTTGAAAAACCAAGCTCTCTCTGGCCCTTTCCACGCGGGGGTTAAAAAACGGTGTAGAGCTACCTCTGACGGAGGTCGTCTACATCGTAAAGTGGATTGGGGCAGACTACTTTTGCGTAGTTCCACACCCCAATATGCGCTAGGGCGACCGGAAGTGGCAGCACCACATGCTTTTTAAAAACCACTTTTTATGTGGTTTTTAAAAGGCACAGGGCATGCAGCCCGTGCAGCCGCGTCGCAGTGCCCGGTGTGGATTTGCAGGCGCACACAAGGGTGTGCCTGCAGATCTGCCGGGGGTGGGATTTCCGGCTGGCAAGGTTTTCCGGTTGGTGGAGATCCTCCACCAGTCGTAAGCCACCATTTTGGGTGCTGCAGGACGCCGCGGGACGCCAACGAGTGTGGAGCAGTGAAAACGCGCTGCTCCACTGGCGACGGACTTACCCTGTTTAAGGTAAGCTCCGTTTCAGCGTGTTTCCGGCCGTTTCTTTGCCCGCATATGAAAAGGGCCTCTGTCAGTTTGGGATTAATGACTCTACACTAGCCTATCAGCTGATTGTTTTGTGTTTACCTGCAAAGGGTTGTACTGAGGAGGTCTAGATAATCCCAGTGCCCAGGATGGTGTCTGGTGATAGATGTGATAAGACAGTCAGAGTTCACCCACTGTACTCCTGAATTCCACTTGTATAGTGGGTTACACATTCAGCAGGAAAGCTTGAATTAAGGACAGGTAGACTGCCAAAGCTCAAAACAGATAACTACAAGGCCTCACAATGATCCCATGGAATGGCTCCAGAACTCTTCCTGCTCCTTCTGCTTGAGTTCCCCTTGCAATCCTACCAAGCTCTCTCTCAGTGATCCCATGGTTCAGCTGGTCAGAAGACCACTCCAGAGGCCAGCTTCAGTTTGATGCACTCTCCTGCACTTTTGGAAGATGGTGTGTCATCTTATCCCCCTTCTCATAGGACATGTGTGAAGATTCATCCTTCATTGGATGGGCAGGCGGGAGGGGGGGCATTTCTTTTATGTTCACCTTACTTAACAGATGTAAGTTATTCTTGGGCTGTAGAATGTATTCCTGTTTCTCAGGCTCTTTCCACAGCTTACTGTATCCCAGAGGTATCCTGCGGGGATCTTCGTAGAGCCTGTCCCAGGAGCAGAACACCTCTGCACCAGCTGCCTCTGTGAATGAAGGAAACACAGTGATACTTCTTTCTTCCCCAGTGCAGCTGGGCACTGTCCCAGGCTGCACTGGGATAGTAAATGCAGCCATTGTGCTTCCAGGACCTCTGCACCTAAAGTGCAGGAGGGCATCAGGAAGGTTGCGCAATCACCAGCCATTGAGGGGGAAAACTCATCAATGATATACTGTGTGATTGTGCTGCCTGGGGACGGGAAAAGAATGACACACAGACAATGTTGTGCATAAGCATCCAGGACCTGTCCTTCTCCTGTCCCCAGTGTGGGATGACGACGTCCTGAGGAAAAGGCCTGAGTTATATAGTGCTCTCGTGCTCTTTTTTAAAAAGAGTACATTATGTGAAACTGAAAAACTTATTTTTATATAAACTAATAAGTATGTGCCCAGTGCAACCCTCAGTCCAAGTGTAAGCATGTAATCAGATAGAAGTTTCATTGGGGACTTATTTTGAAATAATAGAATGATGGCAAACAGGATTAGAGCTTTTAGACCTTGTTTCCAGTCCAACAAATGTATGTACCTCAGCCATTTAAACATGCTTAATTCTGGGTCAAGATTGGAGTCCCTTCTTTTCAAGTGCAGCATCTAGAAGATTCAGAATGGAAATATTGAATGAGTCATGTTTCCACCAGGTTAAACAGATTATTTGGACTATTTCACATTCTGTTTTAAAAGTACTTGGACTTCTAGCCTATTAATATTGAATTATCTGCAATTCTAAAGTGCTGAAAAGAGGTTTCAGATGATCACTGAACTCAACAAGTCACAACTGGGCATTCTGGTCTCATAGACATGTCAGCTATAATGGAGTACTTAGAGTGGCCTGTGCCACTGGTATCTTGTCCTTTGCAGTGCTGCTCTGCTTTGTATCCTATATATTATATGCAGCATATTTGGTTATGGTTTTGGATAAAATTTCTTTAAGGTACCCCATAAGCCAGATTAGATTTGAGGTGTGAATTAATATGTTCTACAGTGGTCGCCTCTTTGAAACACACAGGAAGCACAAGGTAGAAGAAATAATCGATGTGAGTGCATTTTGGTTTATTTCATTTCAACCAGGTCTCTGCCTCTGAGGCTATTTCTTCCCTACACTGTTTTAGTGCTATTATTCCACTTTCAACATCCTGTGGAATTCTGGGGTTTGTAGTTTACTGAGGCCAAAGAGCTCTCTGGCTGAGAATTCTAAATGCCCCTCCCTAAACTGCAAAGCCCAGGATTCCATAGGTTGGGGAAAGTGGAATAATAACATTATAACAGTGTAGTGCAGAAGGGATAGATTGCAGTCAGAACTCCCGAAATGATCTTGTTTACAGTTGAACATAGTGTCCATTGCAGTGTCACCACCATAATAATTCTGTCACATAGTCTCTCTGCCATATTCTTCATTGTGTTGCAACGTTGGCCATTTCTGCACTACACTGTTTTATTGCTATTATTCCACTTTCAACATCCTGTGGAATTCTGGGATTTGCAGTTTAGAGAGGGGCTATTAGAATTCTCTGCCAGAGAGCTCTTTGACCTCAGTAAACTACAACCCCCAGAATTCCACAGAATGTTGAAAGCGTAATAATTGCACTATAACAGTGTAGGGTGGAAATGGCCTTTGTGTGACACTGCTGTGCAACATTTCATCAGGCTAGCTGCTGCTGGCATAGCAGTGTGTGTGGACAACCCAAACTGCTGGGCCAGCATGACATGAAAGGAGAACTCATTGAAGCACCAATGCATGAAACGTCTGCAGCCATTTGTTATGCAGCCTTTTTATTGGCGCTAACGTTCATAGAATCCTGCCCTAAGTCTGCTTTAGAACTGCATTCATGACAAAACAATCGTCTGTTAGATTTAATTGTTCAGATTAACTCATTTTAAGAAACATTTTAAAGAAGAATGAGTATCGTAACTGAGCACCATCTCACCACAGGTCAGTGATGGTTGGATTCAGCATGCAATTCCATTCTTCCCAAAGTTGCCAAACTCTGCCAAATAGAGGGTGGCAGGAAGGGACCCAGAATTTCTTTGAGCTGTGTGGAGTTGCTTTTTTGTTTTTAAGAACTGAAGTCTTCTTTCCCTCAGTTTAAAGGATTCAATGTAATAAAAGATTTTAATCAGGTGTTAATTAGATTTCTCAGAAGGATGAGAGAAATCTCAGTTTTGGTCCGAAATGTGAGGCGATTTATTTCCCAACAGATTCAGCCATCTGTTATATGTGAGTAGCTTCCAGCGACTTCACTGGAATTTTGCATGATTAACTAGGGACAGGATTGAATCCAAACAGATAAATCTTAAACTAGTGGCTTGAAATAGTCTCTCTCTCTCTCTCTCTTTTTTCACAGAACTTTTCATTTCAACCTTTATTCAGTCTCTGGGAGAAAAAAATCATTTTTTTATGCTGACAATATTGCCAATAGGCTGTACCGAATATAAGGACCCAGCGGGAATAGACCTTTAGCAGGAATTCATATCTGTACTCTGAAATGTGCGCTTTTTATTGGCTGTATTCCCTGAGGACTTGTTAAGGGATTAGTTACATTTTACCACCCTAAATGCCTTTACCATAAACAAATGAAACTTTGGAATCAAACTTCAAGGAATAAACTGAAATGAAATGTAATTTAACCACTCTTTGGGGATAAAGAATTAAGTGAGGAAGAATGAAGAATTGATAGCCTATTACGACTTGTAATTTTCCACCTTGAATTATTGACAACCTGTGACATTACACCCTTACAAATTACAATCTATAAACAGCTTGGAAAATATGACCTTTGCATTACAATTGGTCTCCAGATGCCTCTGGAGCTTATTTTCAAGCAGCTGGCACAGCGTTATTTTCACGGAGGCTGAGTAGATGTGAGAGTGCAACTAAGTGGAGAACTTTATTATACACTCAAGTAGAACTCTTGTACACAAGGGAAACTTGAAAACCTGATGGATTATGGGTGGCTTTTTTTTTTTTAAAGAAAAAAACCTTGGGTGAAGGAAGGAGGAAACTGAAAGTCATTAGAAATTTTTGGCAGTAATTGATTAGCAGTCACAAAATAAATAGAACTAATTAGCTGGAGTTTGTTGACTTAGCAGTTTTGATGATGGAAGAGGGAAATAGAGTGCTTTCATAAATGTGTTTTTAAAAAGAGGAGAATCTGTTATGCTTTGTATCTTCTTTCAGAGAAAGGGAGACAGATTGGAAGTCACTGTTTCTGTAAAAATGAGTGAGACCTCTTTTTTGATGTACGTTTCACACATGATCATAGCATAGGAATGTCAGGTTCAACTCTACCAAAAAGCAACTGGGAGAAGTTCTGTTATGGTGTCAAGACCCTGTTCAGTCAGTTCCTTTGACATTTTTTAACTATAAAAGTATGGTATATTTAATTATGAGCTCTGTTGGTGCAGTAATACAGATGATTGTATATTTAACTCACTTCTAGGCTGTACCAATATATTCATTGTATTCTTTCAGTGGTATTAGATTCATTTTGGTTATATAGCTGCTTTAGTGAACAAGAAATAATAAGAGATTTTTTGTTGCTCATTATACTCTGTCAGGGTGGCCACAGGGATGAAAAAATAAGTGTAATATCGCTGTAGTGATGTTTGATCTGTGATTGAAAGTGAAGATTGACCTTAAATCTGACAGCTGGAATTGGTGGTTCAAAGCTCATTCTGACTCTGAGTCTAATTAGGGAGAACACTTATAAATCATGAAAAATCATGAAATGCATTGATAAAAAAAAAGAGGACAAAAGAGGACACAGAAGGCTTTGCATTCTAAAATCTATATTATAGATTCAGAAACAAATGATGTATACAATATATTTTACTGCATTGGGAAGGATGCTTATCAAGTGACTTGTATGCCTAGTTAGTCTGCTGTTCAGGTGCAATTGTGGGCAGACAACTTCAAGAACTGCTCTCCAACTAATGACATTGCATAGTTCTTCCAGTGTGCATGTGTGAGGATTTAGGGGATGTGAATTGAGTTGCAATAGTAGCAAGGCTTGTATTCCCTTGGGTATACAAGCAACACAGTCCTATGCACATATAGTTAAAAATAAACCACCTTGAATTAAGGCTGTTCAGTCAGCAGAAAGTGTTAGGGCTGCAGTCCCATTATCTTGAATCCATTGGTTTGGGTCCTACCCTTTTGAGCAGAAGAAAACACCTTTGCGCCATCTCTCATGTGACAGCTTTCTGATATAGAAAGGCAGCAATCACATCATCACATAGTTTTCTCTTCTCCAGGTGAAACTTAGGCCATTTCCACATGGAGTCACTGTCCCGCAATGGGTACGTGTTGCTGGTGGTCTGTGAGTCATGCACTGCTGCCAGTGCATCCTCACTTGTCATGATTGTGGGATATTCCATTAATGGAAAAAATCCATTATGGCCCATGACCGTGTGATGCTCCCATCACCGGCAGCCATGCAGAACAGGCAGAAGAACAATGTAGGCACTTGCTTCCCCAGTGCAGCACAGGAAAGAAGCCAGCTGCCCTGCTGAAGGAAAGTGTGTGTTGCTTTTGCTCCCATCTGCAGCCAGCCAGCCAGGTGCAGAGGTGAGCATTGGGGACACAATCCCATCCCAGCAAAGGTGCTGCCAGGATGATACTGGGACAACATTGGAAAAGGGTAAGGTGCAGAAATGACCATAGTTACCTCCTTCACCTCTTCCTTATGGGGCTCGGATTTCAGAATTCTTATCATCATAAGTCACTCTCTTCTGGGTGTGTTCTAAGTTGCTGATATTTTTCTTAAATTGTAATCTCCTGAGCTGGACACAGTATTTTAAGTGAGATCTAGCCAAAGGAAAACAGAATGGTATTTTTTCCCTTCATTTGAATACTGTACTTTTGTTGATAAAAACTAGAATTGCATTAACTTTTTTGTCCTGTGTGTCATACTGTTGACTTGTAAAAATTGTAATCTTTTAGGACCTCTAAATCCCACACTGTTTCCAAGCCATGTTGATCCATCCTATATTGGTGTGTCCTGCTTAAATGCAGAATGTTACTTTGATGAATTTTATTGTAATAGTTTTGGCCCATGTCTCTATTCTGCTAGTTATCTGGAATCCTAATTCTGTCTTTTAAGGTATTATTTCCCCTCTTAGTTTGGTGTTATTCATACATTTGTTCTCTTCTCTCCTTCATGAAAATCATATATAAAGAAGTTATAAAGAAGGGACAGACTTCTATGGTACCACTTGCCACTTCCCTTCATTGTGAGTAGCCTTTGGGAATGGGTTTTTCAATCAAGTACAAAACCACCAAACATTTCCTAAACCACATTTGACCTGCTTGTCCATGAATATCATGTAGTGCTTTGTACTACATTCATAGTATTTTCCTGATTTACCAATCTTGTCAAAGCAAGTTTCCATTTTCAAAAGGAGACATAGTTAGTCTTGCATACCCTTTAAAAAAAAAAATCTCATGCTGGCTTTTCATTTTCAAAGCATCCTTTTCTAAGTGCTTAGTGAACAATTGTTTTATTATCAGTTGTCAAACCTTCCCTAGTACCAGTGTCAAGTTGTTGGCTCAGTAATGGTCAAGGACTTCTCTTGTCCCCCATTTTTTAAAGACATACTTTCACATGTCTTCTAAGAATTCTAAAAGATTATATATAGTCAATCACTTTGAGGTTCTCTGAGTACCCTTGGATGCAATTTGCACGAGCCCAGAGACTTAAATTCATTGAAAGTGATTATGTGTTCTTGTAGTCTCCTTTTACCTGTTTTGGATTGCAGCCCCTTTCACTTCACTGTTTATTCTGCTTATACCATATTGAACACTGAATAAGACTGCTAAGCAGTTTCACTTTCTCACCTGTTAGTATTTAATAGGAATAATTAATAACATAACTCCCTGAGTTCCAAGGTTTTTCAACCTTCATAACTAGAGCTTCATAATATTTTGCAATTCTTTGAAGCCTGTATCAGAAATTAGCATTTGTTGCTACATGGAAGAGAACTAAGAAATTATAGTCAGGTATCTTGTTGAGCCTTGACAACTCTATGTCATGATCTTTGCATAAGAAGACATTATACTTCCTGAGACTTTGTGCCAGGTCCACACACCATGGTTTCTGTCCTTGTGAGGAAAATATGTAAACGACATATTTAAAAACAATATAGATTTAAGACTATGCAAAAAAAAACTTTGATAAATGTATAAATTTAAGAAGTTATTTAAAAAGCAATTAATTTATAAAGTTAAACCATTAAACATTAAAAACAATAAAAGTCATTAAAAGACAAGGAAAAGCACACCATATTACTGTTGAACATCACCTAACACAACATAGCACATCACAGACTATTGCTATGTTTAATATATTTTTATTGTGTTTAAATTATTTATAAACTGGAACTGTTTCAAATTGTTTGTATTGTACGTTGCCCTGAAATACCTTGATAAAGATCAGGATAGAAATATAGTGGTGATGGTGGTAGTGATGATGATGATTGAAATTCTCTGTCAGCTAGCTAGCAACGTAACTACTGTAGTTACATAGCTCTGTAGTTCTTTTGGCCCAGCCCCCAATTTCCCACTTATCAGGCAAAAGCTGCTGTAATCGGTGGGGGTCTGTTCCCCTGTCAATAAGGAAGCAGCTGACTGGTGTTCCCAACCCTTCTATGAGCAATCTCCATTGTGACAAGCAGAAGCAGGATACCTATTGCTGGAACACTTCCTGATTGACAAGTGAACATACCCATGTCAGTTGCAGTAAGTGAGGATTGGGGGATTTTATAGTCTCTATATATATCCTGAACAAGCAAATATATAGAGACTGTGAATACAAACCAGTTACAAATGTGTAATTCTAGGCTGCACATTTGTAAATGCTTTAGTGAATTCTGACCCTCAATAAAAATAGATTTAGTAATTTATTCTTGGCATTATTCTTATTATTACATTAAAGAAAGCTGCCAGGATGCATAAAACTTGGGTTCCAGGTACTGGAGGAAGCAGAAAACAACTGGAATATGCTCTGTGCAATCCAGAGGAGGAATCTGGGCAATATAGAAGCCCATGGAGAAGGAACAAGTCTGAAAATAGAATGAGGTATCAGGTGGTCAGAGGAGGGACCATAGCTGATGTCAATCAAGAAAGCAAGGCTGAGAAGCCTGTGTGCCAGAAGAATGCATAGAAGGACTCTGTGAGCAGTAGCTGAAAAGCTGACAGTCGGAGAAGTGCTGGGCTGTTTATGTTGATGGCTGGAACTGAGTGAACATTTTCTATGAGGAGGGTAGCTGTACATCCTAGTTATCATCAAGATCCATCATATATGGAAATCTCAAACTTGTGATTTTACTGAATACTCTATCTTTCACAAGACTGCCTCAATGGAATATAGTGATAGCTGGGAGTGACAGTTCCATTTTTCCATCTGCTTATTCAGTGCAGGGTGTGCTAGGCTTGGTCTAGGCTCTCTTGTGCAGAGGGAAGAAGGAGTTCTTTCTCTCCCACTGCATCCATCTCATTCCCTAGAGGCATTCTCCACCCTTCTGCATTGCTCTTCCAAGAGATTCTTCTCTGCTATGTGCAAAACCATTTTATTTCCTCTAAGGAGCCCAAATCTCAAGCTATTTTATCATTACTTTGGCAAGGTGACCACCTCTTTGATTTGCTCCAGGTCTAGCATCTTTTATCCTCAGTCAGGAAAACAATATACAATGTTGTGGATCACTGTGGCCTTTCTTCACTTTCTGTGTGTTTTAGTATTATCTAAGTGGTTACAAAGAACTCTTGTTCTCCCCTTCAAACTCCCCTGTTAAATGCCTCTGCCAAATGTCCTTTTTTTCTATCCCTGTACTGGAGATCCAGCTCATGAGCTTACAAGGAGTAGAGAGATAGTGACTGCTGGTCCTGTCCCCATTTCTTCTCAATTTTCACTTCCTCTCAGCAGTAGATCCTCACCTAGAATTACCATATTCCTCAAATTCTGGCATGTAGTTTGAAATTATTCTAATTATGCAAAATGGCTCAAATTTGCATTTTATTATGCAAATTCAACAACTAATTGTTACAAACTACATGCCATTATTTAGTTACAACTGACCTAGGAGCACCAGCACAGAGTAATGTTGGATTTGGAACAGGAGATCCAATTGCAAATCTCTGCTTGGGGTTAGAATGTTCCATGTCAACTTGGGCTACCATTGTTTCTCAGCATAACTCCCTTGAAGGCTCCTTTCTTGTTTTTTGCATTCTACCATGCATTCCATTTACTCTTCTCCTTTTTACTTCCTCAGACACCTGCAATGCATCTCTATCTTGTCGCTTGCACTACACCTATGAACTTTTCTCATCTCCTTTATCCTCTCTCCCTTCCTCCCTCCCTCACCTTGTCTTGTGCCCTTGTAGAATGCACCTCCCTCGCTTCTTCTGCTTGCACTTCCCACTCTCCCTTCCTTCCTACTTTTTCCCTTGCCTCAGGTTGTGACATCACAGTGCACCCCTCCACTGCCTGCAACACTCACCCTCCCTTCTCTCATGCCTGAAAGGTAGGGGCAGATTAGTTTCTTGCAAAAGCATTACACAGAAGAGTGTCTCCACATTTTGCCCCATATTCAGTTCCTATAAGTGCTAGAGGCTTACTTGAATTTTTTTAAATATATATATATGAAAGTTTGTAATCTGGGCCAGATGATCCAAACAGGGGCTGGGTGTCATACCTAGAATAAAGGTAAAATCTGGCCAAACCAGAGACAATGTGCTCTAAACAGGCCATAGAGCTGTCATCCATAGAAAGAAGAACATAACAAAAGTCCCAGGTGACTCAGACAGGCAACTAGCCTTAAGCCAAAAAGACATAAGGTCACCTTATTTTTATCTCTTTTACCAATCCCACATAAAATGCTCCTGTTTACTCTCCGGCTCATGAACAATCAGTTACTATGCAGCAATAGAGCCCTTTTTTGGGGGGCGCCATGGTGTATCTTTCAGATTCAGACACCAGTAACAATATGAAACATTTAGGTATCTTTCATCCAGTAAATGCTGTTGATATTATAGGTTACTTTACATTACATATTTGTAATACATATACTTACATATACATACATATGGCAGAGAGGTTGGTTGATACTGGTTCCTTGAAATATGTTTCCATATACCATGCATTAATTTTTAATCTGTGGTGCCCATGTTTTACATTTTCATGTGTATTTGTAAAAGAGTTTGCATGAGGATATGAGCTTGTGAATTGGTCTGCATTCTCCCACTGGATGCACTCAATTGTTCTTTACCTCAGCCTAGGAGACATAAAGGGAAGGTGGACAGAAGTAGTAAATTAACTAATTGTCTATAATTCTGAGAGAGCATGATAATTGGCAAGGTGAAGATTTCTTGTGCTAATTGCCTCACAAATGGTTACTTATTCACTTTTTACAAAATTTCAGAGAAATGTACATAAAAAATATTTCCACTACTAGTTTTCATTCTTCTTTCGTATTTGCTGCCTGATATATTTAAGTAAGCAATTTCTTCACCTCAAATGATAGTGCTGGCCAGTTATTCAGGAACACTCGCCCTCTTATCTGTGTTGTAATTTACCTCATGACCATACAGCTCAATTCAATAACTCTGTCAAATGGTATCTTTCTCCTCCTGACAGAGAGCTAAGCAGTGATTTATTGCTTGAATGCACAGCCCTTTCATGAAAGCCATTTGTTTAAACATCAGTAAAGCACAAAATTAATTATACATTGCATGCTAATTTTCACTTTTATGTGCCTTAGGAAACCTCAGAATAATCTGACTGCTAGGTGTTCACATATATATAAATATATGTCACATTGATCTCGGCTTGTAATTCTCAAAACTTTCATTTTGTGCATTAGTTATTTCCTCCCTCACACCAAGTGATTCATTTTGTATAGAAGGTCATTCTCACTAACATGTTCTTTTCTCTTTGTATTTCTTTGTTGTTGTTATTGCTGTTGTTGTTCTCCTTTAGAAAATGGGTTTAAAAATGGTCATATTGCTCCAACCTCTAAGAAGAAAATTCTAAGTCTGGAGTTTTATGGGAGCTATTAAAACTACCAAGTATGCTGTAGAAGTTACTGTGAACCACAGTCATAAATATTCCCTGCAGAACACATTCTAGTAAATGGACGGGGTGGCACTAAAGTTAGGCTGTTAAGATACTTCCAGATTGTGTGAAATCATCCTCATTTAGATTTGACTTGTATTATTTGAGATACGCTGTTTTTCCCATTACAGGACTTTATGGGACAGAAAACACCATCAGTGTTTGAATTTGTAGAGCAGCCCAGTTGAAAACTGAGCAGCCAGGATCCTTCTTTCTATGGTTATTTTATTTTTCTATGGGGCACGGGAGCTTTTTTAAAATGAACTTCTCACAAAAGAGTAACAGGAACCACAACAACAGAGGAGGTGTTGGTTTTATATGAAGAGTATATGTCCTGAAACTTTCATGCTTGACTAAACTAAGGATATAAATTTGTTTATAGCTTCTCTCTTCCTCCCTATAACTGAAGTTCTCTAGGTAGTGTACATAAAAAGTTCTTAAAATGCAAGATGTGCCTTGAAATATATAGAACACATAACAAAGCTCAAACTTGAAGCCATCAGGAAAAACCTGTAAACTGGTGTGGGTATCATGTGGTCCTCCAGATATTATTGGAAACTACCTTCCAGAATTCTTTGCCAGTGATTATGCTGGTTAGGACTGCCATAACTTACAGTCCAGCAATCTGGAGGGCTACCTTGATATAGTCCAATACACTTCTGCTGATTAATTGGCCTTTGCCCAGTTCTCTCTGTTTTTACAAACAGACTAATGAGAATCTGTTTTGAATGTGAGTGAGAATGAAATTAGATAAGCACTGTGTTTATCACAACGAGGGCAACCTTTTTGTTTACTGGAACAAATGCACTTACTTGCTCAGTGAGAGGTCCAAGTCACCTTCTGGTGTATCCCAGCATGATGATAGCCAAAGGCAGAATATCTGCTGGAGTAATTTTGGGTGTCAGAAAGCTGAACGTGATGATCACTTCCTTTCCTCAGCATACGTTTCCATTCATTAACTAATAAAATTGCTGTGCAACATATTTTATGTACTAGTTAGTTTATGAATCCAAGATGAAAATTCATCCATCTTTAAAGAGGAATCTTTGGTGGTCAGTGTCTTTGACAAGGGATACTGTCATTCAGTGTGTACTGCACTGAGAGCAGCCTCTCATTCTCTGTGAAGTTATCCTGGTATAATTTTGCATCTAGTCCAGCTGGTAACAGCATTCTATGGAAATGATAGGCCTAAGTAAATAGTTAAAGCTCTCTTATCTAAATAAGTAAATAGCTCTCTTATCTACATGAGAGGTAAGGGTCATGGAAGTGAGCAAACCAGACATTCTCACTGGAAGATGAGTCTGGAAGATGAGTAAAAAAATATAGACTTATAGACTTGCTGGTGAAAATGTATTCCAGGTAGCCGTGTCTGGAGGTTCATGCAATCCTGAATGTCATCCAGAAGCTATATCAAATGACCATATTCAATGAGATCACAGTATAACAGAAAGTGTGTGTGTGTGTGTGTGTGTGTGAGAGAGAGAGAGAGAGAGAGAGAGAGATTGCATTGATTTATTCTGTTGTCTTTGGAAAACTCTTTCTTCCATGGATTAATACAAGTTGTTTCCTCAGCTTTAGTTCTTTATTGTACTAGGGTTGGGGAGTAGAAATAATTTGTAGACAGTAAGAATGCTCTCTCTCTCTCACACACACTAAAGTATTATTAAATGAAGGAAATTTATTTTATATTGAGTGTGTGGGGATTATTCCACTCTCTGTTAGGATGTTTAAAATAACTGTGTAATCAGCAATTTCTTCCTAGAATTTATTTATGAAAACAGGGGAGGTACCAGTAAATTCTTCTTCTCCTGTCCCAAAATACAAAAGGACCTTTCTGCTGTAGTTGTAAGTTTAAGGTCTGGGTATAACCCAGAATCTAAAGATCCTTGTAATATGTAATCAGAATACAGGCTTTCCAGTACTATAGGTTTATATGCCAATGTGCATCTCCTATCTGCCTTTTCAGAATGTAGATCCTTAAAAGCTGCATCAGAAATAGCTGTGCATATTATCGCTGGGAGGTTCTGTGTCTTTCAGTCTTTTCATATCTTAAAATGCTAGTTATTCTGTTTCTTGACACAATTAAAACCTCTTCCTAAGGGGGGGGGATGGATAAGGTTATAGTGACTAATCTTTCTAGATAAGTGTCAGTGTCTAAAAGTGGCCAATGTAGTTGCCAGGGGGAAAAGAGCATTAGTGTCAAAGAAGCTTAGCCAGGCTATTAAGTTTTTGGTTCAATATGGTGACACTTTATTGGCTTGATAAGGTTGTGAGAAAAACTTAAAAATTCTGTAAAGCAGATCCCTTGGGGGTTTAGAAAGGATAAATACAAACCTTCTAGGAACATCACATAAAATTACACTCATACAATACATAATGTGTGGCTGCAGGTTTCTTTTACTAAGTTGTTCCTGGGAGGCAGGAAGTGGACCTCCCAGTGATCCCTCAGTCCCAGCTGATGATGGAGGCCGGAGTAAGCTTCAAGTAACACACATTCAGTGGAGCACATGCTGGATTTAATAGGTTTAACTGGAACAGAAATGTGGGGAAAGACATCAAAAAAGTTATTTTACAAAGGCACAGATTCCTGAAGAGAAGTGTGTGTGTGTGTGTGTACATATGCACACTAGGTAGAGACCAGACTGCCAAAATTTAGACAATTTTTTTTCCTGATGCCTGATTACCCATGGAGTTATAAATTAATTGTGGCTGAACAGACAGGTCTGTAGCTTTGGTTTTTCCAAGAGCCTTTGCAGTTGAAAGCTAAAATGTTTATTAATGTCATTTGTTTCATTTGCATGCTGCCTTTTTCAAGAGTAGGACCCAAGGAGGCTCCAAAGAGAATCAATTTTTTTTAAATAAATGAATAAAATGTTAAAAACAGAAATCCTCACATTATACAGGATAAAATTATTTAAAAACATGCAAAAGTAAAAAAAATAATTAAAACACACATCCCTTATATAGTTGTTCCTGCTTGCTTCAACACTCTACTCTCCCATGCACACATACAATGAGACCTAAAAATGTTCTTGTTGCGAAAGCTAAAACACTTTAATCTGCTTGATTAGAAGGTCCCCTTCTTTGTCTGTCTCCACATTGTATAGATCACTTACTGGCTCTCTGCCTTTCTAGTCAGAAAACTGTGCTTCAAATAATGATTTTGGTTTGGATCATGACCCTAAAACAGGCATGGACAGCTGTGGAGGATCTGGGGCCTTAACCCATTTTTGTGCCATCTAGACCCCAGCAGCCTTCTCCATCCTGTTTTTGGCAAATCAGAAGTGAAGTTTCAGTCATTTTTGTTTGAGATTTATGTATGTATGTGTGTATGTATGTATGTGGACTATAGTTCTAGATCAGCTACTTAATAATGTAACTACCTTATTTGCAAAGCTAAGAGGTGTGTCTCAGACTGATCCCTCCAAATCCAGACTTACCAGGCAGCCACCGCTGACAGCAACAAGGGTCTACTCTCCTGTCAATCAGGAAGCAGCAGATTGATGTTCCCACCTCCCTCCCTCTGGAGATCTGCAGTGCAAGTCAGAGGCCCTTTCCATATGCTGCCCCCAACCCACAATGGCCACAGGATCACAACAAGGATTGTGACAATGGTTCTGCATGCTGTTGTTGTGATCCCTTCATGATCCCGTGGCCCCCACATCGCAATTGTGGATTGCATAATTCTTGGGTTTTTCCCATCAACGACACACTGCGCAGTCCTCCCGCCTCCCTCCTGCACTTACCTGTGGTGCAGAATGGCAGGAAGCGCAATAGCTGTGCTTCTTCCCCAGCGCAGACTGGGAAACTGGCAGGCTGCACTATGAAAGGGAGGGACAGAGCCATCACACTTCCTCCCATCCAGCAGGCAACCGGTGTGGAGGGGAGAAATTTTGTCATGCTCCCATCCTGGGAGAGGCTTTCTCTGGATCCCCACGCGATGGCTTCAAGAACAGGTAAAGTGTGCAAAGGGCCAGAAACAGGAACCTTGTTATAATTCCTACTTACACTGGAGATAGCTCATGAGAGGTGAGCTGAAACATCCGTCTGCTACATCCCAATTGAAAGGAGAGCAGACTCCTCTTACTTGCAGCAGCTACTGCCCAGTCAGTCTGGACTGGGGGACTTTCGCGATCCCTATATATTTCCTATTATATTGACTACATTGAGAACATGAATATGAACCAATAATGAATGTATCATTCCAGGACCATTTCCACACTACATGTTATGGTGCTATTATTCCAATTTCAACATCCTATTGAATACTGGGGTTTGCAGTTTAGGGCCAGGGGCATTTAGACTTCACAACCAGAAAGCTCTTTGGCCTCAGTAAACTGCAAACCCCCGAATTCCACAGGATGTTGAAAGTGGAATAGTAGCACTATAACTGTGTTGTGTGGAAAGTCTCTAGGTTACACTTTCTTAACTGCAATTGTGAATTGCAGTCATCATTATTTATTTATTGTTTTTGTTTGTTTGCTTGCTTGCTTGTTGTTTAGGTGCTTCTCGAGAGCATGAAGACCTCTTAAACAGCATCCTAATGGGGAGTCGCTCCCTCTGAATGCCTCTAAATGCAGAATTTTCCTAGTAGTGGCCACAAGTTTTGCTTTTGTATTTGGCAGGCCTGGGGGCAGGACTGATGCCCTCCCTCTGTTACTTGTGGCCTACAGGTTGCCACCCCTCCCCTAAATATCCTGAGTTCAGCAGGCTTTCCTCTATAATTATATTCATTGAATAGATCTCTTGTGAATCAAACTAGGTATATTTTCTTTTTTTCAAATAGCAGCTGCAGATACAGGACTGAACCTTTGATCTGGGCCACAGAATGCATGGTGAAGAGGATCAGTATTGCCAGGTTGGGAGTAGCTCAGCCTGTGATATTTTAGGACCCAAGAGCTAGGGACAACTCCTTGTGATTTTCCCTGTGTGGGCCCTGCTGAGGTTGCAAAGGTAATATGACACAGGGCAGCCCCTGGTTGTACCATTCAACACAATATATGAAAAATCAACCACGGTTGTACAGAGTATCATTCAAATATAAAACATGATTCACACCAAATATTTGTATGCATGTTTTTCAAGGCAGTACTTTCACCCTGAGATTTCTCCCCCTTGCCCTGAGAACTGGTGAAAAGGAGTCAGGTCTTGAGATCTGGAAACACTGGAAAGGAGGATTCAGTTTTCACCTGCAGTGCACACAGTATTTTTTGGAGGAGCAAATGATATGGGAAGAAGAACATAATATCTACCTTAGTCCTAACTATTCACCCTCAGCACTGTCATCTAAGTGTGAAATTCTGTTGGCTAAGTACAAAAAGAACTTTTTGGTTGCTGGCCCATTATTGTTCAACCTCTTTTCTCCAGAACCACACCAAATCAATCAAGTGCTGTTTTTTCCCTTTTGTTTCTGACACAACATAAAGTAAAAATTTCTGAGAACTGATCAAGAAGTTGAGAAAAATTACATCTTTGAAACAAATGCCTACACTCATAGTGTTTTTACTAGGCGGAGAAAACTGAAAGAAAATGTCACATACTTATATTGTCTTTGGGTGCATACTTGGGAAAAGCATCTAAAATGCAAAGCTAAATTGCACAGTATAGCCCCAGTCAAGATATTATCATCATATCTATAGTCTTTGTTGGCTTGAAAGTGCAACTAAAATGTTATACAGCTGAAAAAGAAACTCAGGCTGAGTGAGGCTACAGCCTTGTGTGGTTTGGTTACACAAGCTTGTGGCTTTCTGTGCAACATATTCTGCAAGATTTCCTTGTGCAACACTACAATCTTTTTTTACAGTAAAAAAGCTGAATTTTTGCAGAAAACACACATGTATCTGCCCTGAAGCAATCTTTTTTACATGGATCCAAAATCTGAATGTTAAGCAATTTCATTTACAATCTGAAAGCTGCATAGTTTTCAGAGAAGTCTGCATGGCTTTCAGGAGGAGCCACATGATTTCCAGAAAACTACACAGTTTTGGGGCAAGCTGCACAGATTTTATGACACAGTTTTCCATCATTACAAGGAAAAAATCCAAAATGCAGCAAAGCTACAAGGTGAAGAACTGTTTCATTGTTCTCGACATTTTGGGGGACATAGAAAAATCAAGATTTAACATCTCTACCATCAAGTCCTCTCCCAAGACTTCACCAAGTGACATCCCTAGATCTCAGCTTTTGGCCCCAGAAATTGCAGGGTCAGGAATGACCCTGACATTCAAAGCCTAGTGGGTTCCCCCCCCAATTTTTTCCCCTAACATGTTTAGAAAATACCATACTGGAGGGAGGTGGTTATGTAGGCAAGAATGAAAAGTCACACAGCTGTTGTGTGTCTTCAAGTCCTTTTTGACCTATGGTGATCTAAGGCAAACCTATTAGAGGGTCTTTTGGGGATAAAAATGTGTGATGTGCCAAGGTCACCCAGTGGCTTTCCATGGCTGAGTGGAGAATCAAACTCCAGAGTCTTAGTCCAGTGCTCAAACCAGTACATCACAGTGGCTCTCAAGACAGTCCTCAAAAGCTTTCAGTTACTTCTTATCTTTATATAGCAAATCTTTATATCTCTATATAGGAAAAGTTCAATACATGAAATTGGATTTTCACTAGTTTTATTAGGCTGCTTTCTCAGTTGGTCTTATTCGTTCTTTGTGTTGTCATTTTTCTCTTCCTGCTGCTAGTTTGTGTTGACTGGTGAAATAGCTAGTGTTGGGAGTTGGAGGGAACAAAGAGAGAGGGGAAAGGATGTGTTCTTATGCATTTCATTACAGCATTCTTTTCCAGGCTATATTCTGACATTTAGAACAGTATAATATGCATGCCTTTGTTCACTGAAGTCTTCAGATCTAGCTAGCGACAGTCCAGGGGAAAATAAATAAATAAACAGAATCTAACCTTTTGCAGCTTAGACAACAATGAAATGAAAAACAAGAACAGAGGAATAAATATTAAATAAGATGGGATTACATAGGTTTTTAAAAACCGCATACAAAAAGGAGAGCCCATTCAACACAAATAAGCAATTTGCTTTCCATTTTGTCAATTTGTTTTGGTACAAGGAAAATATGTTCTTTGTATCTGAAGAAGGGGAATTTGTAAAGGCAGGTTTGGGCACAATAATAATGATAATAATTGAAAAGGCTTATTAAGAAATAAAAGGGAAAGTGGAAGAAGTGGCAACTTGTCAGTGGGAGGCTCATTCTGACATGAAGGTGGTAGGAACCATACAGCTTGGTCCAAGAACTGGCCACAGGTATGGAGCATTTCCTCACAGTTTCTCAGATAATATGTTGTAAAAAGTCACTATGGTTTCAGTTTAAACAAGGACAGATTTCATGCCTTTAGCAACAGTTCTTCTGCCTTTTTCATAAATAGTGAAAAACAACTAGGTGCAAGTTGCACTGAACTCAGTGTAGGACATGCATACAGTTGATCTGTTGGTGTCATTTCACACAATCAAATTAGTACTAAAAGAATCTAATTTGTTTATCCTGAGCAAGCATTGTTTCTTTAAGCACCATTATGGACCCAGAACTAGATCAGATCAAGTGGTATTGGTATATCCCAATAAACAGTCTGAAAGTGTTTCTTTAGAAGATGACCATCTGGGAAAGCAATAGATTTGGGAGACCCATAGGCTCTGAATGGTCATAGACCTTAGATTGCTGACATTTCACATGTGCTGTCAGGGTCTCGTGAAAAGAGGTATCCAGATCTGATGTTTACATGAACATTTGCAGTTTGTGTCTCACTATAAAGACTTAAGTGGAACACTATAAAGACTTAAGTGTTCCCAGACCTATGGACTTGAGTTTAGAAAGGCAGCGAAGACACATTCCAAATAGGTTGAACCCCATTGTCTGATTTTGCTTTCTACTAAAATCTTTTTGAGATTGTGCCCTGATTTTGTTTGCCTAAAGTGATGTCTTAGCTACTCGTATAAAATGATATTTCAGCGCTTATTTTGCACTAGTTACTTTAAAACAGTACTTCTAGTAGGTTTAGTTTTTGTTACATGGCTTTATGATGAATTGAGTCCTGTTGCTACTTTTGTCTGTAAACTGCTCCAAGGAAGCATGTGTTGGGGCACATAAATCATAACAAATGATTGGTTTGTATGGGTTTATTGGCATAACAGCAGCTGAAACAATATGGTGCCAAGCATGTGGTCGAATGCAGCAGAGATAAAGTGCTAAAAGCAAGTGAAGATCCCCCAGTCTTTCTGCTCTCCATTTTCCCAAAGTATGATATACTAAAAGTTGATGACTCACTCTCATTTTAATTTTGTTTCTTTAAAGAAAACCTGAACTTGTGCTAGGTGTCAGGCTGCTTGCCACCCTGTCAGATGGCATTCCCACAGCGGGTGCATATGCCTGACAAACGCATGTGCCAATTAAGGCTTGGAAAGTGCTAGATTTCAATCACCACCCTCCCAGGAAAGCTTATCAGTGGCAGCAGGGCGGCTGTTTGTTGAAGATACAGAATTATGTTGCTGCTCTGCTCCCTGAATAGGCCTATAAATCCCCTGCTACGAAAATGGGGAAGGGAGGGGCATTTGCACATAAAGCATTTCTGGTAGTTGCTCTCCTGATACAAGACCGCAGTAAACTAAATAATGAAGTCAAGCTAGCAGTTCGCCAGGTCTCACATCCATCTGTGGCAGGAATTAAGGGCCCTGTCAGCCACTGAACCTGTTAACCTGCAAAGCAGCTTAGGAAAACCTCCAACGAAGAGATTAGTTAAAGCATAGTTTCAGAGTGCACCACTCTCCTATCTTCCATGTGTGTGTTTGCATGTATGTGTGTGTGTAGTCATTTCACAGTGGCATGATGAAAACTAGCACCAAGTGGCAAAGTGTCCTGCATTTTTCGCTTCTCTTGGCTCATCCTCAGGCCATTTCTGCACTACATTGTTATAGTGCTATTATTCCACTTTCAACATCCTGTGGAATTCTGGGGTTTGTAGCTTACTGAGACCAAAGAACTATCTGCTTGAGGATTCTAAATGCCCCTCTGTAAACTGCAAACCCCAGGATTCCATAGGATGTTGAAAGTGGAATAATAGCACTATAACAGTGTAGTGCAGAAATGGCCTCAATATCAGGGGTGGGAATTATGTGGCCTCCAAAGTTTGTTGGACTCAGCAGATCTAGCTATCATAGACAATGGTAAGGAATTTTGAGAGTAGCAGTGCAACAACCTATAGAG
The DNA here is from genome assembly GCA_948474755.1 of Ctenosaura bakeri. NCBI lineage: Eukaryota > Metazoa > Chordata > Lepidosauria > Squamata > Iguanidae > Ctenosaura > Ctenosaura bakeri. The sequence continues at coordinate 117,304 of CAOLHI010000883.1, read as the reverse complement.
ATTTACGTGAAAACGGTCATTGCTAGACACTGTAATGTGTATAGAACAATAATCAAATGCACTCACTGTTATTCTAGGCTTGAAGAATATCTCATAATAGCAGGGGTATTTTGATTAAATTATATGCAATTGTTTAAAAAGATGCAGGTCTGCAAGTATAAAAGTGATACCTTTTAGAAAGAAACTACTTTTCTTTCTTACATAATAGTTTTCTATATGTCAGGGGATTTTTCATATGTGAGGGCTGAAGCATGTCATATATCCTCAAATAGTAACATTTGCCCACAAGACAAAAGCGAAAACACAAAGCTTACGTCTCACTGTTTTGCTAATGCATAGGCTAGCTAGCTCTTACAGATTTGTTTTGTAGATGTCTCATTGATATTCTACTTCAGATATACTTTGTTGACTGAACACTAGCAGGAGCCATTTGTATTTGTCAGGAACTGAATTCACACACACAAATATAACAGTGCATATACACTATTTATTAGGAGTGTGATACATAGTACAGGACTTCAGTGAGTGAACTGGAGGCAATTAGCAGAATTCAAAACATTAAAGGCAAAGAGACCTTGGAGTTCTGGTTTAGCCTGGCAGCGCTTATCACTACATTCCTAGCTTTGTTTATCTAGCCGTCTCTGGTTCTCATAGCTTGTTACAGGGAGGCTGCTACTTAACTCCTACTACATGTCCCATAACTAAAATATGGGGGGCTACCAGACAGTATTTGTGTGAAAAGAATGAAGAAAAGAAAATGTGCAGTGATCTTTGTTAGTGTTAGTATAATTCTACCTGTATAACATTATGCATAGATTCCCTTTTCAGGGAAGAGAGAGACAAAACAGAAGCTGTACCATCTCACCACCTCTTTGTTTTGTCTCTGACCCTTTCTGTACAATGTCACCATCCCACTACAGCAACAGGTTGTTCCCAGTCCAGGAATCGTGCTACTGCATGACCTTGTTACTATCCAGCTCCTATCCCATTCCAAAGTGTTGCAAATCAGCCCTGTTTCATTTCCAAAAAAAAAAAAAAAACTATTAGGAGGCTCCTTTCCTGCCACAATCCCATCAGCTGGGTCAGTGTGGTTTCTCAAAAGTGCTTCATAGCGCTTCCTGTCATCACAGATCCAGGAGTGGTTGGGGTGTGGCATGTCCAGCTTGTCCTTCCCTCAGTGATTCCCATAGTGTTGCAAGTTTGGAATCTACCACCTCTCTGTGTTTATTTTAAATTTCTCCTTTGAGTTAATTTTTTAAAAATTTTAAATATATTTTTAAAGTTATAGCGGAAAAATGCAATAGTGTACCAGTGTGTCATGACATTATAATGTGACTGCACTAGTACAAGTTAGCAACAAAACAAAAAACCCAAAACCCTGACCAACCAGGAGCTGAGGGTGGAGAAAAGGCAGGGAAAGGTACTGGCCTATGACACTGTAGTGTGGAGGAACACCAGTTGCAATAATGCTACTCATCCACTTAAGGCAGAAGAATGTGGTAGACATCATTCCTAACCTGACACCATCGTGGAAATGGCCATGCTAGGATTGTAATGGAACAACCCGCAATTGAGGTATGCTGCAGAAAGAGCCTCTATCTTCTGTAAAAATGGAAGCTATGCACAATCTAATATATGAAAAGGTTTGTGAGTTTGTCTGTGTCAGGCGAAGACCTGACCTCATGTGATTGGTTACTTGAGAAGATTCTATGGGATCCTGGGGTTTGCAGTTTAGGGAGGGGCCTTTAGAATTCTCAGCCAGAGAGCTCTTGGGCCTGGCCCATTGCTATGGAGATGAGGCCTAGCAGCAGGGAGGAAGACAGTGTATTCCCTCAGGAACCCAACCTCTGTACATTAGTAATTCTGAATACAGATTGGATTGGGGAATATGGGGGAAGGTTACAGGTACTGGACAAGACATTTTGGGGAATTAGAGACATAGGAACTCAAATCTTTCTAACAAGTATTACCTATAAAATCCCGGGCAATGCTGGGTATATATGCTAGTGTTGTATAAGAAGAATATGGGTTCAGGAGTAGACGTAAAGATTGCTTACTGAGTCACAAAATGCTTAGCTTATTGGGCAAAAGAAAAGAATGCAAGCATAACTGATAAACAGAACAATAACATGGGCTACCTGTCTGTCTTCAGGCCCAGATGAGAAGCATTGTAAGACACTAAAGACATTGCCATAATACTTTCCAGATTTTGTTGAACATCTTTGAGAAATCCTGGGAAACTAGTGAGGTGATGCATTGTGAATAAAAGTTCTTTTAGTATCTACAAGAGTTAAAAGAAGTGTCCAGAAAACTACAGACCAATCAGCCAGACTTCAATAGCAGGAAGGATGCTAAAACAAAGAAGTCAATTTGTAAATATTTTGATAAGAATAAAATGATCAGTGAAAGGCAGCATGGATTGTCAAGAAATAGATCTTGCTAGATTAATTTTATCCATTTTTTTTAAAAAAATAAATTACTAGCTTAATAGACATAGACACAAATCACCATAAGTTGAGAAATGCTTTGACATCTTGGTTAGGAAGTGCTTAACATGTAGGTTAGATGTAGGTTAGATGACAGTCTTGTTTGGTGGATTCAAAGATGGGACAGAAAGCTGTGCTCAAGAGTGCTCATCAATGATTTCTCCTCGGTCTGGAAAGAAGTTTCTAATATGTTGCTACAGACATCTGTTTTAGATCCAGAAGTCTGACATTTTTATCTATCAGTTAGACATATAGAATTGAAAACAAAAATGAAATTCAATGGAGAATGCAAATGCTAATTTCTTTATCTAATGCTGGGAGATCAAATCCACAGATGTAGGATAGCAATATTTGGCTTTGCATCAGTACAAATGATAGTAAACACAAGTTCAACATGAGAGTCAGCAGTGTGATGTGTTGAAGGAAAAATCTAATGTGTTTTTATATCTTCATAAATAGAAATTCAAGTGTTTTTTTTTAATGTTCTTTGTAAGCTAGGAGGCTAGATAAAGAAAGCCAAAGACAGTTATTAAGTGAAATTGTTTATAAACATTTATTTGACATTTACCCAAAACAGTAAAGGAATATACCTAGGCCTATGACATAAATGACGTGTGAGGAATGACAGAAAACAAACAAACAAAAACTTTGTACACAAATACATTTCAGGGAGAGGAAAAACACGCAAACACACATGCACTAAAGTAAAAAATAGTGATAAATGGAAAAAGTAACACAAAGCGGGGCAGCTATTAGACATACGGTTTATGAAGCACAAAACAAATCTTGCTAAACCAAAATCTGTCAAAACAATAAAATATATCCTAGAACTGTAGTAGAACATAAATTCCAGAATCTATAGAAGGTGCATGCACATACACATGCACACACATTGAAATAGCAGAAGTTTCAATTATTGCTGAACTCTGGTTTTGGCACTTCCTAAAACTCCCGCCATGCTACACTATATAAAGTTTACTATGTTCCCAAACGTATAGCTGTTTTGCCTAAAAATTAGGAAAAGATGTGGGGAAATAAAACTTAGAGATGCCCTCACCAGGAAGTAGGCTTCTGAAGACTGAAATGTATTTTTCCCCTAGATGGAAAATATAGTTAGGAAAAATGTAAACTGTGAAACTTAAGCCTCACAAGCAAATAAAGTAAAACTGCACAGAACAAAATGAAACAGAGTATAAAGAAAAAAAATACTAAACCACACAAGTCTGTTTAAATCTGTTCATTAATCAAGTAGCTAGCCTCAAAAGAATAATTCAAAACATTGTTGGGAATAACTTTGGTAATAGAGATGGAAACCTCATCTCTCAAGAGAAGACAAAAAGCAATCTAGGAACCAAAGGGCTGCAAGAAAAGTAAAGTTTTGCTAGTAAAAATAGAATTAGGCAACAGCAAAAATGAAGAGTAAAATGAAGAGTAAAGAAATTAGTTCTCAGATTGAAGTGTATATATAGAGGGGAGAGGGGAAGGAAGGAGGGAGAGGGGAGAGGAGGAGATAATTTATACACACTCACACATACTTTTCTAGCCCCCAAACTTCTCTCCTTGTTTATTTGTTCTCTTTTCCCCCTCTACTATCTTTAAATACTGTTGTTTTTGGTGGTGGTGATAATAATAAGGTGGTTCCATATCAGGTAAATACACATTTGTAGTGAATTTGTGGAAAAGTAGCAGATACAGTTTTCCATTGTTGGTGGCTGGAGGGTGGCTGGCACACTTTCAAGTTTTATTGTGGTATTGAAGTAGTATACATAAGGGAATACCACACATTGTGTCTTATTCTGTACTGGTCCATTACCTAGCTTGGTTTTCAGTTTTCCAAGCATTTCTGTTTTCTTTTACATCATTACCCAGATAGTTCTTCACTCTGTTTTTCAGCTGATATATCTGTCTTGACAGTATACTGCTGCTGTTGCTATTGCTGCTGTTGGTAAATGCCTTCAAGTGGACTCCAACTTATGGAGACCTTATAATAAGGGTTTCTTTGAAAGACTTATTCCAAGAAGATTTGCTGTTGCTTTCCTCTGAGGATGAAAGGGCATAATTTGCCCAAGGTAATCCAGAGAGCTGAGCAAGGATTCACACTTTGATTTTCTGGAGTCCTAGGTCAACACACAAATCATTATACCACCTTGGCTCTTCTCAGTGTTTTCAACCCCTTAAAATACGAGCAAAGCTACACAAAGAAAGACTGCCTCCATTTTATTCTGCACTAGTTTGATCTCATGTGAAGTATTGTTTTTCAATCTGGGTGCCGTGCTTTAAGGAACATGTAGCCAAACTGGAATGGATGCTGAGAAAAATAATGATGATGGTCAACGGCTGGTTAGGGAGGGGGGAAGGTTTGATAACTGAAGGCGGTTGGAAGAACATGATAAAACTCTAAAAATGCTGTCAAACAGATGAGAACTAGATCTAGTTGGTTTAAATTACAGGAAGGCAGATTTTGGTTGAAATGTCTTAATAGTAAGAACAGTACTTGGAAGGGAGGGTATCTCTTGCTGTAGGCCTTCAAATAGACTTCCAAAGTGATCTTAGTCTTTATGGTCATAGAACTGAGTTGTCTTGTCATTTGTGTAGGACTATTGAAGAATGAAGTGATTGTTTCTATGGATTTATACTCTCAGAATAAAAATCAGGCCCATTAAACCTTCAAGCACATCTCACCTGAACAAGTCCCCTACATCAAGTCTAGAAATGCTATCATAAACACCACATTGTGATAGTGCTTTATTTAATTTACTTTGACTGGTGAAACAAATGCCCTTTCTTTCCCCCTTGTCTCCTGGGAGACATTGCCACACGTGCAACAGACTCTGGCAGGAAAAAAAAAATCCGATTTCTGTGGACGTCTCTTCAGACATTTCCCATATCAGTTAAGCAAATGCTTGAGCAATTCATTTAATTATGTTAAGCACCCATTAACAGCAGTCTAAGCCTTCCCCTGGGTCATATCAGTTCTATGAGATTCTAATTGTTAGAGACTAACTATGATTTTCTTCTTGTGCCTGCAGGTGATATTAATTCTGACAAAGCTGTATGACTACAACCTGGGGAGTATCACGGAGAGCTCATTGTGGAGGTATGTAGATAAACGAAGCTACTAATTACTGACTGACTCCAGTATGGACACTCCAGTATAGTCTTTTCATTAGATTTAATTTGATTTCTTATGTGCTGGAAGTTTCGATGTCTCCCAATATGGTCATCAGAGGTTCCTCTTCATATGAAAGGATAGCAGGATTGAATGGAGCTTAGATAGATACTGTAATTGATGACAGAAAGATACTATAATTAGTTACAACTAGAATTCTGAGGCAAAAAAAGTACTTAGTCACTGATACAGTTAACTTTTAAATGATGTTAATTGCCTCTTTTATCAGATTTGTAAAGTATTATGACTATGATAGGCATTTTTCAGTTAGGTAAGAAAAACTATGGAATGATACAAGCCATTGATTTGAAATGCAGGACATCCCTTATACTTTGTCCTTGCTACAGTACAACATGAGGCAGAAGCACAAGATATGGCATCTCCCCTTCACCATTTAGTGACACCACACTCAAATATCTTATCTTGCTGGGACTAACTTTCTTGTACTTTATAGGACTTATAGCTGAATGAAAATATATAGATTTTTACTGTACTAGTATATTCTAAAAGCCAGTGCAAAATGTTATTTCTCTATTCTGGTTCACAATAATTTATTCCTCAGATGACCATGAAAATAGTGTCTTAAAAATCCCTCAGATAACCTTGTTTTGAGGTCCTCCTGTGATTCCTGTGTTAGTCTTAAACACCCCCACCCCAACATAGTAATGATTTACTTCTATATGAAATTAACTAGTGACATTTCCCTGTTATTTGCATTGCAGAGGATTTATAGAACAAATCCAAAGTTAGGCCCTTTCCACAACTTACCTTTTCTCAGCGCTGGGGTGCGGGGATCATGTAAGCAGCCTCTTGTGAGAGGCTCTCACATCCCTGCTGCTTCAGCTCTGCAGTTGCTGCCTGCTGGCTGGCAGGCAACATAAGGGCTCCGCCTCTTCCTCCTGCAGTGCAGCCGGGCATTTTCCCAGGCTGCGCTGGGGAAGGAAGCACAAGCGCCATGGCACCAGAGGCTTCACATGCACAGTAAGTGCATGTGGGGCCCTGGAGTGATGAACGATTGCACGCCATTTTCAGCTACAAGTTGAAAATGAATAGTGCATGATCAGCACCTGCCAGCCCTGGCAGCATCACACGATAGCGATAACATCGTCTGAAACACTCCTTGCAATCACGCGATGCTCCAGAGGCCCTTTCGCATGGCAAATGCTGTGTAAAAAGGGCCTAAGTTTGAGAAGAAGTGAATTGAGCAATATTTCAGAGGAAGGAACTGGCAAATCCACCTCTGAGTATTCCTCATCCAAGAAAACCATATGAAATTTGTGGAGTCACCAAATATTGACAGGCGACTTGAAGGAACATAGACACAGAGAAAGTAACAGACTCCCTGCTGCAGCCAAGTACTGTTGGCTAACTCTGCCTCGATGGAAGCTGTGTGTGTGTTTTTTTCTTGCAGATTTAGGCTGGTATATCTGAGAGGCTAGAGGACTGAGCCCCTTGAGATATCTGTGAGGTACTTGGTTCTAGGGATCCAAAGCTGTCAATACCCTACCATCAAAATATTCCATTTGAGTGACTTCCGTCAGATATTTCTGATGGGAACATTACTGATGGAAAATTACTTCTCACCGAGCAGAGGGGACGGGCCTGCTGGGGTAGATAGAACCACCATGTGGGTGGAACTCCTCTCCAGCACTGAAGAGGTGACTGGACAGGCAATTCAATCCAATCCTAATCCCTCCAGAGCCAGGGATGTGTCCTTGCTTGTTTAACCTATTGACTAGAAAATGTATATGTCCTGTGCCAATGTGAATGATATCCACAATGGTTTAGTTTCAACAATGTTGCAGCATTAAAACCGTTAAGATGAAAGTACTAATCTTCCTGTCTTTATTCATCCATGCTGAAATGACAGTACCTGCAATCCTTTATTCTCTTGCACTGAATAAAGGAATCCAAAGAATACCCCTTTGGAAGAAAATTTGACTCTACCATTTTTGACCAAGATAACTTCTGGCTGTTAAAAGATTATTGTGTTACTTAGAAGTATAATGTGTTGTGTATACCTTCAAATCCCCAACTGACTTAGGAGAATTTCAAAGTGTTTTCTTAGACAAGAAATACTCAAATGTGGTTTCTTCCTTTGAAATGTAGACTACAGTGTCTCGTATTTCGTGGTGGTCTCCCATCCCCATATACTAACCAGAGCTGACCCTACTTAACTTCCAAGATCAGGCAGTATCTGGTGCCCTTAGGGTATTTAGGCACTCAGAAGTATCGTACAATTACCTTAACACTAAATATTAATGCTATGGTGAAACATCTAGCAATAATTTCATTAATTCTACTGAAACAGACAAAGTAAATGCATTGTAAAACTAATTCATACAGTTCATTCCCAACTGAGCTCAGTGGAACAATTCAGTCGAAGGCTGATTAACCTAAGTGGAGGTGATGAGTTATAAGCCTCATAAAATGCTCATTGAAAATAGATTAGAAAATACAAATTTGCAAATATGTTAGATGTTTATTGTAATGCTTTGTTTCTGTCATTAAAGTTATTTATTTTTTATGAGATTTAGGTTTGCAAATAAGAACAACCTGGAACATTCAAATCCATATGCTGTTGTTTGTGTGATTGTTACTTTTTTTTTCTGTTGTTTGTTGTTGTTGTTGCATAGAAACCCAAGAACAGAGGATACAGGCAACTGGTATCCTCATGTTAATCCATGTGTACTGTAACCAGCAGATATAGTGGACTGAAAATGTAGATGGAAGTAGACAGTAACCATTTCCAAGTATATATTATGACAGTGCCAAGGGGCTATCCATGGATGATGCCAAGAAGAAGACTGGCCATACTTCTCACCAATGCATGATTGAGTCAGGCCCTTTCTGCATGGCATTTTCCATGCGAAAAAGCACCTGGAGCATCGCATGATTGTGAGGAACGATCTGCACGACGCACTCAAAATCGTGCGATGCTCCAGGGACCAGCAGGTGCTGATCATGCACCTTTTCATTTTCGGCTAGAAGCTGAAAATGGTGCATCATTGTGCATTGCTCCTGGGCCCCACGCGCACTTACCTGGCATGCAGAGCCTCCGGAGCTGCGCCAGTTGCGCTTCCTGCCCCAGTGCAGCCTGGGAACAACATTAGTTTGTGTGCAGTCCTACTGCATTCCATGAGTGCCAAACATCTGAACAGGGATTATGGGAAGCATCAACGCAGATACAAAATGTCCCATACTTATGTGAGGATGGAATTAATCCTATCTTGGAAGGAGGTTGAACAAATGACCAAGAGATCCCTTACAATCCTGTGATTCTATGAATCCACATCCATATCTAGAAATAGTATTATTTTCTTAATATATTCTACACCTCCATGTTCATCCTCCATGTTCATCCTCCTCACTGTAATTCTAGTTCAGTGTTCTTCCACATGGATACCTGTTTGGAAGATAGAGCAAACAATTTGGCAGAGATGGCAAACTCTTCTCAAACTCTTTGAACTCAGTTTCTTGCATGTACTTGCATTTTCAAAATTCAGTATTAACTGTCAAGCACCTGGTACTTACCATGGCTGATGAAATCTTTTGTGGATGGGAGAATGGTAACAAGAGATGATACATCTCTTCACTATTCTTTTGGGCAGAGAAGAAGAGTAAAATGGAAGTGAAAGAATCAGATCTTTGTATGGACAGGTATAATTTTCTTTGATTTCATCAGGGACTACCAGTGGATGTATTGCAAAGTTTTCTCTTTGAGATGAGAGAATATAATGAAAGAACAGGTTTTAAGAATGTTTCACAATAGGCTACTAGCTACTATTCCCCTTCGCCCTGTGACATTAGTTTAGATTTCCTTATTTGTGCATTAAAAATATCAAAGAAACTTAGAAATAAAAAGGAAAAGAACAACCTTTTGCAACTCTTTGATGTTCTGGGCTCTTTCAGGTCTGATGTCAATGAATGAAAGAGTGTATTATCCTGCATATGAGCATTTTGATCTTGCCTGTTGACAAGCATCGTTCTGTTTGAGAAGGCTGAAAAGAGGAAAGGTTTTCTCTCTTTGACTTTAGTACTGGGATATTCTGCTATTTTCCTTGAACCTAAGGATCTTAATTCAGTTTAAGAACAGCAGAGTAAAAATCTCTCCAGGGACAGTGGCACTGGATTGCACCTTTGCATAAGTGGTTCAGCAAAGCATTTGTACAACCAGATGTGCAAAGTAGCCGCACAGTAACTTGCACACTGGTTGCATAGAAGCTTGTGCAGTCTCTTATATAATCAGTTGTGTATTTGATTGGACAACCTCTTCTGCAACTAGTTCCACAAGTGCTATGTAGAATTTATTGGGAAATTAAAAAAAATACCACACTTGCAAAAATGTGGGTTTCATTAGTGCAATGACATAACTGGATACAGAACTTAACACTCTAAAGTTTATCACCATATTAAGCAATATTTAATATCCATGCCTACATTTTACTGTGAAATTTGCTAATAGAATGAGTATTTTAATTCATATGTTCTGTATGAACATGCCTTCTGGTATTTGTTTAGGTGTAATTCATAACAGCTTGGAGGAATCAGTTCAGATGAGGACAAATTTAATATGAAAAGAGTGGGTAGATTTAACTGTATTGCAAACACTAAAATTGTGGAAAGGATTCTCTAGTATTAAAGTGAAGAAAAGCAGTCAGGAATTATTTAAAATATGCCTTCTAGAAACTATGTAGGTACTACTTCTCTGTGGTCTGAGAAAACTGAAATGATTCAACTACCAGAACCAGCCCTTAACAAATTTTGAGTCTTCAAATTGGTTGTTGAATCCAATGCCATCTTTAAAAATCTTTAACTGGTCAAATCCCAAAAGCGAAAATATACCCAAGGAAATGTCTGTCAGGCCCAAGGGACATTATCTATATGTTGTATGGAAGACACTTTCCTATACATGTGTATCACTTGCTCTGTAGTCACATTAATCTTTCTGTAAAAGAGAACTGTCCTGCTATATATAGTATATCATTTCATGATGTCCTGATTAGAGCAAAAGTAACCTCAGGGCCGACTCAGTTGAAATGGTAAACTTTTTCACATTGCTAACTTCAGAAACCTCATGAATCCCTCAGAGGTATAAAGGCTGCCCACCCTGGATTTAAATTCCTTACATTTTCCTTGCCGGTTTAGACACAGTTGTTGTGGAGTGCTTTCAAATCATTTTTGACTTATAGGCTCTTTCCGCTTCATCCTCCCAACTTGCCATAGGAATGGGAGAAGGACGGGACTGCAACGACATTTATGCATGACATCATCATGATCCCATTCTTCTGCCATCCCCAGGTGGCGTGATTGCACCACAAGTCATTGATGGGTTTTCCCTGTCAATGACTAGTGATCACACCATCATTCTGTCACGTGCCCGCACGTACCTTAGCTGTGGAGGCCCTGGAAGAGAAGTGCTTCCAATTACCTTTCGATAGCCATTCAAGACTCAAGGATGCAAATTTCTGCTCATTTCATTGTATTTCAAATGTTTCTCCCAGCTAGGCAAGATATAGAGAGTTCTTGTGGCTTTTTCAATGATTTTTGACATTTGCAGACTTTCTTGCAAAATGGTTGTTTGCACCAAATACCATAGAGAGCCAGTGCAGCGTAGTGGTTTGAACACTGAAGTACAACCCTGGAGTTCAGGATTCAGTTCCTACTGGGCCATGGAAACCCACTGTGTGATTTTGGGCTCATGCGCTCTCACCCCTGGAAAACCCTGTGATAGGTTTGCCTTAGGATTGCCATAAGTCAGAAATGATTTGAAGGCACACAACAACAACACAAAATGCCATGCTCTTTTGCAAAACAGCAAGAACTTTTTTTTCTTTTTGCAAAAGTCAGATGGCTGCACAAAATAGAATACAGAATATAGTTTTTTAGCACATCACATTTTTCTTGTCTTTTTTTTTTTTTGCATAAATATATTTTCCCCCCAAATATCCCAAAATGTGGACAATCTCCTGGCAGTCAAACATTTTTCCTTTGTTAGCGAGGATGAGAAAATTAGTGAGATTCTTTTATATCCAAACAAAATTGGAGGGGAAGCAGAAGCATGTACGTTCAGATCTCATGTAACTGCTGAGTGTTACATGAGAAAATGTTCTCTGAGTGGTTCCTCACTGGTTTCAATTTGGTCAGGAGGAAATACCAGAGGTTTTTTCTTTTTCAATCAGCTATATATTTTCATTGATATGATTGGTGCCTAGTTTGGGGTTCTATTAATTAGTCCAAAAACTTAACTAAAGTGACCTCTTTTCTCCCTGATAGTAATACAATATACAACGTAGTGCATAAACGTCCTAGGAATCAAAAGCCTATTAGCTGCTGATACACAGTATGTAAGGTTCAGAGTAGTGGATAGGCAGCTCAGTGTTTCACGTACCAAGTCCCAGTGGATCAACAGCCTTTAAGTTGCAAGGGTGATCCCACTTTTGAAATGAGTTATTGAGATTTCTCTCCAGCTGGACTTGGCATTAATTACACTCTAATCCTCGAGATAGACTTTACCTTCCTTGTGTTCTTGGTTTTTCCTTTTTAAAAGAATCGTTTATATTTTTTTTTCCTCCAAGAAAGGGAGTGAGGATAAGAAAAAGATTATGTGACACAGAACAATTAGTCAAGTTGGATTTGTTTATTTTTTCCCCTTCCAATGCTCTCTCAGATATCTCCCAGATCACAAATGGGATTAAGGTTTGAGACTCAGGAGAAAACAGTGGTTTCTGCTACTAAAGAAAGATAAGCTTAAGTTTAAGATAAATAAAATGTCAGAATAAAAGATACCATATCTATGGGGAATTGGCAGTGGTGGCAGGAAAAAGGAGAGAGGAAATAATCTCCGCATTTGTAATGTGATTGGGACTATGTGTAGAGCCAAACATTAAAGAACTGTGATTAACCTTATCCTTCAAGGCTTTGAATGCCAACCAGTGATGTACTCTCCAGAGAAGAAGCAGCCAGTTTGATTTACCGTCCCCTTATTCTAGCCATTCTCTTTCTTAAAGGTTGAACAGTTCTGTCTTAAAGTGACCTCAGAAATTTCAGTGCATGTGAATTGGTAACATGCATGCTTCCCACTTAGTGGCTTATGTTCAGGCAGTAACTTTCACAGATGAAAAAGCCATCACTGATCAAACACAGAAAATGGGAGCAGGTAAAGCAGGCGTCCTTTCCCAAAATAAATTGCATGGGAGAGGGAAATGTAACTGACTTGCTGGCTTCACTGGCTACTGGTCCATTTCCAGATATAAATAAAAGTGTTGGTTTTGACCTATAAAGCTTTATATGGCTTAGGTGCCAACTAACTGAAAGCTTGTATTTCCCCACACAAGCCTGCCTAAATCTTACCATCTTCAGAGGAGGGCTTTATCTCCATCCCACCATTTGGGATGGGGGGGTGGGGGGTGGTTTGCCCTGGGCGGCAAAGTTTTTGGGGCATCTCAGCCCATAGCCACACCCCCATGTGCCCTGGCCATGCCCCCTGGCCATGCCCCCATGCACACTGGCCATATCCCCATACACCACAGCCACACCCCAATATACTGTGGCCACGCCTCTTGCACCGTAGCCCTGCCCCCCTCCCGCCCCCCTCCACACACTACTTGGTTGGTGGGGATGTAGTTTTTTGCTGGCAGGCAAGGACCTTCTTATTTAAACAGCTCTTCAGCCTTGGCTGACCAGGGTGGAGTGATGTGTAACTGGATGTCCTGTTTTAATATGCACTATGTATTTTAAATGTTTTAAATTCCAGTGTTTTAAAAATAGTGTTTTAATTGAATGATTTGAATTGAATGAATGTATTTAAGCTTCTTTTTTAAAAAATTTGTACTTAATAGTGTTTTAAATGTTCTGTTTTAATTTATACTATAGGTTGCTCTGAATCCAATTTGAAACAAAAGCAGGATAAAAATAAAAATAAACCTCCAGATCCTGGGACTAATACAGTCTGTGAACAGTGTGAATCTGACCCTCAAAGGGACTTGGATAGACTCTCCTCTCCCTGCATTATGTTTATTTTTGGACATACACATTTTGAACAGGGCCTCTCATGCCCCACATGCCTTCTCATTCCCACAGCAATCATGGACTCTCTATCAGTCATCCTTTCTCCCAGGGAAAAAATATAATAATGTTAACAAACCGAGTAGAATGCAGGGCATCAGGTTGCGAATGACTCCACAAACCTTGTCTTTCTTAATAAATGCTAAGTATCCAGCTGCCCAGTCAACTGGCATGATCAGCTAGGAAATTATGTAGAATATGCCATTAATCACTATGGAAATGCCCCATGGAAGCATCATTGGTTCTCTCATCTGTCCCAATTCTTGTATTACACTCTTTCTTGTCTCCAAGATAATTTTTTCTTCTTCTTAAAGACAATGGGGAAGAACTAGAAGGTAGCACAAATCCACAAATGAAGTGGGCTCTGAGCCCTTTTTGGAGTGCAGTCTAGTTCATAATGGAGTTAGCTCAAACTGGAAATTAGGTTGATATCCAGGCAGAGGTGGACAGGTAATATTTTGATTATCCACCAAACATTTAAAGTAATCTTGCCAACTTGACATTTAAAACTGATAAGTAGGGCTGTATTATTGTTTCAGCTGAATTCCAATTGAATCAGACCAATTCAGAATGATTTGTACCACGTTCAGTTTAGATCAGAACGGCCCAGTGTGGTTCTGAGCCAAAGATTCCACTGTGCCAATCCAGAGAGTCACCTGTCAAAAATCCACAGTTTATATCATCAACATGACCATATAAGGAAAATGTCAGTGTTCTTAACAGATTTAATCCGTTAAGCAAATATCCCACAATTGCAACAGGTGGGGGGTGAGATGCCAGTGGGACCATGATGGCATTGTGCAGAAGAACAACACGTGGACTGCTGCCATCCTGTCCTCATAGCGGGATTGCGATGTTATGCAGAAATGGCCTGAGAGTGATGTACATGCCCAAAGTCAGTTGATGAATGCTTTCATTGCTGTCAGTTGTAATTAAACTAGCTTAGTAAGAAATATTATTGGTGATGTGAATGAACTTGATTTGAGCACGTGCTTATTGTAACAAGGGCACAATTGGTCCCCCCACCTTTTTTGTCCAGCTTTCCTGACAGGAAGCATTCAGTCTCCAGTGGATTGGGTTCAAGATTTTTCTTTGTATAAGATAAGCACTGAAGTAGTCTGAATTAGGAAAAAATAAAACATACGTTACTTCCACTTTTTCACTGTAGCAGGACAACACATTTCAAGAATTCAAGCTGCTGAGATCATTATTTTATTCACATTTATGGTCAGAAAGAAAGAGATATACAAACAGTAAAACCAAAGAGACGGAGAGGATTATTAAGCACACTGCAGAACATTATTGTTTCCATATGTTTATAGTATGTGTTTGCATCAGCCGTAATGGCTTCACTCAGAAGTGAAAGACAGAAGCTAGTAGATAATGGGTAGCCTTCAGTCCATTCACATTCACCTCCTAGTCCATGCAGCATTTGCCTAAAAGCATTTTTATGTTTGGAAAAAAGATTATTCTAAACAGGAGTGACATAGTTGCACACGTTTTGAAATCAGTGTCTTCTTGAATTTCATGCACACGGTTGGTGGGTAACAGGTGACCTTCCAGATAGTATTCTTCTAGAAATTCCATAGTGATGGATAATGGGATTTGTAGTTTAGCAACATCTGGAGCTACAGCTTTCCTCATCCCTGATATATCGTGTGGGCTCTCATAGATGTTTTGAATATCAGTTAACTGTCCTATTGTTGAATGGAAGGACTTCTTTCAGTGGCTGTGCTCTTTGTCACCTGCTGATCTACAGTAACAGAATCTTTGCACTAGCAATGTCAATTAACTTATATGAATGCCGAGTATTAAATTTGGAAAGAACAAACAGGAGAACAAAATTGATTCAAGAAAGATAGGCATTAACATTTTCTCTGTATTCTTTTTGTTTGTTTATTTAAAGTATTTGCATGCTCTTTGATATCAAGAGATCTCCTGTCAGTTCATATTAAAAAGAAAGCATAACAAATATAAAATTATTAAATTTAAGTTTGTTAACTTTGAAATTATTAACAATTGTTACATTTTTACAAGAGTCATTTTTTTAAGCAACAGGAACAGTGAATAGAATGAAAAGCATTGTAGAAACGGCGAAGGAGTGCCAGGATGAACAGATATGGTGTCAGCATCTGTATGAAGATGAGCACTTTTTCTGTTTGTCTCATTTCCCAGAAAACTACTGTCAAGGCCCAGATTAATGATATTTCCCAACTGCATTCTGTTATTTGTGAAATAAACAATAAGGTCTCCACTGAAAGCGGCTCATCAGATATACACAAAAGAAGATGTCCACTTTGTAGATTGGAAGTTGGCCCACTAGATATGCTGTTTCCAGAGAGTTTAAGATGTTCAGGAACAAAATTTGAACATCAATTTTGGGGAAAGTGGTTTAAAACTGTCACTGGAAATCCTTACTGCATTATTATATGTAATAGTATCTACACACAGGTGCACACACACACACACATATAAGCACATGCGCACATTCATGCACAGAGCAATCAGTGAGTAGAACATGTTTTCCAATTGGCTTGTAGCTGTTCATGGCTCAGTTCAATAGGACCTTTCCTGTATATATCTGTTGCATTCACTAGGTTGACTAGATACAGAGGAGTATAAACCACTTATATTTTAACAGCTACTTAAAGGAACAATTTTACTAGCTGAAGTTCTTTTTTCTCATACATACCTTCCCTTCTCCCAAATTATGGCTCTTGCATTCTAGTGCTGTGCCTATCTATTTAGAAACAAACCGCATTCAGGAGATGGTCCCATGACATACTGTCTGCTTCTTTCCTGTCCTAGATTAGAGAACTCACAGTTCAATCCTGAACATGTATCCCTCAAAATGATGTCCTGTTAAGTACAATGGAACTTAATCCATACTAAGTGTATTGAGGATTGAAGTCTATGTGTTACGTTTAAAATCTTGCATGTAACTGTATCACATATTTTTCTTACTGAAATGTAAGTGTGAGGGACTCAGCCTGGATTTGGACCTAACATGGGGATGTGAGCTTTAGAGCTTTTTTCCCTCCCATTGCTCTGGTCCTAATACAAATCAGGAGCCCGGCACTTGCATTTTGCACTTGCACTTGTACCTGTACATTCCCATTCACTACAGTGGGACCTTATTCCTTCTATGCAAATTGCAGGCTCCACCAAGTTCAAAACCTTGTCCCAAAATTGGTTCAACATCTTGGGTAGCTCCTTTAAAGTTCTGACTCAAACCAAGAACAGATTCTTGGGAGCCAGAAGCTGCTAGTATATGCTAAGTTTTTCTTGGAGCATTATCTATCCAAGTATGGACTTTTGAATTTGAAAACAGTGTCTCATGTTCAGTTTTGTACATTGCTTTTGGTCACTCTGAACTCTCCTGGTAAATCCATCTTTAAAAGCAGCCTGTCTTCAATTACCCCTCCGTTTATCAATAACATTGGAATTAATGAGACTTGAGCCCCTGATTAACCAATTTATTGAACAGGGTCCATAATACAAGAGTTGAAATCAATTTGAAGCCTTTAGATTTTCCTTGAAACTGTTAAGGTAGACTCTAAGACTGAATGTTCAAATTTGAATATTCAGCAGTTGCCTTTATCTTTCAGAATGAAATGAAATACAAAATCAGGTGGTGATATCTGTTTATCAGACTTTCAGCTATGAGTCTGAAAGATCAGAGAATGTGCATATACAATGCAAATGCTCTTAGTAATGGGAATTGGACAATTCTCTCGGCAGATGATCTGATATTATTCAGCAAATGGCTTAAAGGCAGAAATAGCTATTTTGTGTAACTCAAAAAGAATTTTCCTTTATTTGATTGTATTCTTTGTCTTGCAGCAAATCACTCTATTGAAAAATAACTTTTCTGGACCCCAGGCTCAGTTTCTTTAAAATACCTTTTTGCATTTTTTTTTGTCTCCACATAAAGGGCATAAGAACAGAAATGAAGCATAAATTCTTTTGATATTTCCCACTGAAGCACTGCACCTTAACCCACCGCTTTTCTTTCTGTTTCTCCAAATTATTTTCCTAGCAAAGTGAACAGTAAAAAGCTTAATAAAGGTACAAAAGTCCAAGGAGGAGAGGTCCCCTGCTGAGGAAGACAAACCACTGCTACCTTTACAGCCATAGTATACTGAGAACAGCAGCAACTAGAGGAGTGCAACCAGTGCCCCAGTTCCAGTTGCAACAATCTTAGGGAAGAAGGACTGTAGTCTCATGGGCGGGGCAAGCATATAATGGATATAGCCTTGGATATGTTCTCCTTATTGTATCATAAAACTGGAAGGGACCCAAAAACCCATCTAGTACAGCCGTCTACCAGTACAGGAATCCACTGCTAAAATACCCCTGAAAGATGGCCATCTAACCTCTGTTTAAAAAGAAACCTTCAAATGAAGAACAGTCTACCATCTTCTTTTTAAAAAATCTTTTTTATTATTAGAAATTATTAAAAAATACAAAATAAAAAGAGAAAAACAATTAACATGAAAAAGAAGAAAGAGATATGTAAGTTAATATTGAGTTCAACTTTTGTAACCTGACTGTTATGTACATACACACAGATATACTTTACACACATATATATTTTATAACATAACTTGATACATGATGTGTTAATAATATTTAAATAACATAAAGAGGATAGATATAAGGCAAAAAAAGAAAGAAGAAAAGGGAGTTAGTGGGGTTAAAAAAGCAGAAATAAAAGAACCACTCCTTCACCTTCCTACTCACGGAGAACTGACTGCTCTTCATGTGTGTTCTCATTGCTCCTTAGTGGAGAACACAAGAACACAGAAAACTGCCCTGAAGTGCATCAGATTGTTGTTCTGTCTTAGCTTGTGTAACCCACAGACAGTGGGTCTCTAGAATTTCGGGAAAGTGATTTCATGGATTATCTGTCATTGAGCTATGGACCTACGCCTCCCTTTATATAATGGGCAAAAAGTTCTGATTAGGGATGTAAAGATTGCTCACACATACTCTCGGCCATGTTGAGAAAGAATATCTCAATACATTGAGATTCCATGTTGAATAAAACGTCTTTAACTGTTGTGGGACTCTTCCCACTTTGGAACTTTTTGCTGAAATGGTTGGGATTTTCTGTGAGACTGTGAAACTTTTTGGCATAAAATACATTGTCCTCTGTGCTGCTGCTGCTGCTGCTGCTGCTGCTGTTGTTGTTGCTGAAGAATCAGTGTTTCATAGGAAGTGTTAAAATGGACAAAAAAAATTGCACATGTAAAAATTCTTCTAATCTCATCTGAGGAAGGGGGGCATTTAGATTCTTCATCTTTATATGAAATAAGGAAATAAGGAAAGACTTAGATCCCTAGTTGGGACAGCTCTGGAATTCAGCTTTTCTTCCTCACCTACTTTGTATAAGATGTTTTTCTCTGCACTGATGTGCACACTGCCTTGGGGAAAGAAAAGGTACATGTTTTTGCTCTGCATCAGGCACCGAAATATATATATATATATATATATATATAGAGAGAAGAGAGAGAGAGAGAGACCCTCAGCTAGGCCTAGTATGCAGTACATTCACCACTGCTTGGCTGGGCTTTATAAAATATTCCATGTTAATTAGAATGCAAATATATTATGCACATTAAAAGTGCATTCTGTCTTGCATCCAGTCATGAAATGTAGTAGCACTGCAATGCAAATCAAGAGAACCTTGATCCATTTGCAGCAGAAAAATCAGCATGTAAATCAGAAATATGAATATTAATACTGACATTTATTAGCCAGATACTATAAATTACAGATATGTGATGCCCATGGTGCCTCTTAGTTAAATCATGTTTTAAAAGTTTCTTCATTCTGTTTTCTAAAGGGAGCTAATACATGGGGAAATATTGCTCTGAGATTTTCAGTTGTGTCGTTGTCTGGTATGCCTCTAACATATTGAGTTTATTAATATAAACAACTGAGATCAGTTAAAGTTTGGGAAGTTGTGGCTGCCTTATTCTGTCCAGCAGCAAGATAGGCTTTGTACTTGCATTTCCATAATGTTTCTTCATATCTAAAAGAAAAGGGCAGTCCTTGCTCACACAGAGCTGTGTGGGCTCACTGTAGTCCCAATGAGCTTTACATTGTTGCAATTTGTTTCAGCAACAAGATTGTTTCAGTAATAGCGTTCTTCTTGCCCCTCTTCCATGAGACCCAGCTTTATGGAGAGCCTGGATAATAGTTGTCACATAACTTCTGCCATCTCAGCTGTGGATCTCTCCAGTATTACTTTTTTTTTTTTTTTCTTTTAAGTTACCATTGGCCTCTTGGTTGCTTGACCCTTATCCAAACACTCAGTTTTGTAAACATCCTTCTTTAGGCAGAATTGAGCCAGCGTGTAGTGGTCTGGGCATTGGACTACATCCCTGGAGACCAAAGTTTGATTCTTCACTTAGCTACGGAAACCCACTGGATGACCTTGGGTGTGTCACATAACTCTAAGTGCCAGAAAACCCTGTGTTAGGTTTACTGTAGGGTCACCATAAGTCACAAATAACTTGAAGGCACACAATAACAATAACATTTTTTCACTGCATTCATGAAATTAATAGTACTCAAATAGATATAGCATACTTTGCTATAAACTCAACCCAGATTGGTGTTTCAGTACAACTTTTTTTTCTGAACTTGTTTTAATAGCTCTTTGGTGTTTATGATGTTTGTTTAGATAAGCTCTCCAAAAAACTCTGGGACCTGTACTTAATCTGTGATCATGTAACACTGGAACTGTACTTGAAGGGACTCCATCCACTGGTGACTTCTGGAGGCAGTGTGTTGCACCAGAGATTATTTTGTTGTGCACAGCAAAGGAAGTGAATACTCGTGCAACCAACCAGTGACAGTTTTCTTTGGTTTGCTTAACTTTTGTGCCACCATAAAACTAATATGCACTTTCACAGTTTTGACTATCTTGTACACGTCAAATAGTAACAATGCCAATCAAATCTATTTCATTTCCACATTGTAATCCATGTAGAAAAGCCAAAGGGTGTATGTGCAAATAACTTCTTTGAGGCAGTGTGTGTGTTAGTATTCGAGCATAAACTTAGATGTGTGTATTTTTAGATTTCATCTTGGCAAGCAGCTTTAATGGAACTTAAAATGTGCAAAATTTATAAGTAGTACTCAAGCCAGTAGTTGAAAAGAACTTCACATTCATTGACCTTGACAAAATGAAATGGAAAGCAAACTTGTGTGAGCTTGGCACTTTCAGCTGAGCAGTATATATATGACAACACACACACACACGCACACACATTTCTCATGTTGAAAAGGAACCACACAAATAAAATCAGCACAGTTTGGAGGTCTTTTGCATGTAAAGAACATGTTGGATCCTTTCATTTAGTTCTTATTTGTTGTTTGTTTGTTGCAATGTATGTATCTTATGCTGAAGGGAGCATATTTGTTTTAAGAAACAGGCAAAACTAAACAGAGCTAGATTTTTCATAAGGCAAAAAAGAGAAAGAAAAAATTGCTAAATTAAGACAAGGGGAACCAATAGGGTTGACTTTCATGAAACTGAGATAAACAACAAACTGAATAACTGAGCTAACAAGCATCAAAAGTGGTTCATAGGGAATTATTAATGATGAAATCAGCATTATTATGGCATTATCCTATGAGATGTTATAATAATTATAGCACCGATACAGGGAAGTCATCAGAGCTGTTGCCCTAGTACTAAAAACCTTCCAATAATTTCTTTTCCCTTTTTATTTATTTATTATTATTATTTTACTGCTAGACCTACTGCTTTGTCAGGGTCCACAACTACATGGAGTATTCAAGTCATATTAGTAGATGAGAGTGTCCCTTGAACTAGGAATGTAATGAGTCCTTGTCCCTTTTCCACTAATAGCTGCATACTGTGTTCCAACTCCTTGAAAACATTCTGTGGGAAGAATATTCCTTCTCCTTTTGAATTTCCCTCCAAAACCACACAAATAAGCATTTTTAAAAAAACAAAGTTGGAGGGAAATTGGAGAATAGATATCAAGGACTTGCTTAGATTCCATAGTGAGTGGAAACAGTATAGCTTGCTTGTGTTGAACATCCATACACAAATGCCTAGATTTCTTAAAAGGTTTAATTGAAGACATTTTTAACACCCTAAGTCCCATTGATCTCAATAAACCTGCAGATTTCTTTAGTCTCTCTTCTCCATTTCTGTTCAGAAGGAAACACTGTTGGGCTTAATGAGACTTTCATTAAAATCTCATTAACATTAATGTTAAAATGCTGAGAATGAATCAGAGACATCATTTCCCTGAGTACTCCTCCTAGTTTCTCCTAAGACAAGTGGTGGGGAAGGTGTATTACATTCATTCTCAGCCCTTTAATGTTATTTGGGCCGTTAAGATCTACATGGCTTTCTTCTGAATAGAGTGAAAAGAGAGAGAGAGAGAGAAATGTACAGGATTTATTGAGATCGATATAACTTACATCATGAAAAGGTTGAGAATCAATCTTCCATTCAAGTTTTACAAAGATATTCAGGAGAATTGGGGAGGGCAGAAGGAGGATTCCTTCAGTTTCCCAAAGCATTACAAGATATCAGTACATCTTTCCATGATTAAGTCACCTCTGCTTTAGAGAGGTCTGCCAAATATGTGTAATGTTATAATCCTATGATTTGGGGTGAGGACTTTGAGATGGTGATGGGTTGGCATAAAATTGGGACAGGCAGCACTGCAAGGCCCACCTCTGAGAAGCTATTGGGTCTTTTTTCTTTTTTTAATATAATAGCTCCCATCTTCCTGGTGAAGTCCATGGAAGAGGGATTTAGTTACAAAAATTAAAAAAAGAAAGAAAGAAAAGAAAAGAAAGAGGATATAGGACATTTTGGTATCGTTGGATAATCTCTATTAAACTGTCTTCTTATGAGGCATAAGCAGCACAACTTTTTCAGCTGTCTTTGCAGATTTCTCCCACTGCAAATTCAAGCTATTTAGCTCTGCAGATTTTGACAGGATGGGAAAGGGGAAGTCCCAATTTGCTCTACAGAGATGGAGAGAATAATAGAATTATTGGACTTAAGCCTACTCAAAAACAAGACATATGAAGTCTTATATCCTTAAATAAGAAGTCTTACATCCTTACTTCAGACCTTCTTGCTATACTTAGTGAGGTTGATGACTAAGGAGCCACCAACCTTACTATCTACGGCCCTTTCCGCATGTGGAGGGGGAAACGGGGGAAAGCGTGCTAAAACAGAGCTTACCGGCAGCCGGGTAAGTCCGTCACTATGCGGAGCAGCGCAAGCTCGCTGCTCCGCAGTCCTCTGGTGTCCAAAATGGTGGCTTTGGCATCCTAAATGGTGGCTTCCGGCTGGTGGAGGCTCCCCACCAACCAGAAAAGCTCACCAGCTGGAAGCCCGCCCCTGGCAGATCTGCAGGCATGCACTAGTGCACGACTGCAAATCTGCACCAGAGCATGGCGACGGAGCTGCACGGAGCTGCACGCTCCGTGCTTGTTAAAAACCTCTGAAAAGAGGTTTTTAAAAAACACGCTGCGCCACCAGTTCCGGTCGCTTCGGAGCAGATTGAGGTGCAGAACTACGAAAAGTAGTCTGCCCCAATCCACTCCACGGTGCAGACGACCTCCGTCGGAGTTTGCTCTGCACCGTTTTAATACCCCGGTGCGGAAAGGGCCCCAAACAACAAAATCTGAAGTGTTGATGTAGGCATATAGAAAGTAGGGGTAGTTTATGTATCAGGCCTACTCACTTATACACCTTGTATGTTCAAGTAAGAGAAGGCTTCAGTTTCATTGGCAGAACACATCTTCAAAATTTGGAAGAATATGTGAATACTAGACACAACCCATCAGCAGTGTTTCTCTAAACAGCAAAAGGGAGTTTCACAACTGTCCAAATGTAGAATGATGACAGATGTTAATGCTTTCCTGATATCAGGAGCGATGCCACACTGGCATATCACTTCTCATGCCATCTGTCATTTAAGAGCTGCAGATAGGTAGGTGTTAATTGTACCTGTTTCCTGCTATGCTGAAACTATGGTTCTGGCATTTGCACCTGAATGTATGAAGCAAACTTGCTAACTGGAGTACAAACACAACTGGAAGCTGAAGCTGCAAGACTACATAAGCAGACAGAATGTTAGCTGCCAGATATTAGTCATGCTGAAATCTGTCATGCTTCAGGGCACCAAGTAGGACATTTTAGCCCAATTTATCACTTTGCATATGGGAAAACTCCCATTCAAAATCTAGAAAGCTATCATTTTTCATTTCCCTCTTTAAAACTCATCTTGTCTGTGATGCCTAAAGGAAATGGCTATATAATTAATGCTAGGCAGGTGGCATGACATCATTATATGTGCTGATTAGCTATGAAATGTGTACAAAGCCATACTGTATGTCAATCCTTCTTTGCAGGAGGGAAAAATCAGCTTGTCTTTGCTTTTTAGTTATCTCCATTTGTTGGCCTTTTCTGTACTGCATGGCTGTCCCTCTGTGGGGACACAATTGCAGTGCTCCATGGGTTGTGCTTCTGCATGATATCGTCATGGTCCTGCCATGATCTTATTCCCACATGTCACGTGAGCATGGTATTTGTAAAATGGAAAAAAATCCATTTTACACTTACCGTCATGTCATGCTGTCACCTTTTCCAGTTATGCGGAAGGGCAGAAGCATGCTGGTGATGCCTCCCTCCCCAGTGCAGCAATGGAAAATGCCTGGCTGCGCTGTGGAAGGTAAGAGGTGGGGCCAGAGTACTTCCCTCCGCAGCAACCAGGTGAAGGGCAGAGGGGAATGTTCCTGGTGTTCTTTCCTTCCCGCCGGGGCTGCAGTGAAAGGATGTCGCTGCACCCGGCCATGCAGAAAGGGCCATTGATTCTAGTCTCCTTCTGAAGTCTTTACAGTTTCTTTGACAATGAAATATGATAGAAACAAGGAGCAGATGTATCCATATTGCCCATTAGAGGAGAGAATCTTATGAGATTATGTGGAAGTATTTTAGGCTAGGTGCTACCAGTTAACTATACTCTTAGATAACATCCTGAGTCTGCTGTACTGTTTATGGATGCTTTAGGTCTGAAGTCAGAAACTGTTCAGATTTCATCCTTTGTAAGTATATGGATCCTAACTTTACATCCGTAATACTTCTTTATATCCCTAATCCTAATGCTACTGGACGTGGGCAAAAATTGTAGTGTCTTACAAGGTAGGGATCTGAGACATACTGAGACATAGGTACATTAAAGGGTAGGACAGTACAATAACTGCCTTTGGAGTGACACAAATGTGCAGTACTTTTTCTTGGGAAGGATCTAATAAACAACTGGGTGCTTAGGGGATGCTCATGTTCCTGGGAATTTGGTTGGCTGATCCCTTACAGCTCTGATTTGTCTTCAAGAGACAAAAGTGAATTGCAGTTACTGAAACTGGGATTTCAGTTGAGACATGAAAATGTAAAACTTCAAATATTCACTTCAGGGATTTCAAGAAGTGCTAAATGCCAGTGTCTTTTTGCTGCTTTGTTGTACAGATGGGAATGCTGTAGATCTGCAGCCTTTTAGTGTTTCTTCATAGCTCATTCCTGTGTTTGAAAATAATTTACTAGACAACCACCTGTAAGGTCTGGTAGCCAAGCAGGAAAAAAAAAAGGGTTGTGGCTGAGGATCAGAGACTATGAGTCAATTAATTGCTTTCTGAAGGCAAACAAGTTAACAACAGAGATTACAGAATCTAGGTTAGTGCCTCCCTTTATGAGAAACCCATACTTTGTTTGTTTGATTACTCTTATTCATAAATTTTCCTAGATACGACAGTGATGGACAACCAGAACTCACAGTTAAATGGCTGTCAAAAATGAAGAACACCTAGGTCCATCTTACAGGACTTTGGTCTCCTGTTAGAGGACAAACCAAATATTAATGATTAACCTTTTGCTTAATCTTACACCAATATGTCTAACTCCTACAACTACAACCTTGCAACAAAATGACAGTCTTGGTGATTTGTCTTTCTTTCCTTTGTCCTTACACAGGAGCAGAAATCCTCTGTAACAGAACAGAGTGAAATAATAACAATTAAGAAAAAATATGATAAATTGGATTAAACTCTCAGTGTTAATGGAATAGTCAGAAACATGAAGAGTGGCTCTGCCAGCTCTTTGCAGGCTGAGAACAGAAAATGTTTTCTTGGCAGGAGGTTTCTCAACCTTAGGAACTCAGTTCAAAACAGAATGACCATCCATTTGAGAGATCTGTCAGGCAGACCTTCATAGAGCTTCGTATCTAACCATAAACCTTTAAAACTGGTTTTCATTTAAAACTGTGGCAGCAAACAGCTCTGTTTATAAGCAACAGTATATCATGTCAGTTTTGTGTTTCAAAGGAAGCCAACATCATTAGGCAAAGCCGGGTGTAATAGTTGTTATATAGTCTATATCTCTGAATCATAATGTATCATCAAAGTGACAGCCAGGTCACTGTATATTCTTGATAGAAAGTCCAAGAACACAGTGAGAAACTTTATTTTCAATCATCTTATCCTTTTCAGAGAGATTTGTGAAATGACAGACAGATCTAGCTTAGCTGTTAAGGTAAGGAGGTTCTTCATGCAATTAGTGAAATTGCAAATGCTGGCAAGGTTCACAGTTCAAAATAGGGTCAAACCCAGAGTGTGTTTTTAGTTCTAAGTGAAGGAATTCTGTACAATTAACTGCTGCACCAAGCTCCAGACTAAAGTGCCATTACATAGATTCCAGCTCTCTTCAGGTGTTATGAATCTGAGTACTCTAACTAGAAGACCAGTTGTGGAGAGAGCTGGTGCTGGGGCCAGTAATCTTAAAGGCTGAGCCCAGACTTTGGAAAAGTTTGAGCTCTTAATTAGACTAAATTAATCAACTGTCTTCCAGAGTTCCCAATTCGCAATAACAACATAATTATTTGTTTTGAAATTCAATCATATGATACACAATTTTGCCATGCCTTTAGGATTATCGTTCTAGGAAGGCATTTATTCATTTAGATTTCATTCGTTCATTTAGCTCAGGTTTAAATAGTTTGAATGTGTATTGAGAAAATATTAGTTGTAGCTGGGATGTCTACTTAAACTCATGTTTTGTTTTTCATCATATGATTTCTTCTTGGCAGTGAACTTTTTTTTTTAATCAAAGCTAGTGCAAGGCAATGTGGCCAATGATTGGCCCATCCCCATTACATACAAAGAGAGAAATAAAGGATCAAGAGTACAGAAAGAAAATCAAGGTTAGACATGTATGGTGGGTGAGAAACCTGTCAATCATCTAGCCTAGTGTTGCATAGTTTTACTTGCTCAGGAAGAACTCTTTCCCAGCCCCTGCGCTTAAGATCTTTTATCTGAAGATATATGATATAGGATGGGGCACCTTTTGCACATAAAACATTTTCTGTACTTCTGAGCTTACAACTTCTGTTCAAGTATTTATCAGTTTTCCTACCACAAAAATATTTTGTTTCTTTTCCCTTTCTGTTCCGAGAGAGGTGGTATTACAGTTAGATTCTTAACTTGATTCCCTAAGTCTTTTCAATGCAAATGAATTTTTCACCATGTGTAGATAGAAGATATGTCAATGTTCCAGTGGTTTCTTGCTAATGTATATGTGACATGAGGGAAGGGGGCACATTATACAGTAGATGTGTGTTGCTCTTTATCTTCCTCTCTTTGGAAAAAAAAAAGGATGAGGAAAACCTCCTTATTTTACTCTTAAATGATGATGAACAGATCAATTATTTTATATCAGATCTAGATAAATATTTAATACAGAAACTTCTTGTATTTGCCGTAGTGGCCCAAAGAACTGGACATAAATATGTCTCATAAAATGTAGTAGTTTGTGTTTGAAATCATCTATGATAAACCACAATACTATATTCCTTTTATGCTATATCTGCCACTGAATGGTGTTTATTCCTATTTTATGATATCTAAAGATTTCTGGCAAATAGAACTTGACTTGATTTGTTTTCTTGTTATCGCTGTTTCATTTGAGCTTATATCTATCTTAGAGGTTCAGGGACCATTAAAATGCGACATGAAAATAAATATACAGAAAAAGAAAGAAACAACATTGTGTGTGTATGTATATATTATATACACACACACACACACAATGTTGTTTCTTTCTTTTTCTGTATGTTTATTTTCATGTCGCATTTTAATGGTCCCTGAACCTCTAAGATATATATATATATATGAAGAAAGGAACATTATAATTAAAAAGAACATTGAATTAATTAGTAAGGAAATCAAAGATGACACTAACCAGAAAAGAAGGTCATTTAGCATCTAGCCTGAAAAATACAAATGGAGATGTGTACAAGGTTGCCTTTCCATTCCTTTCTTCCTTAGAAAAGATAAAATATTAGGCAGCATCCTTAATATCACATCATTCCAGGAGCCCCTTCATTTCAAGTAATTTCCAGGCGCTCGTTGTGGGCATTATTTGTTTACATGCACACTGGAAAGTGCCAGCTATTAAACTGTGTGCTTCATTTTGATATAAGTAGGAAATTTTTGAGTTGGATGGAGAAACCAAGAGGTAGGCTCCTTAAAATAAAGCTTTTGGGGAAGAATTATTTTATTTTATTATTTTTGGTGCTGGTAACATGAAATAGACAAAATTTTAAAAGGCAATGTATTTTTTTTTTTTTTGCAAGAGTCTTAAGTCTCTGTACCACTAAACTAGTGAAGAACATTCCTGTGGGATCCTGTTTATCAAAGTGAATATATAAATGTATGTTGGCAACCCATGAACAATTCCATGAACCCTTGTTTTCACAATAGCAATCTTGTCCTTCATCTGTGACTAAATTTACTGCGTTGTGTACTTACCAGCATGTATGAACTAAGCGATCATGATCTTCTAGCTTGCTCCAAATTTACAAAACTGATTAGATCAAGCATGGTGGGCCAATCTGAAGGTAGAAGTATGAAGTGTGCGTATATCTGCCTGTTTGTCTGTGTATGCTGAGAGTCTACAATATAGCATTTTTCTGTAAGACATAAGGATCTAAATCCAGTTGCTAATCTCAACTGGAGCAGATCTAGGGACAGAGGTACAACCAGTCCGGATTGTTGGGGTAGAGGGGCAAAATGAAGTAATTTCTGCCTCGAGTAAGAATTCTGCTCCCCCATGAAATTTTCCTTCAGCCCCCAAATTTTTAGCACTGCAGTAGCTTAAAACCTCAGTTGAGCATTTAGAAATATGTTCAGGCTTCCAAAGGAAATGACCAGGCAAAGTAACCAAGGAAATGCCAAGACAGCAAATGTATGTGTTCTAGCTGTAAATGATTCTCTCTCTCTCTCTCTCCTTCTTTCTCTCTCAATTTCTCCCCCCCAACCTCCACATTGCTAGAAGTTGGAGACTAAAGGAAAATAATATTTGGGTGGCAGAATTTGTATTTTTTTTTTGCAGGGCCTTCCTCTCACTTTGACTCCCCCATATCTATGCTCCAGCCCCTTACATGCACTGAGTTAAGACTAACCAACCAGTTCATTAAACAGAAGTGTTATGTTCCCTTTATTATCACAATTTCCTCAAACTAATGTATTTTAATGCTTAAAGTACATATAAACAATAAGATCAAGGTACAGCACATCCCAAGAAAGTAGCCTTCTGTCACACCAACTTAAAAAAAACCAAAGCTATGCTTCAATGAAAACATCTTTGGCCACCTGTGAAAAGTGATCACCAAGGGAGCTCATCTTGCTTTCTGTGGGAGGGAGTTCCACAGAGATGGACCAGCCACTGAGAATGCTTTCTCTAGTCTTTATCAATGTTGCTGGGATATGCATCCCCATTCCATGATATGGTTTAATCAGCAAATATTTAATTGGCATAAGATATAAATTATACACTGCTATGGCTAGAATGCCATGCTGGTGAAAGAGGAATGACTGAACATATGTGATGCAAAAGCAGGTCAGATGGGCCCTGAGGGCATGTCCAGGTCATAGTTAGGGAAACTCCAGTGATAATGGATTTTCAAATGTCCCTCAACAACCCAATCTTTAGAAACAATAGCACCTCAAACTGCCTCCACAGAGCAACCAATTGTCTTTGATTTTCTTCCTCTGCCTGCTGAAACTCCCCTTTTGTTTCATCACCTGTCCCACCATTAAGGAACTATCATGATTCCCATCAGTCTTTTGTTACCTAATACTAAAGTAATTAGTGTGTTCCAAACCCCATTGTCGACTCTATCAGAGAGCCAGTAACACCTTCCCCCTCAGGGTGGAAAAAGAATATTTAACTCCTGGCTCTGAGCCCGATAGCTCATAGTATTCTGGACACAGGCTGTCACTCTGTTGCTCCCAATTCTCATTCTTGTACTACTCTTGGATCCTAATCTGAGCTACATTGCTTGTCTCTCCTCTCCAGATTGATAAGTACCACTCACTTTGCCCTAACTTCTCACTATCCAATTTTTCCTCCCTTCTTCTTCAGTTAGCCTTGTGTGATTGTGAGACTGCTTGGATCTTGTGTGCATGTGATTGTTAATTCCCACAATAAAACAAATATTATTCGAATCTCCAGCTAGTGTTCTTACATTACATTACATTACTACTATATACAGAGGTGTAAAAGATCCTGCTAGGTTACCACCCTCTTATAGGTCTCCCCTTTGAGCTAATATTTCCCAGCATTTTGTGGAGGCACTGGCATCACAGGTGGATTTCTGAGTTACCCACCTTTTGGGGTAACATCAAATGAACATGTGATAATGTTTGGACACAGAAAAAAGCCCTCCCCAAAAGATCTTAATGTTCAGATAGACAGGGAGATATAGGGTCTTTCCGCACTACATTGTATTATTCCACGTTCAATATTCTACGGAATCCTGGGGCTTGCAATTTAGAATGTGTCATTTAGAATTCTCAGCCAAAGAGCTCTTTGGCTTTAGTAAACTACAAAACCCAGAATTCCACAAGATGTTGAAAGTGGAATCATAGCACTATTATACCATTGTACGTACGGAAAGGCCCAAAGTCTTGCAGACAGGCTGGACTTAAGTTATGAAGGGTTTTGTGGGTCATGATCAGCACTTCAAATTGTGATCAGAAATGGATCAATACCCAGTAAACGTGTTTCAGCAAGGGAGTTGTATGTTCCCTAAAATTAGCACCTGTCAGCAATCTTGCCACAGGATTTTGGACCAGCCAAAGTTTCCAAGTAGTTCCCAAACAGAGCCCCACATAGAGTGTATGCTATAATAGTCCAGACAGGATGTAATCAAAGCATATGTTACCATGGTCAGGTCTGGCATCTCCAGGCTTGGGTGCAGGTGATGTGCTAGTTTCAACTGTGTAAATCTACCTGGACACCCAGCATCAGGGTTGAAGTCAGAAATACACTTACCATATTTGCTGGTGTATTAGACGCACTGGTGTATAAGACACACTCCATTTTCAGACCTTATTTTTTAGGAAAAAAATGTTTAGTACCTGGCTCATGCAAAATACATAGGAAGGGGGAGAGTGAAAGGAGATGTGGCACAAGGATTCTCCCTTTCCCTATTTTCCTTTTGAGGATTCCCCTTGGGCAAATCCCATTCTCTTAGCCTCAGAGGCAAGCCATGACATCCCCCCACTTGAACAAATCTTACCAGGAAAACTCCTCCATAAACTGGAGCTGAGTTGCAGGCACTTAAGGAAAGCAACTGGGAAGGGGGAATGAAAACAGGAGTTGCTGAGTCCTGTGCAGAAAAGAGGAAGGCAGCAAAAAGATGGGACTCAAAGCACCTGGAGGCTGTTCCTCTTCCTTCCCCCTCTTCTTGACTCATTTCTTCCTCCACCCCCCTAGCAGGTGGTGGAGGCTGGGGTAGAAATCAGGAACAAGTATCTCCTCCAGAAGAAACCAATCCTCCTATTCAGGCTGGGAGTTAAGAAAGTGTACCTCCATCCCACTCCGTTCTCCCTACCCCAGAGACAGAAACCAACAGGGTTTTGCAGGTTGTGCTGAGCAGGAGTCAACCAACTATAGGAGAGGGGAAAACTGGGAAAATGCCCTGTGCCACAGCATAGGCAATTCCTTACTCCCCCTGTCCCACAGTTGGTTGGCTCGAAATATTCAGGATTCATGAGATTCGTGGATTCCCAGAACCTTCCATGGATTCGGATCTGGATTTGGATTTGGAAAATTCTGGATTCATCCCATCCCTACATAAAATCCCAACAGAGCACTCCCAACAGAGCATCACCAGCATAAATGTTGAAGCCCTTCAGTGCAAGAAACTGAGTGGACTCTAACATCACTGTCAAGATGAACTTAGACAGCTCAGAAGGAGACACTGTTGGGCAGCATGGTGGAACACCTACAGTATTACCAATAAAATTCCGATTTTTTCCAGGCCACCCACCTTCAAATGTACACACTCACTCCCAACAGACTGTGAGATGGGGCACCTGGTGAGAGATATGGAATTGGAATAGACCATTGCAACTCCACCTCTCCATCACCACCAGGCCTCACCTGCCCAAAGAACCCAGGTAAATCTGGGAAAGGTTAACACCTCTAGCTTCATCCAGCCAGGTCATTGTAATAAATATCAAGTTGGCATACTTGTCTACAGTGGGGCCCTGGATCATTGGTGTTTTTCAGTTTATTCATCTGAAACCAAGCAGCAGTATTTTCAGTATGGAGCTTATTGCCAAGGTTATCCAGACTATTTGTTGAGCATATTTTGGGGACAATGAACACCCTTTGACTCTTCCTTCTCTCATGATGATAACACTGTCTCAGGGTAAGGCATGAGATAGTGATATTATTTCTATATACCATTGCTACACGTTGAAAGGAAACAAGACATAATTTTAGTAAAATATTTTTCTGCCCTCACTGTTATTATGAGGGTTTTTTTTATTATAATAATTATCATAAGGAAACTTACTACAATGGATTTTTTCTAGAAATGATATATTTGAAATGTGCTGGACATTTCTCAGTAATTTGATTGGATGTTTATGAGAAATTACATAACTTTTGTTCAACTACAACATTTTAGGTTATGATATTTACAGTGGTGCAATGGAACCCCATTTCTATAAGTTAAAGGGGTACATTAGGTGATACCTGAGACCATCTATTTGTTTCTTGCAAATCACTATAGAAATGTTGCCTAATATGTTAGCATCTGAATATTAGGCCATTTCCGCACTAGCCTGTTATAGCACGATGATTCCACTTTCAACATCCTCTGGAATCCTGGGGTTTGCAGTTTCGGGAGGGGCAAGCCGGCCCCTCCCGAAACTGTAAACCCCAGGATTCCAGAGGATGTTGAAAGTGGAATCATCGTGCTATAACGGCTAGTACGGAAATGGCCTCAGTGACAAAAAAATAGACCATTTCAGTTGTCTCATTATTATTATTTTTTAAAAAAACTCCATTTCCCCACTCCCCTCATCAAATTAAAATGTGATTTGAGAGGTTTTCAGTGTTGCTGTTCTTTCTTTGCATAATTTAGCCTCAGATAATGTTGATAGCAGAAAGAAAATACAAAGCTAACTTCAGTGCAAGCAAAGCAGGTAATCCTGCCATTCTTCCTCTTCTGAACTGAGTGAAGTGCAGTCTGATGGAAAGGACAAACTGATATTACTGTCTGATATTATTACTACAGGAAAGTGTCTCTCCCTCCCACTCTCAGTAATTAAAAAGCTGTCAGCCCTTTGCAGTTCTCAACTGCATTTCTGAGAGGGTTGGTAAATCTCAGACCTTTAAAATAAGCCCAGTCCTCAACTGCCATTTTGACAAATCTTTGAATGGCATTGCCCAAAGGAAGAAAGGAATTGATATTTTTAGAAGAGGGACTGGACAAGAAATTTTATGAGGATTGATTGGTTTTAAAGTATGCTATACTTCATTCTCCCACATCCTTTAAAGTTAAGAGTGAAGGAAGTTTACTGAGTTGCCCTGGTTGATGTCTTCTGACTGAGTGCTTGGAGGAGATAATAGCCTAGGTGAAGAAAAATAAATTGAAACTGAATCCAGGCAAGACAGAGGTGCTTACTATTAAGAGTCTTAATCTCGGATTTGAGGTGTGTCAACCAGTTGTAGATGGAGTCACAGTTCCCCTGAAAGGCAGTGTTCATAGCTTGGGAGTGTTCCTCGATCCATTCCTCCAAATGTTAGCTCAGATAGATGTGCATGCGCTGATAACCTCAAAGCTGGACTTCTACCATGTGCTATATACTGGTCTACCTTTGTACCAAGTTTGGGAACTCCAGCTGTTCCAAAATATGCAGACTGGTTACAGGTACATCAAGGAGTAGTATATCACACCAATATTAAAATGGGGACTATCTACTTAAACCATCCAGGAGTAGACTAGCAATGGTGACCCAAGAGGACCTTTTTGTTGGCCACCCCTACAGTACTGAATGACCTGCTGGAAGAGATTCAACAGCTAAAGATGCTGTCTGAATTTTAAAAAGCACTAAAGACCCATGTCTTCCAGGAGGCCTACCCAGTCAATTCTAAACTGTGAATTTTAAATTGGTATATTTTAAATGGCTTTTTGTGTTTTTAATTGTATATTAATCTGTGTTATTCCCTCCTTCATGCCTTGGGGAGAGACGGGTAAGAGATGATGATGATGATGATGATGATGATGATGATGAAGAAGAAAAATGGATATTGTTGTTGCTTGGAAGATGGACAAAGGAAGTGTGACCCTGTTGCCTCCAGAACATCTCAATACCCTTCTTTGTACCCTTCTTCTTTGACCATTACATTCTTCTGGATCGATGGAGTCACTTGGTATTACGCTAGTTGTGGTCTCTCCTTGCTGAAAATAACTCAGTCGGCGTGCAAGAGAATTCTTGTTCTATTCTGTGGTGTGTGTCTTTTGAAGAACCACTTGTCTCTATTCTAGCTTTCATCTCCCCAAACTGAAGATTCCAGGTTGAGGAAGGCTGTTCTGTTCTATCTCTCTTTCAGTACGTGTGTGAAGCTGCTGAAGGAATTCATCTGTATGTTTGGGCTAAACTGCCATTAGTTTGTGGATATTTTGGGATTTAGATATTTGATTATTTTATTCTTGCATGGAAAATCAAATAGCTTCAAAAGAATTTCTTCTTTAGTTTTTGATGAATTTTCATACTTCATGCCATTTTTGTGAAAAATCTGTACAATTCCTTGTGCAAAAATATTGTTTCGCACAAAAGCCTTGAGGAAAACAAAGTATCTTTTCACAGATATTTTTCTTTTTTTTTTTAAAAAAAAAGTCTCCAAATATGGAAAAACTTGCAATAATTGTCCGTTGTTCAATGGAGAATCTTTATGTGTTTCCGATTATTTCTTATTAAAGATGAGATTGTTTCCGTATATTCTTCACATTCAGCCCTCGTGTTTTTAACAAGCGATCTCAAGGAGGCTGTGGATGTCCTGAAGTCTGAAGTCTGTTTTGGATGGATAATCCCAACATGATGGGAAAACCTGCACATGTGAGGCACGTGGATTTTCAGCTGAACTTAAATGGTGTTGCAAACTTTCTAAAATAACATGTTCACTGTTTCAGAATATGGGCCAACCAGGATTCAGTTCAGTTCAGTTCAGTTCAAGTTCAGGTGATTGTGGCAAACAGCTGAGGCTGACATGCCAGCTGTGACCTTACCTAGATGTGATAAATCTCAGCTCAGTTCATTATGCTCTTGCTACGTTAAGAATGCTGCTATCAAAAATGCCCTGACTTTTTTCAGTGGACTCATATAGATTAATATCAGCACAGGGACAAAATAGAACCCTGAACTGCTGCACAGAGCAAAAGCCAAGATGTTCACTGGTAGTCCTTTGGCACTGGTTCTGTGAGTAGTTTAAACACTGTTTTCACTGGTACAAAAATGCTTCACTTCTCCTGAATTTTGTTTAAATTGTTGTTTTTAAATTCTGCACAGCACTTTGGGAAATTTTACTTCAAAGCAGCACATAAACTAAGCAGCTAATATGAACTGGAAGCTTGGGCTGGTATGGTTGTATATATGTATATAAAGTTTGGGCAGAAAACTGGGAGTGGATTGTCTAGTATTACTCTTATATGTTTTTTAGAAATTGCAGCTGTGTTACATAAAATGAGACATTTTTACCTCACTATTTTTCTGTTGTTGTGGACAATCAGTAAATGCATGGTATATCCTAGTCCAGACAGTTGCATGTTCCAATGCCTCCCACAGGCATTGTTAAAGAAGGTGTGTAAACCACATATGTAACAGATGGCCACTGTCTAAGTGATCTCGTTTATATTATATATACAAGTTATGTATGTATATATTTAATATTCTGGCTTTCTCTTTGGGGGCTGGTTTTTATCTGTTGCACATTGCTTTGAGGGCTTGACCAAAAGACAATAAACAAATATATCAATAGTTAAAAATCAATAGGTCACACTGAAATGGTATCCAGATGTTTGTATAGTTTTCTCTGATTAAATCTATTATTGGGATCACATGCATATATTTCTCTATTACTGCTTCATTTTGTTCCCACAATATGACTTTAGCTCAGGTGTTTTTGTTTGTTTGTTTGTTTTATTAAAATGAGTTGGCATAGGCTAATGAATTAGCATAGCATGCATTTGCAGGTTTAGTTGGTATCTCTGTTGACATGGAAAATAGAGTGTTGGCCTAGAAATGTTTGGAAGCACTAAGCCAATTCTTCTCAGTTGTATTAATTCAGTGTGGAGAAGTTGATATTTTTGTGTGACTTTCTAGTTGGTACAAAACACATGCACACTTCAAGACAAGTAGTGCTGTACTGATAAAACTGTAGAGAATTAGTCTTCCCTTCCATGCATTTGGAAATCTTCCTTCCACTTGTCATTCTAATTTTCTTCTTTCCGTGATAGAACTCGCCTTGGAGCACTGCACTCAGGATGATTTCAAGATAGCCATATTGTTGGCAGACACATAGTCTGACTTTATTGTGGCACTTCTGCTCTTGGTCTACCATCTGACCACCCCATCATTCACAATTCCCGCCCAATATTGCCTTGCTACAGTCAGAACACACATATTGTTCAATTCCAGAGCCCAACTCAACCTGCTGTCTCCCTGCCTTCTCTCAGACTCTTTCCTTACCTCTGGAGTGAGTGGTGGAGAGATGAAGTAGCAAAAGCCAAGAAATGCTGGAATGCATTCTTAAAATTGGAGAGCCATCTAACTGACTTTGCTTAACTTTCAAACAAAGGGTTGAGAACCCAACACTAAAGAAAATTTCCATTTTACACACAACTTTCATTCTTTGAAGAATTTTTAAAGCACTGTTGCTGTATCATCCCCAAGTTAAAAGCAACAAGAATAATGGTATCAGTAGAGGGTTTCCCATAACGGATGTTTCCTGCCTGGGTCATCAGTACAAAACTGGAAGTTTAGGATCTAGGCCTAACAGTGAAGCTCATTTTCCAAGAGTATAGCCACTGGGGATGTTTCGTCACTGGACCTTCTGAGAAGTAAATTACACTTTGGACCATGAAGTAAATTCAGGAGTGGATTGAAGTTGCAAAAAGTGTCAGTTAAACGAACAGCAATTTGAAACTTCTTAATCCCCAGTGGAAAAAAACAAAACAAATGGAAACGACAACAAGGCCAGACTGGGTGAGCCAAAATCCACATGCACAATATCTCACATTAATCACCGTTCTCTTAGTGACTGTATTTTGTTACAAAGCAATCCCATTATACAACAGTCAAAGATTACTTTTGCACAACATTGATTTAAAGCTTTTGCTTTTCTTTATTATTTTTTTTCAAAAACAAAACAAAACAAAAACCCCTCTTCTAATTATTTGGTTTTTTTTTCTACAGTAAGCAGTAAGCAGTTCTTTGCAGCCTTTCTTGATACATGACTTTTTATTTATCCTCAGTATTGTGTTCTTTTCTGGCAGACAAGAAGAAGATGTGCCACATTTTATCTCTAGATATAGAAAACAACAATAGAAGTGACATAAAAACCCAGCACATTTCCCCCCTCCCCAAGCCCAAAGTCCCCATGTGCAGACCATAAATTGCAGGAGTTTGTGCATTACTCAGGGATGTGAGTCTGATGTCAAAAGTGTTTTAATAGCCCTTGATTTACTTTCTTAAGTGCTTATTAGGATGATGGATGACAACATTTTGAAGCCAGTTCCAAGCCTGGGAGACACTTACTTTAGTCATTAGCCTTCCAATGTGTTTTCCCCCTAATAATTTGTGAACATGGAATGGGGAATATCTGAATGAATCATGCACTTCCTTTCAGTTATGTATATATATATTTGGTGTGCCTTAAATGATGCACCTTGCCTTTTGCACAATCACCTGAAAAACTATTGTAACTGCAGAAAGTATGACAAAAGAAAACTTGATCCAATAGAGCATAAGGTTCCACAAACATACTCTTTGGTACTCTGTAGCTCAAATGCACTGCTGAGCTGTATGAGCCTTTAAATCTCTAAAAATATTTATGATGAAACAGATGTGTAATAAAAGTTATACTCACAGCACAATGCTATACATACATTTGGTTAGATGTAATTCTGATTGAGTTAAATAGGATTAAATCTGAGCAAGTGGAGATAAGATTGTTGTATTAATAAGTAAACCATGAGATTGTCATCAAAATGCTTAATAATTAGGGCTCTAAGGATCCATACTTTGTATTTTACTTGATACTATATACGATTCTATTGTGCCCCAGGATACATTATGCAGCTTCTTTATATAACCCAAAGTGAATCACACTCAGGTATGCACAGCATAAATAGTAAATATTTTATGGAAACCATAACAGGAAAATGGTGGTGCTTGTTCCATTCTTAGACTTAGACTTAGCTCTGTGGCTATACCAGTCTGTATTTATTCAGCTCTCATATACACTTTCTTTCAGTGCTGCATGAAGTAACATGGAAGGAAGCAAGAGCTTCCTTGTTCATTGAAAATTATTGGGAATTCTTTGAAATGACCCAATGTGTGCTTCAGAATCCCTAAATCTACAATAAGTCAGGGCTTCCATATGATTCTGAATTGTAGAATCATAGAGTTGGAAGAGACCACAGGGACCATCCAGTCCAACCTCCTGCCATGCAGGAACACACATCAAAGCACTCCCAACAGATAGCCATCCAGCCTCTGCTCAAAAACCTCCAAAGAAGGAGACTCCACCACACTCTGAGGCAGCATATTCCGCTGCCAGACAGCTCTGACTGTTAGGAAGTTCTTCCTGAGGTTCAGGTAGAATCTCCTTTCCTGCAGCTTGAATCCATTGCTCCTTGTCCTAGTCTCTGGAGCAGCAGAAAACAAGCCAACTCCCTCCTCAAAATTACATCCCTTCAAATATTTAAACATGGCTATCATGTCCCCTCTTAACCTTCTCTTCAGACTAAACATATCCAGGTCCCTAAGCCACTCCTCATAGGGCATGACTTCCAGACCCTTCACCATTTTGGTTGCACTCTTCTGGATACATTCCAGCTTGTCGATATCCTTCTTGAATTGAGGTGCCCAGAACTGGACATAGTATTCCAAATGAGGTCTAACCAATGCAAAATAGAGTGGTGCCATTACCTCCTTTGATCTAGACACCATACTCCTGTTGATGCAACCAAGAATCACGTTGGCTTTCTTGGATGCCTCATCACACTGCGACTCATGTTCAGCTTGTGATCTACCAAGACTCCTGGATCCCTCTGCTTTTATAACATTTTACTCTGGTGAGGGCATGGGAGAGAGCCTTCTTGGTGGTTGTTCCTAGGCTATGGAAATGTCTTCCAAGGGAGCCCAAGTTGCCCAATCCTCTGCAATCCTTTTCCTGGTAGGCAAAGACATTCCTTTTTAAACAGGCCTTCAGCCTTTAACTAGTTGGGTAAGGGGGCTATTCTATGAGTTTACTGTTTGTATATGTAGTGAGTGTTTTATGTGTTTTCAGTTCCTTTAAATTAATATCTTAATGTCATGTTTTAATCAGATTATTTAATGGTTTAAAGTTTTTCTATTCCATACTATTTTAGCTATTTTGTTTGAATGTAGATTGTAAGTTGCCTTGAGTCCTATTTTGCAGTGATGTAGACTTGAGTTGATTGGCTCAGACTCAAGTCTGACAGCTCACTTCAATGACTTAATTTGGGCCATTTCCACACTACACTGTTATAGTGCTATTATTCCACTTTCAACATGTGGAGGAATCCTGAGGTTTGCAGTTTAGAGAGGGGCATTTAGAATTCTCAGCCAGAGAGGAATTTGATCTCAGTAAACGACAAACCTAGAATTCCACAGAATGTTGAAAGTGGAATATACTATAACAGTATAGTGCAGAAATGGCCTTGGACTCAACTTGGCAATAAATAATGCACTCAATCAACTAGTGACTTGTATATTTTTAATGATCAACTTTCTGGTCTTGATTCAGTAACATAACACATTCATCCAGAAACCTTAAAACTTTGAACAACGCTTCCATCTCTTTTTGCCTACTGGTCACATGAGGATCTGTTTCAAGTACAAAGTGTGGGTGCATTTCTTGGAGAGGAAGAGCAAATGGATTAGGCAGTGGGCTTGAGGTGGGATTGAATTCTGCTCAGCAGCTTGTCTCTGCTACATATCAGAGGAGCCTTCTAAAACTCTTCCTAAGAGTAGAAGGCAAGACTCACCCCCAGAGCACAGCGTGTGTTTCTCAGAGGGAAACAACGCGTGTGTAAGGCAATGGGCTTGAGGAGGAAGGAACTTTTCTTCTAAAGCTTTTCAAGCTTCAGTAACAGAGAGAACAGAGATCCTATATCTCACATCTAAAAAAGCCTCCAGCTTGGAGAATGGGGAATAAAAAGGATTCTAAGCTGCAGATGACAAGCTCACAAATGTGCGGGGCCTGACTCTGTTTAAATTGTTAAAACTGACTTTATTCTAATCTGTCTAGAAATTCTGGACAATAGGCTGGGGTATAAAGTTGGCTACCAGACTTGAGACTAGACTTGAAAGTATCTTGCAAGCCTCTTAGACTTGAAGGTAGAGACTTGAGATTTGGAGTAAAAGATTTACCTACATCACCGCTATTTTAGGAGAAAAGCAAGATCATATAAATACATACATAATAATAATAATTCAGTCTTGGGATTATACTGTTGTCTAAACCAAATGAAGAAAGGAAACAATACTATCAAAAGGGGCATTCAGTTACTGGAGCCATTTCCATCCTCCACTGTTATGGTGCTATTATTCTACTTTAAACGTCTTGTGGGGTTTGTTGTTTACTGAGGCCAAAGAGCAATCTGCTAGAATTCTAAATGCCCCTCCCTAAACTGAAAACCCCAGGAGTCCATAGGTGTTGAAAGTGGAATAACAACACTATAACAGTGGAGTGTAGAAACAGTCTTGGTCAAAGTGACCCCATTAATTTCATAAGGTTTTCAAAGGCAAGGAATACTCAGAGGTGGTTTTGCCAGTTCTTTCCTCAGAAATACAGCCTATAGCACCCAGTGTTTGTTGGCTGTTTCCCATCAAGGTACTAACTAGAGCTGACCCTTATTAACTTCCAATATCAGATTGGATCTGATGGCTTTAGAGTATTTAGGATCATTTTGGCTTTGGAAAAATAGACTGAAAATCACATGATTGCTCATTGGAAGAAAATTTTAAAAAATGTATTTATTGCTGAAATATCTTTGCTGAGAGCCTCAGAGGTATATGAAACCAAATAGTGTGTGGGTCTATATGCCTATGCATACAAGGAAAAAGACAGACGGAGTAATTATATGCTGGGTATACATTACTTCCTGAGCTACCATTGCACAATTGGCAGCTACTAGTCTGGGATGTGTTTCCTCACCAGATGTATCACCCAGGCTGTGTTGACTCAGATAACTGCCTCTCTTGGAAAAATAAAATAAACTATGTTTAGAAGCAAATAAATCTTTATGTTTCTCTGGATTTTATGGCATCATAGCTTGAAATCATTTGAATCTGGCTTCTTCTTCTTCTTCTTCTTTTTTTTTTTTTTAAAAACTATACTGCCCTGAATAACATTGATTTTGCTAATAAAGAGGTCTTCCTTTTAGAACCAATGTCATTTTAATGAGTATTCAGGTCTTTTATTTTACTAGAGGGCATAAAAGCACCTGCTGGGGCTTGGACCTGAGATAAATGCATGCATAGCCTTTGGAATTGCCAATGCAACTGCTTCAGGCAATAAACAACTGATGCAAGGGCTGAAGCAGCAAAAAATAACAATGCATGAGTGGAAATGGAAATGAGGTCAAGCAACATGTGTCATAGGCTACAGTAATATTGCTTAGAAACAATGTTTTGTCTTTACTTGTTTTCTCCATTTGTACAGTAAGTGAACCCTCTCTGTAGTTGGTAGAACATAAGAAACATTAACATTTCATAATAGAGTATTCCAATTAAATCTTAGCCTTACCAAACTTACAATTGGTCTAACTGTATTTTCGAGATTAGTGGGAACTAAAAGCTAGTGGTTCAGCTTTCCAGCTTTTAGATAAATAAATTAAAATTAAAAAAAAGGGGGGCAGCTTCTAGTCCTTGTAGAACCTGAGACATCAGACAAATATTTTATTCATAATTCTGTTGATTCCTCTTTTATGAAATGACTCAGCTGCCACATATCAGTGTGCTCAGCCAATGAGTGAAATCACAGCTGTGCCTGATATTGACTGGCAGCTCTAGCCTTTTAGACAAGCATGAAGGCCATTTCCACCCTCTACTGTAATAGTGTTGTTATTCCACTTTCAACATCCTACAGAATCCTAAGATTTGCAGTTTAGGGAGGGATATTTAGAATTCTCAGCCAGAGAGCTCTTGGGCTTCGGTAAACCGCAGAATTCCGCAGGATTTTGAAAGTGAAATAATAGCATTATAACTAGGGTGTAGGTTGGAAATGGCCAAAGCAACCATATCTGAACAGAAGGAAATTCCTAGTTCATTTGAGCAGCCCAATTTCAGTTCTGTTCTTGTGTAGCTGTGAGTCAATACTTAGAGTAGGCAGATCACTGCAAATCACCATAGTCTTGATCTTGCCTTGATATTCTTTATGCTTAGAGGTCCCACATCAACCTTGACTTCAGTCCCCAACTTCTCTTGGGGCCCTTTCACAGTATAAAATTATATCAGTATGATTCCATTTTAGCTGCTGTGGCTGTATCCTGTGCAATCTTGGTGTTTATACTTTGGTACAGCTCTCTGGATGAGAATTCTAAATACCTCTGCTTCAACTGCAAATCCTAGGATTCCACAAAATGTTGTCACAGCAGCTTAAGTGGAATCATAACACTAAAATTCTACAGTGTGAAAAAGGTTCCAGGTTTGAAACTGCTTTCTTTATTAACTATATGAGATAAATTATTAGGATTGTTAAAAGACATCTTCCTATGATTCATGAACATCTCCTGATACCAATATGTGACAATACAACAGTGTTATCCATGTGATTTCCAGTATTATACCCCTTTTCAGATCTTATAAACCTGTGCAGACACCACACAAAAAAGTGTCTGTGTATGCAGTATCCTTGTCTGTGTGGATAAACAGCAAGGGAGGGATAATTGGATGCTACCTTAAAGCTGATAATTGAGTCCCTTCTGCCTGTCTAGTTGTATGAAAAAAGTCCAGATCTGCAGTAAGTCTGAACAGATTGGGATGGATTTGCTTCTGGACAGTTGGTCCATTGTTTTTGCTAATTTAGCCTGGAAAATTTTCACAAGCAAGCATTCTTATAGCCTGTGTTTGGGCCAAAAGCACTGGAATCTCCTTTATGTGAGATGCAGGCAGATGTATTTGATGTCCAAATACAAGCTATCCAAACCTGATGAGCCACAACAATATGGAAATAAATACCTGGCTCATTTTGTGTTAGAACAGAGCTCTTAGATTTTCAGCATCAGATGCAATGTGTTCCAAAGCTGGGAGCAATGTTGTTCTTGTTGTTGCTGCTATAATACTTAAGCATATCCTTATACTTTTTATAAGGGCAGTGGTCAATTCTTCATGGAAAAGATGCACTGGGGGGAAAAAACAGATTATTCAGTATGCACCTCAAACAATTCAGTAAAAGTTTCACACTGAAAAAAAGGAGATATTAAATATTGATAGATTAACCTAGGTAGACCTGTTGTAGCCCAAAAGAAACCAATGGCCTGCAGCCTGATTTAATTTGGATGTCATGGCTGTGGACAATGCAGGGTAGAGTTGGCAAAGAGAGTGAGGTGGCAGAAAGTGAAAAGGAAAAAAGAACCATTTGTGGCTAGGGATGAAAAGAATATTCAAAGACTTTGGGGGTGCAAAAAGGGGTTTTTCAATTGTCAAGAAACTACAGCTTCTGAATACTCCTGAAGTACCTTTTTAATTTTCCCCAAAGTTTCAGATACCCCTAGAGGATTGTGCCCTCAAACTCAGACACATTTTTCTTGCAACCCAACCATGCCAGCTCTCGGGAGGCAATGGGGCAGCTGAAGGTCATTGCTGGCTATGTTCTGTTTTCTGGTTAATGGTGATGCAGGGTACTTCTTGATGCACATGAAGCTGATGGGTACTTCTTCTACCATGTCAGAACAGGTATACACACTGTCTTAAAAGGTACACACACCCGCTTACATCAGTGTATGTTGCCTGTAGGATTCCAGCCTCTGTATAAAATACTGGAGTAATGGATTTTAAAAAAAGATTTTGCATTGATTGGGAAAAAAAATAACAGTATGTGCAAATGAAAGGAGAGAAAAGTGGGATATATTTGTCAGATACTGGATATCCTTTATTAATTTTTGTCAAACACCTACTTCCAAATGTGTATTTTCCCCCTTCTCTTTTCTTTTAAACCATGATACAGCTGTTTATTTGATCTTGTAAATTCTGAGTAGCTTTCATTTTTGAACCTTGAGCATAATTTATGTAGAATGAATGCACAAATAAGCAAAATCAATTGGATTTGCCTTATTTTTTTTAATATTTAGCCTGTTCTTTGCTATTTGCTTAACATCCTGCCAGATCATCAGATCAGTATGGTACCTAAGAACACTGTAGCCCATTCTAATATAACAGTATGTGCTTTGTTCCTTCTCACTGGTTGTATTGGTATGAAATTGTTGCTGTTGTTAGTGTTGGTGGTGATTTTGTGTGTGTGTGTGTGTGTGTGTGAGTGTGTGTGTGTGTGTGTGTGAGAGAGAGAGAGAAATTTCATACCAAGAGTCATAACAGCATCTTAAGAA
This sequence comes from Ctenosaura bakeri, assembly GCA_948474755.1. Classification (NCBI taxonomy): domain Eukaryota; kingdom Metazoa; phylum Chordata; class Lepidosauria; order Squamata; family Iguanidae; genus Ctenosaura; species Ctenosaura bakeri. Next base: position 72,368 of record CAOLHI010000883.1, on the reverse strand, counting down.
GAAAAAAACAACCTGTTTTGCTGAATCACACTTGAAAGATTCACCTAAACAATATTCTGTCTCTATAGGTAGAGGTTAAGATGCTCCTAGGAAGGTTGACTACAGGATGTGATAGAGATACTCCTTCCCTTTTCTCTCTCTTCAGCATCCGGTACTCAGAAATATACTGCCTTTGAATATAGCAATTCCAGTTTTAGCTTCCATGGCTACTAGCCAATGATAGATGTAGCCTCCATTAATTTGTCTAATACATTTAAAACACATCTCAGCTAATGACCAATAAGACATTTGGTGGCAATCAATTTTATAATGCTCTATTGTGCTTGTCTTGAAACTATTCCAATCAGCTTCACTGGTGTCCAATCTCTAAGATCTGAAGAGAGAATAATTTATTTCTATCCACTCTTTTGTTCAGAAATCTTGAGAAACTTGGCATATTTCATTTCTTCTTTTTTCTTCAGCCTAAATAACCTCAAAATTGGGATCATAGAGAGGATGCTCCCCTTTTCATGTCGTATTGTGCTTCAGTAAACAATTCCATATGTCTTCATCTTGGCTTCTTATGTTTTACGGCGCAACTGAGGTATCCCAGATTTCAAAGTTGGCCCTGAAAATAGTTTCGTGGTTTGGGAAAGAACTGATGTGCAAAAGATTCGTATAAATGGTTGTACAAGAGTCCCCATGTCAGTATAAACCTACTGGTGACATACTTTGTTTATATCTATCAATTATGCTGAAAATTCCATTATGGATGTTGTCACTGTGTTCCTAACTGCTCTTCCAAAGCCATCATCAGTGCTGCATAGTTGAATCTCTTTATCAGCATTTACATCTGAAGGGCTTGGATAAAAGCCCTTCGATGCCTGGGGACCTTAGCTTCAGAGTGACCTGTATATTATTTAATTCTGTTCACATCAAACTGCGGTAGATCCCTGTTTGCTCATTAATTAGCATTAAGGTCATGAGGAGAGTTAGCAGTTGCTTTGCCTCTCTTGTTGTTGAATGAATTAATTCAGTTATGGGAGGATATTTCAGTCCCAACTTAGCCAGAGTGCTAAGCTCAGGGGGCTATATGAAAGGCATGGTGTATCAAAGAATGGCAAGGTGGGAGAGGTCAGGACCAGAACAGATCTTATGAAACAAAACTGAAGCAGTTTGGATGATAATTTTGTAGGAGCAATGGGAATCACCCCTTCCCTCTTGCTCCCACTGCTCAAGGTCTGATCTCTCACTGGGGATTGGATAATTAGCCAGACAAAAAGGATGAAATCAGTAGTCTGCCTACCAAAAACGTTCACAGTGAGGGATATCAGAATATATTTGCACTTCTTGGAAAGAAAATTAATCAAAGAGAAACTTGGCATTGCTTCAGGGCAGGGGAATCACCTTTCTCATGTTCCCCACTCTAAGAAATCCATCTGAGTCCTGAAGCAGTTCTTAAGTATGTAGTTCGAGGGATAAGTTTTTTTTAAAGAATCATTTAAAAAATGTCAGATGTTATCATGGCACTAGACTAAAGGATAATTGGATAAGTACAGGAGTACACTATAGTAATGAGGAAACACTACTGGAAGCACAATGGCCTCTGCAAACTTTCTGCAACCAAAATACTGCAGGAAGCCCCTTACCTTGTTTTGTGTGTATGTGTGTGTGTGTCTATCACTCACATCACCTTTTGCCCAATATGAGATCCAGAACTTACAATATAGGTTATAACAAAATCCACTGCTAGATCCATTTCAGTCTGATTTCAGGCCAGAATATGAACAGCGATGGCTTTGGTTTGCCTTAGTAGACAACCTGCATCAGGAACTGGAGGAGTATGTCCTTGTTGGTTCTGCTGGACCTCTCACTGTCTGTCAGTACCATTGGCAGAAAAGAAGGAGACTAGGCTCCACATGCTTATAAATGGACCAAATTTTATTCTTTTAAAAAAGCTCAATGCATTTTGGCCTGTCTGTAAATTGCTTGGCCCTTCTTCAGGGACTTTATTAAAAATAAATACAATATTATTAATATTATATAAAAGAACAATACACATATGTAAAATTTGTCAAGTTCTTATAACAGAACATTATGCATATAACAAATCTTATACATACCATAAATCCAACAGAAATTTCTGGAGTTGCTGCTGCACTCTCCGTAAGAACCAGTTTGTTATGCAGCAAAAGAGACAAACTACACATTTTTCTTTGTAATTTTACAATTCCTCAGATGGCTGGAAGCATGCTGATTCATTATGCATGCTTCCAAGTATGTATTCCTGTCGATACCATTGACCATGGATTAATGATACTTATGGGTCATCTCACTGGGATGGGTCTTGGAGGTCATGTTCTATAGTGGCCCCATTCTTTCCTGAAGGGATGCTCTCCTAAGGTGGTGCTGAGGGATTCCTGTTAAACACCTTGGCCACTGCTATTTAGCATATACATGAAATTGCTGGAAGTTGTCCAGAGTTTTAGAGTTGGGGACACTAGTATGCTGATTATACCCATCCCTGTTATTCCTTTCCACTTAATTCCAGTGAAGCTGTCTCTGTGCTAAAACAGAGCTGTAATAGACTGAATGGAGGTGAACAAATTGAAGCTTGATCCAAACAAGGAAGAGGTGCTCCTGGTTGGTCAAAAGACAACTCTGGGAGGAGGGATTTTTAGATGAGGTTATGCTCCCCTGAACATTGAGGTTTGCATTTTGGGGGTATTCCTGGATCCAGCCTTGAGCCAGGTTTGTTGACAAGGAGTACATTTGCACAGTTAAAGCTAGTGTGCCAACTGCACTCATCCTTGGGGAGATGCCTTGGTTACATCTCATGTAGGCCATTTCCGCACTAGACTAGCGCTATTATTCCACTTGCAACATCCTATGGAATCCTGGGGTTTACAGTCTGGCCCCTCCCGAAACTGCAAACCCCAGGATTCCATAGCATGTTGCAAGTCGAATAATAGTGCTATAACAGTCTAGTGCGGAAATGACCGATTACTGTAATGCATTTTATGTTGGACTGCTTTTGAAAAATGCTCAGAACCAAAGAGCTACAGTCAGATTGCTAACTGAGGCTGGCCACAAGGACACACAATTTCCTTGTTGCAACAGCTCCACTGGCTCTTGGTCTGTTTCTAGGATCAATTCACACTGGTGGTAATACTCTATATTAGGGATGGGCCAACCAAATCCTCAAATCCTTGGCAAGGATTTGAGATTTGCAGATCCGAATCCCAAGGGCAAAATATGCAAACAGAATTTTTCAAATCCAAAAGTGCACACTGCCCCCCCATTCCCCACTCACATTCTAGCCCTCCATGCAGGAGCAGTGTGCTGTGCACACTAGAGCCTATGCTCATGTGAACACCCAGAATTGGGTCCTCAGGGGCAAATAGGGCCGGCCATGGCCATGTTCCTGCAAGCCCCAGGGCCTGCGCTTGCACGAGCACCTGGGATTGGGCCTGCAGGAGAGAATAGGGCTGGCCATGGCTGCACTCCTGCAAGCCCCAAGGACTGACCTTGCGCAAGCACCCAGTATCAGGTCCACAGGGGCAAGTAGGTTCCTGCATGCCCCAGAACCTGAGCTCACTGTGGCAGGGGTGTGAAAAGAGGGCCATTGCCCCTTCTCTGCACCTCCACCACTGCTGCCACCGGTGCCTTGCACGCAGCCTGCAGGGACATGCAGAGTGGATGATCACTTTTTAAACTCTTTTTAAAAAAGGATTCAAAAGATTTGAGATTCATGAGATTCATGGTTTCCCAGAACTTTCCAGGGATTCAGATCTGGATTCAGATTTAGAAAATTCTGGATTCGTCCCATCCCAACTCTATATGACCTTCTCTATATGGCTTCAGGCTGTTTGAAGGACTTTATCTCTCTTTTTGAGCCCATTAGACCTCTAAGATCTTCTGGAAAGATCCTTCTCTCTGTCCTACCACTTTCTCAGGTTCATTTGGTAGGAACAAGAAAGAGGGTCTTTCCATTGACTCAAAGTATGTATTTGGAAACTCCCTCTCTAGGAAGGCCAGAATGCTTCCATCCTTGTTCTGCTTCTATCAGCAAGTCAAAACATTATTATGCTGTCAGGATTTTAGAAACTAACTGAGGCTATCTTTTAATATTGCATAGTGAAATTTGTAACGTTTATATATAATCTTTTAATGAATTTTAATGTTTTCATATTTTTAATGTGTAATGTTAAAACTTTAATTGTTTCTGAAATAACTTTTATATTTCCACTTTTACTGGAGCTTTTGTATAGTTTTTAATCTGTGTTCTTTTTAAATGCATTGTTAGCTACCTTGAGTCCTCTTGTTGGGAGAAAGGTAGAATTTAAATGAAGAAAATGGATGAATGAATGAATAGCTAAAATAATATGTGATGCAAAAATTTTAAAAGCATTAAACTATCCATGCATTAAGAACATTAATTTAAACTGTTAAGCACTTAAAGTATTAAACTATCCACCCAATTAAAAATGCTTTAAGTACATATTACATATAATAAAAGCACACTGCAATGAACCTCCTTATACTCCAAACAGTTAAAGACTGAAGTCTTGTTTTAAAAGGAAGATCTTTGCCTGCTAGTGAAAAGACAAGAAGGAGGGGACCAAGCAAGCTTTCCTTAGGAGGACAATTCAATAGCCTAGGAGAGGCTATAAAGAAGGCTCTCTATGTCCAGATCAAATGAGCCTATGAGGATAGTATGACAGAGAGAAAGACTTATCCTAAATATCGAACATATTATATGGAGTGATAAAGGCTTTCAAATTTTACAAAAATAAGCATTAATACCTAAGTTAAAAGAGGCTGAAGTCAATGCCTTTGAGAAATGGGGGAGGGGCTGTAGAAGGCAACTTTCCCATAATTTTCTCTTTCAGGACTCAGTAGCTGTTGAGTTTGACAGTTTTATGTCCAGAAAAGGTCACACCATGGTGATGTTCTTAAAACTCTTCACTTTCACAAAGATAAAGCATTTGGGCTAGGAAAAAAAGATGGGAGAAATTCACACAGGTATGGGGATGGCAGTATGTTATATTTTCATTATATTCATCATGGCCTAATTCCAGCATACTGTGGTGATGAGTTTTGGGGTATCTCAGAAGAAGAGCCAGATATTGATGACAGGGAGATTCACAAGATATTTATATACAGAGAAGGGGAAAGTCTATGGAAGCTTGTCTGAAATTCCTCCAAGCAAGATTGCTATTATCAGAAGTTACCTTCATTGTGACCATTGTTTGCTCTCTTCTGCTTCAATATACCTTTGAATTCTGTATAAACCTTCTATGCACTCCTTGCTCTATATTTTGCACATACGCTTTCTTTTTGGCACTACAATTTATAAACTTCTCTCTTTGTGTGTGCATCCAATAGACATATGTATATTCCATGCATCTGAGTGCACAATAACATTTGTTATGCCACAAATAACATTGTGTTTATACTACAATAACATTCTGCTTCTTGAAGGTTCCACAGGTCCTCTGTGTTGTTTTAGATTTAGGAGGGGAAGCCCACACTGGTATCAGAAATAAATGTAAGGGAATCAATTAGGACTTGAGTGTTTAAAGCTGGATGGATAATTCTACAGTTGTTTTGGCAAGAGCATCTGGCACACTAGGAATTATAAGGTTCCCCTGAGTGCCCATTAATAACTCTGCATTTCCATTGAGAGAACAGGCAGGTGATACAAAAGTAGTTTGCACAGACCGTCAGTATTCCAAAATGAAATTAAAGCCATAATTTATGTATGCATTTGCCATGCATTTATAATCATTATAATACAAGTGCCTAAAAATGTGTTCTGGAACCCTCTGCTCAGTATGTCTTTCATTCATTTTCTCTTTCCTTCTAACACACACAGACAGACAGAGAAAGGTCTATATTTCCTTTTTCAAATCAGATATGACTATAGTTGAATCTGGAGATATTTAAAATCTCCACTGGTTTAGCTAACATGACCCTCTCAACGTGAATTGCTTTTAGAGACATGACGGTAAATATAGGGAAGGACTGAACATCAGGTAAAAAGGAAAGGTAGACAGACTTTCTAAATTTTGTAGCAGTCATTTGGATACACATTCTCTGCCCTGAGCAGACCCAAGAAAGGAGAAGATATGTATGCAAACCATTTATTTCAGTTAAAAATGTTTTACACAAAGAGAATCTAACTACTGCCATATAACCCTTAACAATTTCAATTAGAGTACCTGTAGTTCAATTTGCAGCTAGCTTAGCATTAATAAGTATTCCCTGTGTACATTTGGAGAGAACATAAGGGGAACATGTAATCCAGTTGCTGAAAATTTTCTCTTGACTCATGTAATTGTTTGTGAGTGTCATTTTGTATTAATCCCTATGAATCCTGTTCATCCATCCACCCATTTATCCATCCATCTGATGACATCCAACAAGATGGCATGTCATCCAAAAATTCAGCACATACACAGCCAATATTCCTGAGATTAGTTTCCACATCTAGATGGGATACAATTGATGGAACTGATTGATCTAAAGAAAACTGTGGCTCTGGCCAAATAATTAATAACAATCAAAGCGAGTATCATCAGAACATATAAACTTAACATTAAAGCATATTTGCCTAGTGAGGAGTTTCATGGTGATCAGTGACAGTTTTCACAAAAAACATTTAACATTTAAAAACAAAACAATCACCTTGAAAAATTCCACACCTGATATTAATTCTTCCAAGTTCTTCTGTATTTACTGCTAAAGTGGTATCCCATGATTTCATCAGAGCTGAGGGAACTGATTTCTAAAATGTCAAGACATCATCATCATTACCATCACTCCACCTTTCTCCAGTCTGGGATTGAAGGTGGCTCATACAAATTTAAAACAGATACCACAAAAGAAAAAAAATCTGTCTTCTACTATCTTCTACAAAAGTTTAAAATATAATGAAACTCTCTAATTAAACTATCAGTTGAACTAAAAGCAGTTAAAAACATGCCCATTAAAAAGAAAAACAAAATTGAGTGGGAAAATTCTGACACCTGGAGAAACTGAAATTCTTAATTCATAATGCAAACAAGCATTATTAATTATACAAATTCATCGGGAATGAAGGATGTAATTCTTCATCAATTTTCTTCTCAAATGAAGCGATAAATTATTTTAGAAATTTTCTCCTTTGAAATGCTATTTGCAGTTCAGGACTTATTCTGTACAAAATTTGAATGTGGTTGTTTTGCACAGAAAAGAACATTTTCTGTGCAGGAAGCAACATTTTGAGGAATTTCTTAAGCCTATTATCTTTTTAGAGAATAGGAAAGAGGATTTTCAAGACCAAAAGTATGGAACCAATCATTGTTTTGGTTTGTACAGTAAGAAGCCTTCGGTTTCAGTGCTTGGCATTAGCTAAATTTTTGTCAAAGAAGCCTAACTCTAGGACCTCTATTTCTCTTCCGTACTGATAAGGAAAAAATCCAGGAAACCACTAAACATTCCATTTTCATCTTGTCCTGTTGCAACTACCACTCTTCTTTCTTTAGTGTTAATCATACTTTTGTCATCAAGCTGCTCAATTGTATCTCTTAAAATGAGCTAATGGGGTGATGCACCAGAGGCCATGTCTCTCTCTGGATTTGGGCAATGATTCCCAGTATTCAAAAGCTCCTCTGCCTCTCATCAATAGCACTGTTTTATCTGACAGAAAGAGTGTGTTTTCACTGAAGACAAGTGGAACAAAATCTAATTTGTCTGGAATGGGACCCTCATGTGAAATGTTAAACTGACCTTTTCAAGAGAAATTTACTTGATAGTTCCATGTGAAGCCTCGGCTTTAAGCTAAACCTGTCACTGAGGCATGATTAAATCCCCTTAAATATACAGCAGTTGCACATATTATTAATGGAAATTGAAATCAGCCTAAATGGTAACCATAAATTTCAAAATGTGGGTGGAAGGGAAGGATGATATGAAGGTGAAGGTGCCTTTATACCCAAAGATTCATCTTATTGAATGGAAAACATTGGTCCCAAAACATAGGATAGCACATGTGGATTCCTGTAAATTGTTTTCTCTCTTTACTTTACCAAGGAACCCCATCTATGTTCCATTAAATTCTGATTAAATATGGGTACAGGAAAGTCAGGCAAGCTTTCATTTTGCTTAAGAATAGAAGAAAATTAGGTTAGGAAAACTGCTGGAATATGGTGGAATAACTAGCAAGCGTTAGTGTTCATTTCAGTTGAAAAATGTCCACATATAGAATTAGGCACCTGCATATTTAAAAGATTCAGAAACAGTTGCTTATTCTTATCTGCTTAGCAATTACTTTTTTAAATTAAACGCAGATGAGCCTAATGCTACGTGTATATTTCTTCACTCTTGGAACAGCACACATGTGTTTTGTGTACATATGACAATCTATGGGCTTTTTCGCACTTTGGGAAAAAACAGGGCAGTCTGTTACTCACAGGACTGGCATGCTCCCTCCGACGATCCACACTGATCCGGAGCAGTCTGTGCCGTGCTACACACTGCTCCGGGGATGAAAATGGAGGCTTCCAGTTGGTAGAGGCTCTCCACCAACCGAAGAAGCTCGCCAGCTGGAAGCCTGCCCCCGGAAGATCTGCAGCCTCGCGCTGGTGCGAGCCTGCAGATCTACACAGGAGTGCAGCAATGGACTGGGGCACGCCGGGCTATTGAAAGACCTGTTTTAAGTGGTCTTTCAATAGCATGGTGAACCACCAGTTCTGGTCATTCCGGAGCGGGCTGAAGTTCAAAACTACAGAAAGTAGTCTGGACCCAGTTCGCCCCCAACTGCAAACGTCCTCACTTGAGGACGTGCTGCCCCGTTTTAAAAACAAAATGCGGAAAAGGCCTATAACTTGTTTGTAAGGTCAAGATGTTTAACCAAACACTTTAGCAAAATATATTATTTCTTTGCTTATATCTTTATATCTACTACTAAGGAAATGTCTTGTCTTAGAGCACTGAGAACTGTACTGAGAATTATGGCCAAATGGTAAATGGATTTTGTCAAATGCCATTTATTTCTGCCGTGGAAGCTATGCCCAATTTTACTTGTACTCAATTATGTTCTGATGGCCTAAGAATAAGACACCATTTGATCTGTTACAGGCATTGAACTATTTTCGAAACATGGAACAGCTCATTTCAAAAATTTCAGGCTATAACTCCATGGCACGCAAACACCAGTGTATCAATTCATTAATAGACTGCTTGAACACTTCACCTTGGCCATAGCACACTGTTGTATTCTTGATACATAATCTGTGCTCTTGACCATTTTTCTTTAGCACATTTTTTGTCTTCAGGCCTCAGAAATGGTATTAATCTTCTGCTGTATGCTTTCATTTCATTTCCTGTAAAAATACATCTTCCACTGCTGGAATTGACCTCAGGTTAGGTGTCAAGGGAACAAATTACCCCTCCATATCCCAGGAGAAGCTATAAATAGACTACTATATAACCTAGTTGATCCCCCAAATATATCACAATAAATATACTGCTAATGACAAAAGGGGTTCAGATGTTTCACTGGTGGAGGGACTAAATTTTACAGATACAGAATATCCAGGGTACAAATTGATGCAATAATTTTTATAGGATAAATGTTAAAAAAAATGTATCCACATTCAGGAGCTTACTGGACTAAATGGAATCCACCAAAATCTAGTTTGTTATTATGATATCCCTCTTACCACAACTAAGTGACTTTAGATTTTTACAGAAGATAACAACAAGTATATCTGAAGCACATACAAATAAATACTACCTTCACCACATTATGGCATGCAACATTTAGTATTCACAGCAGCTTTGGATTTATTTCTATGTTTATTCATAGTAAGCTCTACTGAATTAAATGGGGCTTACTTTCAGGGAAACGGTATATCATTACAGCCTGACTTTATGAACACAATTGAAATTTTCAGTATGGATACATGTACTTATGAACATATTTTTTGCAGGCATCTTGCTTGAACTATGCATTTCTTGTATCAAAACAGTGGATCAGCTATTCGGTTCTCTAGGGTTTGAAAACTTACTGACAAAGGGCAAGGGTTAAGATCTTGAAAAATTTAGTGCCCTTGATTAGCACTAAATGAATTTCAATCAATTTTTGAAATCAATTAAATTGTATATAAGAACAAGTATTTTATTTTATTTTTTGTATATGCCATGGGTGAAGAATGTTATCCCCTCCACGTGCGCACACACACACACACCAAAAACTAGATGACAGTAGGTGGAAACTGTCTTCCAGACAGTTTCCTGGTTGGAGAAACCTCATGTAAAGAAACACCAGATCCCTCTGAATAGTTCTAAATGGAGAAAAATTCCTCGAGCTGGTGCCTCAGATAGGACAGCCAACCCCACCTCTACCTTCCCTCTTAGAAAAGATGCGGGACTGGCAATTCAGGTGGCATACCAATTGTCCTGCCGATTGGGAAGGTGATCACCATATAGAACAATCCCTCCTGTTATGTCCAATGATGAATGTTTCCTTTCCATGCTAGCCTGCAAAGGTTGAGTTTTCAGAGGAGGTGGGCCTGTCAAAGAATCTCCATTGGCTGTATTACATTCTTCCATGATCTGGTCATATTACTTGTTTGAGCTACAAATCCCCAGATCTTTCCATTAGCATGGCTAGTACTGGGAATTATAATAATAATGGAAAAGTAACTTTATCAAATTCTAGCAATTTGACCATGTGCTCTACAAAGAATCATGAAGAATCATATGTGGGACTAAAATCTGAGAGATTTGTATCTTTTGAGCAGTGATAGTTGATAGCTTTTATGTCACTCAGGGGCAGGGGGAATCCACTTTGAAATTTATTATGTACTTTAAAAATGCCAGCCAAGTTCTTTCGCTCTATCCCTAAAAGAGACTAGAAGTCTAGATTATAAGCTTGGGAGAGGATCCACTGTCCCACAGATATGACAGCCACCAGTTATAAAACACACAAATGTTTTAGTTGCCTGATTTAATCCCTTAGCAACTGAAACCTAAGTCTGTTTCCAGAACATTTGTGTGAAAAGAAGATAAGAAAACCCAGTTTGCAGTTTCCAGGTATTTTTACTATATATTTTGTTTGATAAAAGATATCAACTAGCCTCATCTGTTAAGTTGAATCTGGACAAAATTACTTCAGCCTTTCATAGTACTTGTTTGCTAGAAGTTCAGAGTGCTGTGGTTTTTAACCTTTGCTCATTTCATCTTTTTACAATGATGTTTATGGCACAACACTGTGACCTGCAGAAGTAACAGAGAAGATCAGATGCTCTCAACTCCCTTTGATAGACTGTGATGAGTGAAGAGGCTTGTCCCATTTGCTCCCAAATGCAAAAATCATTAGCCACCCAAGAAGATTGCATGAAATTTGCTTATGTGCATCAGTTGGAAGTCTAATAATATGTGGGTTCTTCTGTCTTTTGGTCCCCTAAACATAGCTCTTAATGTGATATACAGCAAGTTGATAAAAGAGACAAAACAAGAAAATGAACTCCTTAACATACAAGTGATTAGTGAATGGGTTGGACTGATGGAATTGCTTTTCACATTGCAAGGGAAGCCATATGTTGTGACAAAGAATCTCAAGCTATACTTTCCAGAAGCATGACATTTATGTACTTTTAGAAGCTTCTTTAGTTTTTAGCTAAGGAAAAAGTAAACAAGTGTCAAGCAATAGTTCTGAAGAAATTCAGGAGTCTTGAAACTGTGGTATGATGAGAATTTAAGCTGTGGCTCAGTAAAAAAGAACTTTGGTCCTGGGCAAGAACCCTGCAAGAGGTTTTTCATAGAAAGAGGTTTTCCTGCCCACAACAGTGCAATGCTTGAGTAGTCCCTTTTTCTTCCTGGATCTACAGCCCCTGGTAGGCTTCAAAATGGTGGAAAGCATAGCCTTTACTGGGGTACAAGTGTCCTCTAGAAAATTGCGTCTTACAGGATGGCTGCAAGTCCTTATCATGCTAACCTTTATATAAAAAAATGTTTAGGATTGGAGGGTTAATGTAAACTATACTGTTAATTCACTTGGTAATCTAATGTGAGATGCTAGAAATCTACCCACCAGAAACTTAGGCCCTTTCTGCAGCTTACTGTTGTCTCAACAGCATCGGTGATGATGGCAGCATTGGCTCTCTCAGGAGGGGAGTGCAATGGAGTGTTACCCTCTGCACCACCTTTCTCTGGGATCCAGGAAGTGCAGTGACCATGCTTCTTCCTGCTGGAGCACAGCCGGGTATTGCCCCAGGCTGCTCTGGGGCGAGATGGATGGGACCAGGACAACATCATGTATAAGCGTCATCCCAGCCCCATCCTTCTCCCGACCCCATGGCAAGTTGAGTGTGTCAAGTGGAAAGAGCCTTACTTTGTCTTTCCTATGCTCCCTCCATTTTTATTCCTGGTGGTGACATTGCGGTGAATAGGGAGGATGGATTGGGACCAGCACATGTGCTTTCTGGATATGAAAAACAATTCTAGAAAGCCTACAAACTTGACAGACTCAATGACGTCCTGAGACAGTTGTCTCCCTTTTGAGAGTCAGGAAACAGTGAGATTATCAACACCAGATGTGTGGAAATAACCAGGGAACCTACTGTTTGTTTGGCTTTGTCAAGTACTGTCTGGCACAGGCAGTGAAGAAGGTACAGATCGAAGTATGGTATGCACTGCATACTAGCCTATACTGAGCTAGCCTATATTACAAAGAGTTTTTCTAGTAGGGCTTTTCTTTCCTTCCTTCCTTCCTTCCTTCCTTCCTTTCCTTCCTTCCTTCCTTCCTTCCTTCTTTCTTTCTTTCTTTCTTTCTTTCTTTCTGGAGTAGAATAAGAAGAATGAAGTGAAGTACGGATGATAAACAGATTGCACAAGAGTTGCAAGACATTCAAGGGTGTAGCTTATGGGTTGCCATTGCCTCCAAGTAAGAATTCTGCCCCTGATAGAAATTTTTCTTCAGTTCTCACATTTCTGTTATCGCAATAATTCTGAGCATTCAGAAATGTAGCTTAGGAATCCAAAAAGAAGTGGCAGGCAAAATTACCAAGGGAATATCAACACAACAAAAGTTCTAGATATAAATGTCCAACTCTCTGCAATGTTAGAAGTTTGGAGACAAGGAAAATTTCATGGTGGGAGCAGAATTTTTATGGGGTGGCAATGCTTTTATTTTGTTTCCTCCTGGTAGCTACATACCTGACTTAGGTTCTGTTTGAAGGGTAACAACTTTCCCTGAACATTTTGTTACTGTATTCTCAAGTCAAAAATGCAGGGATCTTCAGCAAAGAAGTTTTCCTTGCTTGGTGTAGGAAGCAGCACATACTAGAACTACTCCTACCTGGGCCACTACAATTGCAGCAATGTGAACGTCCATAGGAAGGGGTGCTGAAGAGATATATAAAGTTTCAAATGATAGGAGATGTTCTTTTGTCGAGGATGTTTGTTTATTTTTTAATGAAACTTAAGGTAAAGTCAACACAAAAGAACACATGTAATAATGCAGCAAGAACTTTCTTCTCAGCTTAGAAGAAAGAATGTTTTCATTTTTTTTTAAAGAAAAGTCTTTTTTCCAAGGGATGAAGCTCAGTCATGTTATAGCCATGGCTGTATGAAGCCTATGCTCAAAAAGAATCCACACAGTGGTAATTAATAACCTTTAATTAATAATTAAATAATAAAATTAATTAAATAGAAATTAATAATCCTTGCAAAGGATTTTCAAGTCATCATTTCAAGCACTGTCATATGCTGGTACAGGGGCGGGCAAAAAGGAGCCTATAGACCATATGTGGCTTTTGGGACCATTTTTATTTCCCCAGTTTTGTTTTCCTTAAAATGCCTGTGTATTACCTCTAGGGGCAATTTTGCCATGTTTTGCCCCACTGGGCCATTTTAGGCCCAGCGGAGGCTGTCACTTCCTGTTGTTAAAAAAAAAGAAAAAAAAAGGCCTCTCCTGGGAGGAGGGCAAAAATGCCTCTAACCCACCAACAGATTTTTTGAGATATTTTGGGACATTTGAGAAGGGCAGTGGGGTGCAGCATTCCAAGGTCTCTTGCAGAACAATTCCAAACAGAGGGACAAAATTAAATTTCATTTGAGGTGTAACTCTTACATAGAAACCTCTGCAAAAGATCAGCAAATATTTGCCCAAACAGGGAATACACAATTTCTTGTTACTACCTGATACTACCAGGGTAACTTTAACAAATCACTCTGTGCACTGCAGGCTATCCTTGTTCACCTCCCACATTCTTACAGTCCACAACATGAGGCTTTGTTTTATTCATGGATTCAGCATATAGCTTGATCTCTACATGTAACATGCTGAGCTGCATCTAATAATCTATCCTCAAATTTGTTTCAGTTTTGAAATTAAATCTGGTTTAGTGCCTGGGTTTGCAAGGATATGGTCTTTAAGCCAGTTTCTCTTTACAGTAGTAATTGCCAGGGCTGTAGATTTTGTAAGGGCACCTAGCAAAATGGCACCCTTGAACTTGTCTCTTTGAAGATTCTGAAAGAGTTTTTCTGAAGTCTCTGAGCCAGCTTGCCTTTGAAGCCAATCTACTATATGTTCAAACAGGTGGGGAATAGCATCTGAATAAATGTAAAGGGCAAAGTCCAAGATGTGAAGGGGAGAAATAGCAGGTTATTGATCAGACCCCTTGAGTCAAAACACTGCCAGCTTTTTAAAAATAATGGCAAGGAAGCCTCACAGGTAAAAGATGTTCATGTCAGCTGGTTTACTTTACTTACCTGACTTGTAAAATGCTTTGCTTCCCTCATATTTGTTGTAGTTATACAGCAAATATTAGGCAAACAAAGCAGCTTAGCTTCCAAGTGCTTCTCTAGTTTGGGTGTATTAACTCCTGCCTCTCACTTACTTTTTCATTTTGCATTCCATTTATTGCAATTTTGTTACTGTAGCCTAAAATAGTTCCTGGTCTCTAAAAGTGCAGACCCATTAAATCAGTTGTTAACTGATTAGCCAACACTTAAGTAAATTCCACTGATTCAATGAGATTTAGGTTTTAATAACATAACCATTCCGAATTTTGATATATCAGAATGAAATTTAGTATACACTTTTAATTCTACATTTTAAGTTCCACTGCCAACTTGATTTCTCACACTCATTTCAATGGGAGGGAGGAAAGAAAACATGGAGGACAATACAGTGCGATATCTCCCTTGCAGACTGAGATGTCAGAATGCCAGTTGATATATATGTTCAAGATGGATATATGTGATGCAGTGGCAAGGAGTCAGTTTGACTGCGTAGCTCCTGAAGATTTTTGTAAATCGAAATTTTAGGCTTGTGCAAAATAAATAGGCATTTAGTGGTCTTGTGTGATTTTTTTTTTAAAAAAATCTTTTTTCTACCTTTTGCTGTCTACATTCTGGGCAACATCCAATGCCTGAACTTTCAGCTCAGTTGCTTGAGGTGGCCAGGAAAATTATAAAATGCAACATTGCCATTATATACATATTCAGCTTCAATGTACCCACTGACGTAGAGGGAGGTGGACCACATGAGACAATAGTATCACACAGAAGGTTTGTCAGACTCAGCCTCTGACTTTGAGCCTGCATCCAGCAACCAGGAGCCACTGGAATCAAGGATTCCTGAGCCATAACCTCAGGGACTGTAGAGCTCAAGTAGAATCCTCCTGGAGGGAAAAACTTGCTCACATCTAACAAAGACAACCATCACCACCATCTCAGCAGGGTGAATCTGGGAAACAGGGCTCACCTCCTTGAGTAGCTCCTTTAATATCTGGATAAGACTGAGAGCAAATCCATCATACCCCTGAAATGGAAATCATCCATTGTCCCAGGCTACCACAGTCAACATGCCCAGCAAGAGATCCTGCAAAGGGATTGGATGGCAGCCTCTTGGCCAGCCTTCTTGATGGGTCTTCATTCTCCTGCAAAAAGCAATCAGAACTTGGGCTGTATGAGGGCTCAATCTGCACCCAATGTTCAGTCCTTGTGTTAAAAAAAAATGCTCCTGTTCCTGTAACCATTGTTTCATGCTAAGTGAACTGTGACATGACTGGGTGTTGCTGCCGTGTTTTTCCTACCTCTTTCTTCAAAAATCAGCACAGATGCACGTGAGGATCATTTGGCCAGTGAGACAAAAAGGAAATTAGGAAGTACACAGTACTAATGCACCAGAAAGAGAGAAGTTGCTCATAATCAGATCTTAAAGTCTGAGACTCCATAGATACAGTAGTTCTGAGTTCAACAGCACAGACCATTGTTTTGGAGATTTGGAAGCTCTACTTGGTTTCATCCTTTTCTCTGGAAAAGAAACTTGATGGAGCATCTTGATTTTTACATGCCTTGTTGAAAAAAATATACCATTGGCAGTCAATAGGCAAGTCAGAAAATAAAAATTAGAAAAAAATCTGTGAACAATTTGTTATTACATTAGGCACTAAAACAAAAAAGAAGCTTACTGGTTTTCATGTTCATTTTCTGAATAGGTAGTAGGCTTCCAATGCCTTGCAGCTGAAGGCACCACATACTGTTTGATCTCAAGAGCTGAGCAGAGTAAGGCCTAGTTGGTACTTGGAAGGAAGATCTTCAGAAAATTTCAGGTGCTATAGGCTACCTTTAAATGAAGGCATTGAAAACTTCCTCTGAATAAATCTTGACAGGAAAACCCTATGGTAGGGTCCCTATAAGTCAGAGTTGACCTGCAGGCACATAAAGATAAGAAAGACACCTTCCACACACAAGAAACCTATACAGCTGATGATACTCCTTGACAATGGGCATTTTCTTAGACATTTTTTTATTTTGCACTGATAGATACAAGTCTTCCATTCTATCCACAGACCATATATATTTTCTGCACCTGAACTACATCTCTGTTATTGAAATTTCAGATTAATGCCGAAACAGGCTTTCAAATCTGCAAGAGCTCTGGTAAAACAAGAAAATTCACATAGGGTCTGAATTTTCAGATCAAACAGATAAATAACATGTCAGTAAGCAGCATGCTGAAACTGCATCCCAGCTGACAGCCCGTGTACAATGCTTAAGGGGGAAAAAAGACAACAATTTCTGTAAGGTTCATGTGTTCAGTGGATGCAGATTGGCTATTATCATTTTGAAATGCTGTGAAGAGCAAACTGAGATACAGCTCTGACAGTGGGTAGACTAATGGAATTTGGTGACTCTAAATAAAGTGTGTAAGTATTTTGTTATAATACTGTAATAGAAATTTCATTTGCCTGACAGGAGAAAAAGGGAGAAGAGAAAGGGGGAACTTTGTCATTGAAAAATAATGAAGTTATTTAAATGCCAAGATCTTTTTGGGGAAAACATTTTATAAAATGTAAATTAGCATGGGTATATATAACCATGTCTAAGCTAAATTTTTCTGGCAAGAGCTATGTGGGGGGATGGGAAGAGTGGTGTTGGTTTCTATGGTCAACTGTGATAAAAAACCCAAAAATGTTATTTTATTTTCATTGCTTTGGAAGAAACACCTCCCACCAAATAACACTAAATCATATGCTGACATGCTAAGGCTCTGGTTTAGATCTTGCAGTCCTTATATATTCTTTGGATTTGTATGTTGCTCTGTGTATAGCATTTTTAAATGAAATAAGTTGGTTGTCTCTTGATATGCTTGTAATAAAACCCCCATAAATGGATGAACCTAGAGAGGAAAAGATGCAAAATTATGACAGATGGGATTTTAAAATATTAATAGTAAAATGTACAGGCAATCCAATCATGTATCTCTTTATTCAAAAGTAAATATCATTGAGTTAAATAGTAGTACTCTCAAATAAGCATTACAACGAAGGAGGGCTACTGAGATCCTCTGCAAATCTTTGGATTACAACTATCATCAGCCCTAACTAGAATAGGCAATGCTGAGGTATTGGGAGTTACAGCTCGAAAACATCTGGAGGGAAACAGTTTGTCTGACTTCTGGTGTATAAGTTTGAAGATTTAGTTCTTCAGAATATACACAGTATTTGCTGAAGTCAAGGCAAATGATTCAACAGAAGTTATTATCTAGGGCCACTATCTCTCATTTCAGAATCTCTAGAATCTCTAGTGTTTCTTATGCTATCTGATGGGAGACTAGCATTTTCCCCTCAATGTGTGATGCCAGTGACTGGTACGATATTTGTGCCTATTGTATACAATTGTTTCTTTCTTTCCTGGAAACCCTCCAGAGACTGGCAGATGATAGCTCATGGTCTGGGATTCATGCAGCTTTGCGTAGCACTGCTCTAGACAATGGATGGTCAGCTGAGCTACAATTCACATAATATTGGCTATGTCACCTGTTAGCAATTTTTGGAGAGACACATTCTCTTTACATTTCAGATTGAAGTAGGAGGAAAGGAAACCTAGACCTACCTATTCATTCTTTATTTACCCTTCTTCTATTCCCTCACCTGGATTGCAAGGAACTACTCACATCAGGTAAAGAAGGGGCAGAAAGTAAGAGCATGGAAAGCAATGGTGAACTGGAGCTGTTGAGAGATAGTATTCCTACATTGCCATCTGCCAGTTGTTACAGGCTGAGTGCTAATGTGGGATATATTTTGCCAAATTTAAGCTCCTGAAGCAGAAATACTAAGGAAGTAAGTGTATCTGTTTAGAGTATAAAGTAGTAGCGTATATACCCTGCATTGCCCAGGATTTTATTTTGTCATAGGTAGTATTTGTTAGAAAGATTTGAGAACCTGTGTCTCTAATTTGCCAAACTGTCTTGTTTAGTACCAGTAACTTTTCTCCGTATTCCCCAGTCCACTCTGTTTTCAGAGTTGTTAACATTGAGAGGTTGGGTTCCTGAGGGAATACATTGCCCTCCTCCTTGCTGCTAGGCCACATCTCCATGGCAACTGGCCTATTCAAGACAGACACAGTTGACTGAGGCCCAAGAGCTCTCTGGCTGAAAATTCTAAAGGCCCATTTCTAAACAGCAAACCCCAGGATTCCATTGAATCTTCTTAGGCAGACAATCATATGAGGTCTTTGCCTGACACAGACAAAAAAAACTTTGACTTTTATATATTAGATGATGTCTCTGCATTGGATAGCAAATTGTTAGGACTGCAGGCTGCCAGCTAGTTCTGGGCATGAAGCCATTTAACTTAAAACAGAGGCATATGGTGAGAAAAGTTGGATAAAGAAATATTAAACAAATGATCAAGGTATAACAAAGTAACCAAAAAAGTTACTACATTGGTTACTTATATTTGATGGCTGATGCAATCTGATACTGTTATCTGTTGGCGAGCAGTCAGAACATGACTACTAACACTTCGAAGCAGTTGGTGCTCAAATGGCCTTACACTAATCTCATTTCCCATTGCAGGGGAAGATAATAGAGAAGATAAAAGATAATAGATAATATTGGCATTAATAGAGATTGGTGAGAACTGTCTCTGACTGGACAGAGGGAGGCTGGAGATAGAAATGAAAATCAGTTTTCAACATGGACATAACTGTCTACTATAGCTCACCTTTTACACCACTAATGTATTTCCTGTTTGGGAAATACCTCTAAAATGCTGTTTAGAAGGAGAATAAAAGAATCTGCTCTCCAATTATAAATAAAATGGGCTGTACTAACTATTAGGGATGGGACAAATCCAGAATTTTCCGAATCCAGATCCAAATCCATGGAACGTTCTGGGAATCCATGAATCTTGAATCTTAAATCCTTTTTCTAAAAAGGGTTTAAAAAGCAAGGGAAAGAAGGATAATCTTGGGCAAGACACACTCTCCCAGACTCAGCAAAAGCCTAGGCAAAGGCAAACCTCCCTCTGAAGAAATCTAGCCAGGACAATTGTCCTAGCTTTGCCTCAGGATCTCCCCAGATTGAAAATTATATGAAGGTCCTTTCTACACAGGCAGGAAAATGTGGATTAATCCCACATTTTCCTGCCAGTGTAAAAAGGGCCACATACTACAGTAGAGAGATAATCCAGGTCAAAACTGGCTTTTCTTTGCATAGCTCCTTCTGGCATCCTGGGGTTTGTAGTTTGATGATGCACTAGCACACTTTGGCAGAAAAGGCTGTGACACTTTGTAAAACCACAAACTCCAGAATTGTGTATGAAAGAGCTTTGCAACGGAGCTGTGCAAAGGAATCTTTCAACTGCCCTTGAAATTTCAAGAAGACAAAGGCCAATTAGGCCTTTGGCAGGCCCCGGAGGCACCAGTTTTTTAAAACAATTTTTCCTTTCTGCTACATGTTGTTTGTCATATGGCCCAGGACAAACCATGACAGACATTTCACTTCCCATCCTATTCTAGCTATAGGTTTACAACTAGGCACTGGTCTTGTGGAAGGAGGTACACTGGCCTACATATGGCACTCATTGGATGAGATTGTATGACCTTGCCCTCTGCCCCACTACTTCTGATAGGTATCAGACCCACTGATCTCAGCATTTCTACATGCCATTGATTTTCAGCAGAGAAAGTAGTGCTGAACTTAAATATGAAACGTTCAATTTAAATATCTTAGAATACAACCCCAGATGTAATTTCTGAAATTGTCAGCAAAGGCCATTATTACTCCAAGGGAAAAACTCACCTACTTGCCATCTTCTCTTGTATACCTGGTCTCCCAAATTTTCAGGTATCCTGGTCTCCCAGGTTTTCAGGCATCCTGGTCTCCAACAAACTATTTGATTGGTGGATTCAAAAGATTCCGTTTGCCTATTTTAGCACAGGGATTTGGATTTGTGAATCTCGAATCCTTGCTGAGGATTCAGGGATTTGTTGATTTATTTGATAGATAAATGCCTGTTATACATATAAAGGATGATGCAACTGTGAGCTGGTCGAAATCTTGTACCCACCGTATCCGAATGGGTTGGACATGGAGCAGGGATGAGCTCTGAAATCAGGTAGGAAGTGAGGCAATAGCACAGAATGCAAAGTATGCAATACAATAAAACAAACTAAAGAGTTTCTTTGGCCAAAGAATCCTGCTGATAATCAGAACTGCATTCAGTCCAACCTACTAGCAGTAGTGATCCAGAACGATACCTTTATTCTTCAAGTTTCATGTTTTTATACTGTTTTCTTGATTAGGAAAGCAGAATAAAACATACATCAGCAAGATTAGTATTTCACTTAAGACTACTTGTTATTTCTTTTCTAATTCTTCCGTCAGCTGTCTGGAAGAACAGAGCAGCGTGTAACTATCTGTAACTATCATAATGTTCACAAATAAGTCTGCCACTGATGTAACAAATGTACTCCTGATTTCAGCAATAATAGTTTCATACAGGAGTTAACAAAACAGAGGTTATTCATATAATTGGTCAATAGAAGCAGTTAATCAATATTCTTGTTAATCATACTAAGGAGAGGGCACTTGAGGATCTTCTAACATCCCTCATGTATATTTTAAGCCAACACAATGAGTTGCAATGCCTATTGACACACAGGAGATATAAAAAGGTTTGTTTTCTTAAAATATCCAACTGCTTCTTAGTAAACATTTGCTGTGAAGGAATATGATGCCACAGGTGTGATGTTTTACATGAAATATAAAGGTAATGAAAAGCTGTGTACCCAAATGATGAAAAGTCTATGCTGTTCCTTAAGGGGATTGTTTAAATGCATATTTACTATTATGCCCAGTTTAATAATAATAAAAAAGCCTAAAAGAATACCTCTCATTCACCCATATTAAGGAAGGCTTCTATTTTTCCCATATTAAAAATCCTGAGGTCCCAATATTTAAGACAGTTTAAGTGTTTTGTTGATGATAAGTCAATTATGCCCTTTATCATGAGTTGAGAGCTCAGGCTACCAGAAGGTGATGAGAGAAATCTCCAAACAGATTCAGATCAGTTGATAAATGGCAAAGAACCCACAGTCGTTCAGTCTTTCCTCTGCTAGGCCTTTTCATAAAAAGTAAAAATGTTTATTTTAAACATTGCAAATGAATACTGCAATGAGAGATTAATAATACCCACTATGTATGTTTTTAAAAATAATTAGACTAATTGTAAGCAACCGATCTTATTTATCATTTAAAAAGTCTTTTAAGTCTGTTATTTCTCTAAATATTTCTATTCTACCTCTGTGATGAAATCTCAGGGCAGTATATAATTAAACAATATAATCAATTTAAAACAATTCCAGATGAAAACAATAAAATAATTTAAATAGGATAATAGAATTTTAAACATATCATGAAGTTAAAATAGCAGAAATGGCTAAAACAGTTAAAGCTATTACATGTATGCTTAAAAAAAAAAAAGATTAGGTCCCAAAGACTTTAATTAAAAAGTCATGTTTTAACTTGGTGCCTAAAAGAAACCAGTGCTTTATGGCATATTATGTAGCAAATAAGGACCGGACATTACTCAAACTGAAGCACTCAAATCAAAGCTAAGGCAAAATATAAAATGAAAAAAGTGGGAAATTGGGGAGGGGAAGAGATTAATGCTACAGTCAACTTATGCACATGTTAACCTGGGAGTAAATCACAGTACATTCAGTGGCATTTACTTCTGAGAAGCAGTGAGAGTTGGTAGGTCTCATGTCTGTGGAGTGATGAACCTTCATTAGCCTGAACATGAGTCATTTTGCTGCCCCACCCGTGAAATGAAGAGACCACACAATAGGGCTTGGATTAAACAAGGGCAATTTTATTAAACTATTGCCTATTTAAACATGAACTTGAATTTAAACTTGGACTGTGAATTATGTGACATAAGGGGGGGAACAATACAACAGGAGTCGCTGGGGCAAGGGGCCACCCCCAGACCTCTCCCCCAGCTTCCCTTGGGCGAAATACCAGTTGTGACTTCAGCCAGTCCTTTTCTGGAAGGCAGGCCCAAATGCCCAGCCCACTTTGTCTCACAGCCCCTGAAGTAAAGCCCAAAAATTGTGGGCCTGCCCCACAGGTCAATTCCATCACTGTCTTCCCCCTGTGTATGGCGACAAGATGAGAGGGCTCCATCGTTGAGTACCTATGACACATCAAAGGGTTTCACAGGTACTCAACAAAGCGTTAAGACCCCTCCTTTACCTGCCGTTGTGAACCTATTTAAAGCATCTATTTAAGACATCACCCTAAGCAGCCAATTGTCCAATACACAGTGTAGGTGGGGGGGAGACCTAATGGGGGGGAAATTCCTACCCAGCCCAAAAACCACTAGGGCCAGCAAGCTTACACTGAAACCAAAGGCAGGAGAGGGGGTCATGTCAAAGGCAAAAAGAAGCCAAGGAGGGGGTACTGCGGCCTAAAAAGGGGACTCGCTCTGCCCCCTCCCAGCCTACTTTGTGACCACCAGTCACACAGTGAATGCATGGCCCTCCCATGTGGGAGGCCAGCAAAAGTGTCTGCCCTTCCCCAAGCTGCTATGCATTGCAATAGTCTCAACTTTCAAGTAACTCCAAGCTGCTGAACAGTGTAAGTGACATACAATGTCCTGGGAATGTTATTGCAGCATCTGAGTCTTGGATAATCTTGGTTCTCGTTTGCACCTGTGATGACTATGATAGTTTCACTCTTTAATTATGGTGTTAAAATGTAGAACATCTCACTGCTTTTGCAAAAGGAAAGGGGGAAATGGAATTTGCAGGGGGTATGAATGATGTGTGTGATTAATAGCTATTTAGGGGGAAATTATTAACAGCATAAAATTATTTAAAAAGCACAATGTATGCAGGTGTGTGCCTTTTAACAATGTAGGATAAAATTAACACAAGCCATTAAATGGATTATTGATCCTCTAACTGCTGGTATGTGTGTGTGTTTATCTTCAAAACACCTGATTTGTGAATCATCTCTATCATTTTTATGATTGAACCCAAAACACAACCTCCATTTTCAACTGCCTCATAATGATGTCTTGACAAAAAGTGAAAACAGCTTTTAAAATATTCACAGGGTAAAAGATATTGGCAATTCTGAATAGAAGATCACAAATGAAAAAAAGAGTAAACTGTATAGGAGGAAAATAAATTTTCAAAATTAATTTCAATGTTTTTACCATTATAATGGAAAATCTCTTCTTTCTTTTCTTTTTTTTTAAAGTTATGCCTCTGTAAATAGAGTATTAAGAGATCAAAACATGGGACAATATTTGTATGGGATAAGAAGCCATCCAGCTTTAAAAATAATAACTTCACAACCTACAAACATAGAATGGGGATTAGCTCCCCCGTTTTTTCCAGTCTTAAGTAGCTTGATTACTGGAGATGACATTTAAAGAATTTGAAGAAGATAAGAAGAACAAGATAAGGGAAACAACAAGAATCACTCCTTTTGTTATTGTGTGTCTTATCTTTGATAAAAAGAAGCATTGGAAATAAATATTCTAATATTAAAGTGGTTACCAGAGCAGTTCTTAAGAACTTGGATGAGATATAAATAGAAATTAATTCCAGACTGCTGGAATTTAGTCTTTAGTAATTTTGACATTAAGAGCCCGTGTAGTGTAGTGGTTTAAGCATTGGACTGCAACCATGAAGTTCAGTTCCCCATGTAGGCCATTTCCACACTAGACTGTTATAGCATTATTATTCCACTTTCAGCATCCTGTGGAATCCTGGGGTTTGCAGTTTCGGGAAGAGCCAGCTGGTCCCTCCTGAAACTGCAAATCCCAGGATTCCGTAGGATGTTGAAAGTGGAATAGTAGCGCTATAACAGTCTAGTGCAGAAATGGCTTCAGCCATGGAAACTCACTGGTTGTCTTGGACACATCCCAGCCACAGAGTCCCCAGAAAACCTTGTGATAGGGTCATATTAGGATCATCATAAGCCGGAAATAACTTGAAGATACACAACTGCAGCAACAATTTCATACTACAGGTTTGGGAATTAAATGAAAACTTGAAGTTATGAGAAGCATATAACCATTACAGATTTTCAGCTTTGTTTCCAAGTACTGGAATGATTTGTAAGTAATAATTTGAGACAAGATGAGACATTTTAGTTTAAAAAGAAATACACAGCTGAGGAATTTCATTGTATTTGAGAATATTTTGATAAGCTGAGCATACACACTAACATTTATATATATGTTATTTATTTATTTGTATCCCGCCTCTCCATATGGATCGAGGCGGAGAACAACTTAGAAATAGCATGTATTTTGATACATTTTTCTATACATGCCCCCAACAAGCTGGGTACTCATTTTACCGACCTAGGGAAGGATGGAAGGCTGAGTCAACCTTGGAGCCCAGCAGGATCAAACTCATAACCTTGTGGCTTGCAGTACTGGCATTTAACCACTGTGCCACCAGGGTTCCTTATCACATTTGCTATCATCATATTAAGTCTGTCAAGGAAAGAAAAGAAACATAGAATGGTGTGGAGAAGAAAATAAGTGTTAACTGGAAAAAAGGTTCTGTTGAATACTTCTGGTATAAAGAAATAATTATTTTTGTAATAAATCAAAACAGTCTTACTTTAAAATACTTTTCTGTTGGTAAGTGGATGCAGTAAAAATGAACAGAATATTTCAAATTAGCCAGTTTTGATTCTGGGAATATGGTGAGCCAAACATGGGATTTTATCAAATTTCCTGGAGTTGTCCTGAAGTAAAATAATATTGGATTCATATTGTAGGTGTAGCAGACGATAAAGATTAAATTGAATGTAGATGTCTTATTAGTACTATTTAATATACAGCAGATGTTGTGGATATAAATCAAGTATACGTGTTTGCCAGTCTTTTGATTGCTGCAAATATTGTTTTGGCAAGAAGTTGGAGGAGTGCCAGAGTTCTGAATACTAAGGAATGCTTAAGATAATGGGATTTGCTTCAATGGAGAAATTGATGGAAATGATGTATAGAAGGAATGGGCAAACAATTCAATCTGAGGTGTCCTCACTGTTTATATGTTAGAATATAATGCCTGGGTTGGGTGGTTTAGGTAAATTTATTTTCATACAGCGTATGTTGACCATACATGGCTGGAAGTGCTTTGCATTGCTGGAGAATCTGGGTGAAAATATTGTAGGGTTTTTTTCCCCTGGTTTGCATGTTTATAGCCGATGTTGTATCATGTGGATAACATAGGATAAGAAAAAGAAATTGTATATTTTTATATGTCACTCACTGAAAACAATCTGGTGGCAAATACCTATGATGATCATTGAAAAAAAATACACATACAACAGACAGTACCCAGTACACATAGCTACTCTGTACACAGCTGAGACTGAATAAAGTGTACAACCATCCGAAAGTTTTGTAATGAATATGAAATCACCATTTGGCAAGCTTCTCTTTATTCTGAGTAATCATAGGTTTCACATGTGAAATAATTATTTGCTCTTGTACAATTAGGACAATCCATACAATTTGCCAGTCTTTACCTTCAATGTTCTTTACCTTCACAATAGAATCAGTGTTGACAAACAAAGCCTAAGTTATCATTATTTGGGCATAATTAGTAGACTGGGTGGCAAATTTCAAATGATTTCATAGTTACGAATTACCTAGAAAGACTGCAGTAGAGAACTGATCATTATACAAACATGTTTAGCTGCAAGTTTTTGCTCCACTTGTCTTGCAGTAGTGTGAAAAATCTCCATGGATCATCTTGTTTTTCCAAGTGCCTGTTTGTGTAGACAAACATCAATTCTGAATTTAATGTTGATGCACCAGAAGAAACATCAAACAGACTACTTTGCTAGAGAGGTCATGCAATGAAACTGGAGATCAAGTAGTAAAACTACTGCTGGATGCTATGAAGAAGACAATAAACATAACTTTTGTTCCAGAACTTAATTTATTAAAAGAAGGTAACTGTGCACAGGTACCTAGAAGTAGTATCTTCTTCCTAAGAACTACTTCCATCTCAGATGTATGGTTACTCAGGGAATTCTAACTTTTAAAAGAAGTGTTGCATCCAGGCATTGGGGATGCTGTGTCGTTAGATGCGAAATGCAAAAAGGCTCTCTGTATGTTCTAAATTTAAAATATTACCAATTGGAAAAGTGATATTCCTGATGATAATTCTATGTGTTCTATGCGTTAGGAGGGATTTTAAATATCTAGGGAATATAAAATATATAAAACTAAAATAAACAGGCTTACCTCGCCAAACCACTGAGATGCCCAAAATCAAAGTATGCTTTCACACACAATCCCCAACTTCCCTTCTTGTTAGCTATATCACTCAGATGGTATAGGAGTGATTTCATTGCTACAGTTAAGCTGTCCCTGAGAGACAGCCATCCTTGCTGATGTGCTAGTCAGTATCTGGACATTTATCAGCTGGTGCTATTATGCTGTTTCTGGAAGTCAACAATACTTGCTGATCTACTGGAAGTTATTTGAGCATTTACTTTTAAGCTATTTTGAGTTCTTTTACCTACAGGAAGCCCCCACCTTTTGACATCCCAATATCTGATGACTTGCTTTTTTGAAGATTCCAAATTCAGGACAAGTTCCATTAATTCAATAGGTGTTCTGCTCTTTCATCAGTTCTTCATGCCTATAGAGGCTCTCTTGGAACTGCCCGAACATGCATGTGCTTGCAAAGTGAGTTGGGGGTCAGGAGAAGGCACTAAGCTGGCTGAGAGACTTTGCAAGCAGCATGTCCTTGGTCTGTCCCAAATGAGCCACTCTCTACAGCGTAGTAGATGGGTTACTCATTTCAACCAATTTTGTTTTCTGACAGTGCTCTGGTCCTTAACCTGTCAGATAAGTGGAGGAAGCATGTACTAATATATTCCACCATGAGGTAGCATTTACCTTACCCAATAAACTTCCTAAAAGCATGAAGTTAAGCCCTCCTGGATTGAATCCACTGTCTTATCTCAGCAAGATCTTAAGGCAGAGATTAGTATATGGCAAAGAAGTAATTCAGCCTTTTGTTGTCTTGCTACTTGGCATTTGAAACAAACATTACCACTACCTCTGAGAATGAGATTAACATTTCTTATTGTAGCTTTTACTTTTGGGTGGCACTGGGAGGATGCAATTTTAATTTTTCCTAATCCAATTTAAATGCAAATGTTAACCACTCACATGATGGCATGTGTACATAATTAAGTGTCATTATATACTACATGAATCATTCAAAAAGCTCTAGAGAGCTATTTTCCTGCATGTTTTTAATTGGAAAGCAGCCAAGCAGTTTGCATCTTATTTTGGCTTTTTGTGTTTATGCTTACTTACTAAAGTTCTCTGAAATTACAGGTCAACGGATTATGGGACCACATATGAAAAGCTAAATGACAAAGTGGGCCTGAAGACCATTCTGAGCTACCTCTATGTGTGCCCAACTAATAAGCGAAAGGTAAGTGAAATCCCATTATTATTTTGAGCTTGGCACAGTGTTTCCCTTGATTGGCTATGTGTTATTTCCATATTTTTACCAAGCAAGATTTATAGGGTCCCACCCAATTTAGTTTGCCCTGAACCTTTTCTTTAATAGTTAGTGCATCCTGATTCTTGCATTAATTTTTGATAAATATCTTTTTTAAAAGGTGTGCATTTAATGAAGTTGAATTGTTCTGGGTGTTAATGTATGTTTCTATATGTTTGACTTGAGAATTTAGCATTTTTAAAATTGCATCAGAAAATACATTCCAACCACCTCATTTCTATGTTACATTTAGAATTTGGTATAGCATTGATACTACACAGCACAGACATTACACGTGTAGTATAGTTTCTATGCTTCCACCCTGGTACTGTACATTGATTGTGCTAACCCCAATGTAGCTCAATATAGGTTTTAAGGGTAATCAAGATAAGTGTAGTCCTGTACATGTCTTCTCAGAATTAAGATATGTAACAATTTTGTTTTAGTTCATTTTTGATGAAAATTTACCCCAATTTAATTATTTCTTCTTGTTCAGCAGAGAGATAATTTGAGACTTTTTTAAAAAAACAAAACAAAACATCAATTGCAGACGAAACTGACAGTCACGGACTTGTCTACTGAGGTCCATAGCTTTGTGTGGTTACTCTGAAAAATATGGGATTAGTTGTGCATTCAACCATCTTTGTATTGCTGAATTAAGGTTGCCACAGCTCTCTCTCTTTTTCTCTTGTCCTAAAAAATGTTCCTCATCATTAGTAACTATGTGAAAGTCAAACTATTTGATAGTGGTGTTGGGGCCTACAGAACAACATCTGGAAGGCCACTTGACTCCAATCTCTGATACTGAACAACTGCTTTTAATTTTTACTAACATTCCAAAGTGTCAAGAAAGGGAAGTTATTGTATTCAGATTGGTATAATTCTTTTTTTTTAAAAAAAAATGTGTTGACACAAACTTTGGAAAGTAGTTTGCATCAGCTACATCAAAAAATAGACAAGAAGCCTAAAGTCATTTTTGTTCACCCTGAATGAAGGTGAACACATTGTTTGAAAAGGTGGGGGGGAGGCTTATTAAGATGTTAGAATGGCATCTATAGAGGCCAGATTGCATTTAAAGTTGTTTGCCTTTTAAGTATTCCCAGTAGAGAACAGAAAAGGAATTTGACAAATTCTCTGGAGAAAATGCATCTCAAAGCCTGGAAGGTTTTAATCATATGAGCACCCCACAGAGCAACAATTTTCCAAGAATTTGTAATGGGGAAGTACTCACAAACAGTGGATGGTTATTTTCCCCCCTATCTTCCTATATATGTGAACAGGCTATTTTAGAAGAGAAGTTTGGATAAGGGACGAGTAATTTTCAAAACAGTTAAAAGTGGCTTAAGAGAAGCTCCAGTATCTATGGTGCAGGCTATGTGCAGTCCCTTCCATGCAATTTTCTATATACATGTGTACATACAGATATTTCTATAACCTTTTACAGTATAGCTTTCTAGGATACTTGGAATACATTTCTTGTTTAACCTTATAAGTATGGAGGGACAAATTTTCTTTCTACCACTAATATTTTAAACCTCAATTTCTTTCCATTCCATTTATGAAGAAATCTAGATATTCTGGTAAGTTCATATCACAACAATCCTGAGAGAAATTCTGCTCACTGATCTGTACTGAGTAAATTCAAGAACCTACATCTATTTCTCTGATTGGAGATGCCCATTTTGCCTTGTTGGAGTAAGTCTGTCTTGATATGGAATAAGTCTGTTATTTCTGCTTTTTCCTACATTCAGTTTTTAAATGTTTCTGCTTCAGCTGTGGAGGTGAATGTTGATTTTGGTGAGATATTATTTTAAAAATAATGAAATGAAAACCCTATCCTTCTTTAGTTATAAGCCACAATGGACTTCCCTCTGAGAATTGTTTTAAAGATTATGAGAGGAAACAAACATGAAGACAGGTACTGTAAATGAGTGAGGGAGTAAAGGCAATCATTTAGATAAGATAAGAGACCACAGAGCAGCAGCCATCCTTGTTTTCTCAAATGCGTCTGATGGTTATTCAGCAACCATACAAGTAGCCAAGGAAGTGACAGAGACAGCTACATATGCCATCCTAGGAATTGTGTTGTTGGAGATGGGTCTAAAAAACTAGTAACTTTTTGTGTGTATGCAAATGTTGATGGTTCATGTATTGTGACTAATGATATCACCAGTTCTGCCCTTGCAATGTCACTCTCATAACGATATGCAGGCCTTCTCTCTGATTCTTCACAAGATGTTATCCCTTGGTTTCAGGTTTTGTCCCTGGAATCTCAGGTTCTGGGATAGTCCTGCCCTGGCAACCCTGTAAGGCAAATGGGTCCTGATTTTGGGTAGAACCTGATTAACAAAGGTATTATGGCAACTCAGCCACAGGATAAAGCAGCTGAGCAGGTGGCAAAATGCTATCAGTGGATTAAGGAGTTTCTGTCATTCCCACTAGGTCATACATCTTGCATGTAGTTACTTATTCAACACATAACATGAAGGAGAGTTTTTCCAGGTGTTGCAGCACTTGGTTGCAAAGTAAAGATAGTAAAATGACCAGATGATTAGCTCCTAGACCAAGTGATAGAGTACCAGATTATTTGTAGTTTTGTACACAGTAAGAATGGAGTTGGCTGTTGTACCCCGAGCACCCCCCAAAGAGCATGTCCTGAGAATCCTAATTATTTTACATCAAAAATAGTGAGTCATAGAGATACTGGAAGGATGTAGGCAGGAGATTTCTGTTTTCTGTCATACATTCTGGAGTGATCTGGCAAATTGGCTCATGGAAACTTGAAAGGATGGTCAGCAGCCATCAGGAAGACAATTCTTTTGAAGGAGTCTGTAGGTTTGAGAGCTAAAGTAAGGAGATTCTTTCAAATCTGCAAAACAATGAAGTTTGTAAGCTCCCCGCAACCCTTCAAGGCGTGGCTCAGGCCATTTCTTCCAGCTGAAGACTTCTGGATTGGTATCAGACCTTTTATGTCTCCTTTTCTCTCTTTCCTAATTTTCATCTCTTTCTAACTTGCTATAATCTTGTATGCTTGCAGTGTGTGTGAAGTGAGCGATTGTATGAATTTTAACTTTCTATAGTCTATTAACTCTTGTAGTGAGTGTGGGTGTATATTAGCTTAAGTATAACCAATTGTTAGTCAATAAAAGCTATTCATTTGAATCCCTTTGTGTGATTTTTGGCTGGCCTGACTCTGTAAAATTTGGGTTTTGAAGATCCCTTAATTACCCTGTCCTCTTTGCATAACTAAAGGAGTTGCTCAGAGCTAAATTTTTCCCCACAAGAGACAAATTTTGACAGCCTTTGGGAATCCTTTTAAAGGAGTCCTGAGAAATCAGGGTAATATGGCAACTGATTGTCTGGGGGGAAACAGGTAACAGTCAAGGAGCAAAAATAAAGCCAAAATTACAATCTTATAGTGGTTTCCCAACTCAAAGATGTTCTTTCAGAGGTAGTTAAATTAGTCAAAAGTCTCTTTTTTCCAAAAGAAAAAATAACCTCCTTCTGCCAGTGTATCTTACAGATTCTGAAACAACAATTTTTAGGCAGAACTATTCTGATAAAATGTTTTGGAAGAACCAAAAAGGGAGACCAGAGAAAAAGTGGGGTGATAGAGGAATCAAGTTGTACTTGATCTAAAACTTTAGCTCAGGGACACAGCCACAATGCCAGCACAATGTTAGGCCAAAATTACGGTAATTTTCCTACATTGATAGGCTGGGAGGGCTTTGGGTTCAGCATAGCTGCAAGTGGCCTGAAGTCAGCTTACTTGTACCTTGGCGATCATGGTCAGTTAGGACTATACTCTTGGTTAATGATGAATTAAGTTGTTTGTACATATGAAAATGGATTCATAGGGAAAGGCTTGGAGACATAGGCCCTTTCTGCAACTTACCTGCATCCGGCAGGGTCGCACAGGGATCACACAAGCAGCCTCTTCTGTGAGGCTCTCGCATCCCTGCTGCTTCTGCTCCACAGGAGCTGCCTTGCTGGCCAGCAGGCAGCATGAGGGCTCTGCCTCTTTCTTCCGCAGCACAGCCAGGTATTTTCCCAGGCTGCGCTGAGGGAGGAAGTGTGAGGGCCATGGCTCCGGAGCTCTGCACAGACGGTAAGTGCACATAGGGCCCCGGAGCGATGCGTGATCACGCATCATTTTCAGCTAACAGCCGAAAATGATATAGCACACGATCGGCGCCTGCTGGCCTTGGCAGTGTCATGCGATTGTGAGGACATCGTCTGAAATGTTCTTTGCAATGGCATGATGCTCTGGAGGCCTTTTGCATGAGAAATGCCATGCAAAAAGGGCCATAGTCTTATTGTTTTCTGAGTCGTACTGGTTTTACACATTTTGTACATCTATCTATCAAAA
This sequence comes from Ctenosaura bakeri, assembly GCA_948474755.1. Taxonomy (NCBI): domain Eukaryota; kingdom Metazoa; phylum Chordata; class Lepidosauria; order Squamata; family Iguanidae; genus Ctenosaura; species Ctenosaura bakeri. Next base: position 39,673 of record CAOLHI010000883.1, on the reverse strand, counting down.
TCTGGTGCAAAAATCTGATACTTTCAGTTCCCACAGGGGGAAAAAATCTGTTTGCAGTAAATTTTAATTGGCGATGCCATGATAGTATAGGTCATAGCATGAACCCAAAGGCAAGGAAGCCTACAAATCTCTTTCTTTTCTAAGTTTTGCAGTTCTTCAAAACATTAAATATAGTCCATCTATTTTCCTCTGTACATAAAGAGATGAAGGTAAAAGCAACTGGCCTCCTGTCTCATTACAAACTAGTTAATATTTTATTTTTGCACTTGCTGATGCTTTTTGTTTGATTATTCTACTGTGCTGGGTCAGTATTCTCCATCAGCTATTTAGTTAAGTGTACTTAATGAAGTAACCTCTTCTGGCCTGACACCCCCACCACCCCCAAACCCTGGTGGCGCAGTGGTTAAATGCTGGTACTGAAGCCACAACATTAGGAGTTCAATCCTGCGGCCCTCCAGGTTGATTCAGCCTTCCATCCTTCTGTAGGTTGGTAAAATGAGGACCCAGCTTGTTGGGGGAAGTTAGCGAAATACATGTAAACCACTTAGGGAGTGCTTCACACTGATAAGCAGTATAGAAATGTAACTGCTATTGTTATTGATAACTTGAGGAAAACAGCATTCACTCATGTTCTGGTTTCTGGCAGAATGAACCTCCTTCTTCCCAAGTAGCTGATGCCTGGTAAGGTAGGTTTTGGGGGTGTTATAATCATGAAACTAGTACCAGAATCATGACTAAATAGCTATGGTGAGTATGAAATGGTTACAAATGGGTAACTCTATATAATTCTTCCGTATTCACAATCACTACTTAGTCACGATTGTGACACTATTGCCATAATTGTACCCCCCACAACTTACTTTACTGGGCATCAGCTGCATGGAGACAAGAAAGATTATTTTGCTGTTGACAGAAGCAAGGGGAAATGGTTACTGTAAGTTTTGGAAGTCAGGCCGGGGGAGGTTATTTAGTTTAATATATTTGACTAAAAAGGAGAAAGGAAGGGAGAGAAAAAGAAAATAAATATGGCAGTACCTGTAGTGTGGCAGCATAAGTAGCTGATAGAGAATATATCCCTGGAGTTTTATTATTTTCTGTATTCTGTTAGTTGTTTTGAATGTCTCTCTTTTGGAGAGGAAAAACTAGATATATATTAGTCGTATGAATAAAATAAATAAAGGATAACCAGGAGATAACTGTTTTTGAGGTTCTCTTATCACAGCTAATAGGCATGTCTAAACCTCTTTTCCATTAAACTGTCTAATTCCTTTAAAAGCCAATTGCCATCACCTCGTCTTGAGACAATGGATCGCATAAATTAACTCTCTCTTGTGTGTAATGCTCTTTTTTGACTGACCAGAGTTTTATGTCCCTTTTGTTCTAATTGGCTAAATGTATTGTATGACATTATTACAAATATAAATTACTTAAAGAGCAATCTAGGAAATGACACCATAGCTTGGTTCAAGATTTAGCATAATTGTTAAATCATGTGAAAAACACTTGTTCCTGTAGTGGGATGTCAGCTGCTAGTTTAGATGCAGTGTTTCAATTCATTCATTCATTCATTCATTCATTCATTCCTCTGTGAAGTAGAGTGGTAAAATGTGACCATGCAGGATATAACTTGTCCACCACAAGATTGCTGCTGGTCTATTTCACTTGTATCAGGACTGCAAGTAAATCTGGTGTGGATTTTTGTCTCCCTATCAGAAGTAAAGCCAGTTAAATGTTACAGTAAGACTATATATTGCAAATCTACTTTATTTAAGTCTGAATAAATAAATGTATTACAGCATCCTGTACTGCAGTTACAGATTCATAACCTAAAATTATGAATCTGTAACTGCTCCATATTCAGTTATGTTACATATTAATGATCATGACACTATTGCTACAATTGTAAATGCCTCCTGAATCTCACCTTAAAACTCCAGGGAGCTGCTCCAAGGAGATCTGTTCTGCTCTTGATCAGGGCACAGCTGGATGATGTTTCTAGCCCCTTCCTGCCAGTAAGCATGGCTGTGACTATCAGAAACACTACCCCATCACAATTTCACAATATGCCACAAATTGCTGGGGTCAGGGATGAAAACATCATCTTACTCTGCCCTGTCCACCAGCAGACTAGGGCTACATCTCTCAGAGTGGCTACTGGCTGTTAAGTTAGGTTTGGTGGGACTTGAACCAGAAAAGTCGATGTCACATCACAATCTAAAAAGTAGTCCCCTCTCACTCTAAAAATGCAGTCCTATGCAGATTACTCAGAAGTAAACCTCACTGTCCCCAGAATAAATAGTATAGGATTGCATTTTGTTTCCTTAGAATATGTGAAGTGTGGACAGTGGCCATTTCCGCACGCAGCGAGGGAATCACCCTCTTCCGCTATTCACCGGATCTTGTTAGTCTAGTCTGGTCCGGTCCGGGGTGAGACAGAGCAGTGCGTGGTCATAGATCTGCACTGCTCCGGCATTCAAACTGGCAGCTTCCAGTTGGTCGTGGGACTTGACCAACCACTGAAATTCACTAGCCTAAAGCCCGCCCTCCGCAGATCTCAGGCATGCATTGGTGCGCCTGCGAATCTGCACCAGAGAGCAGGCACACAATGGCGTGTGCCGGCATTTGAAAGACCGGAAAAATCAGGTCTTTCAAAAACACACTGGAGGACCACTTGGGGTCATTCCGGAGCAGACTGAGATGCAGATCTACAGTAAGTAGTCCGGACCCAGTCCGCTCCAAGGTGCAGATGTCCTCTTTGGAGGACGCACTGCACTGTTTTACTTACCCCGTGTGGAAATGGCCAATGTTGCTTTCTTCCCTGCCATACCTATGACAAATGCTTCTAATATGCTTACTGAGTAATATGGATGTCTTCATTTTGTTTTGAGTCAACTAAATCAGACTGATCTCATTGTAGCTAGTGAGAATTAGAATAATCAGACCTGGGATTATGTTAGGAAATCTTTCACAAATATAATGAGTTCTGTAGAAAAGAAACACAAGAAACAGCTCATAGATAAGCAGCTACATATTACAATAAAACAACTTTTCAGAAATAAAGAACAAGCATACTCTCAGGATGCTCTGGAACTTCTAATTTTTAAAAGCAACTTGTGTAGATTGTACTGAATTTCAATAATAAATAAGATGATAGTTTTTGTATATTTTTCTTGAGATAAATTTAATATTTGAATAAAATACTCTTTGTGTCACAAAAAGCTAGTATTTGTATGGCAAGTACTATAAAAAGTAGGAAGCTGCAGTAAGAGGTCTGGGGATGTGGTTTTCCTTCCCTCAGGACTTAACTTCCACTGGTGGTCCCAAATAGAGTGCTGAACAAATGAAATTTACAAGTGGATTGACTTTATATTAATTGTCATCATGTTAATTCCAACTCGTGATGGCCCTGTGAATGAGAGAACTCCAATTTACCCTGTTATCAACTGTCCTACTCAGGTCTGGCAAATTCATGGCTGTGGCTTTCTTGATTTGGTCTGTTGACCTGTAATGGGCCTTCCTCTTTTCCTGCTGCTATCTACCTTATTATTGTTGTGTGCTTTCAAGAAATTTCTGACTTATGGTGATCCTAAGATGAACCTGCCATAAGGTTTTTCTTGACAGAATTTGTGCAAAGGGAGTTGCCTTGCCTTCCTCTACAGGTGAGAAAGTATTACTTGTCCCAGGTCACCCAATGGGTTTCCATGGCTGAGCCCGGATTTCAACCCTGGTTAACCAGTGTCATAGTTCAACACTCAAGACTACTACACCATACTGGATCCCTGCATTTTCCATTACTAAGCATTATTGTTTTGTCTTGTGAGTCATACATTCTCATGATATGTTTGAAGTATGGCAGTTTCAGTTGGCTTCTAAGAATAGTTTAAGCTTGATTTGCTCTTTGACCCATTTATTTGTCTTTTTGGCGGTCCATTGTATCTGTAGAACACTCCTCCAGCTCCACATTTCAAATGAAATTGACTTACCATTGATCTACCATTCAGCAATTGATTCAGTGGGACTACTCTAGCTAGGATTAACAATTGGATTAGGCCTGAAGAGAAAATCAACTCTCAAGACAATGCTATGAAAGTCAAACGCCAGCTCAAAACCCAGAATTAGATGGATATAAGTTCCAGTTAAAGTTACTAGGCTCATTTACAATTGAGTCATTTTTGTAGTCTAGCTCAAAACAATGTGTCAACAATCACTGTAAGCTGAATCTATTGTTGGTAAGGACATTGCTGGATACTTAAAAGAAATGGGGTCTTGGCTCATGGAGGGGAAAAATTGCTTATGTTAATTTATAGGCACATATGGAAATTTGAATTAATTGCTACAATTTGCATTTTGTATAAAAAAAATCCCTAACTCCATAAATTTTCTGTTTCAGTAAATTTGCACACCACCCAAAACACACATCAGTTCAATTGATTTATTGAACTCATTTCTTCTCCACCTGGATGACCCATACCCTGCTCCAAAACTGATTTCTCTGCAATTACTGCAATCAATTAATTATTTCATCAGCCTCACAGTTCAATTAAAAATAAATAGACTGCACTTTGCCACTCTCTTGAGAGGTAGGAGTATGGGTGGATAGGCTATTATGGATAGGGTTCTTATCAACTGAGGTCATCATAAGGTGGTGATGGTCTTTTCTTTAAATTTATTTAAACCAGAGGCAGGCCAACAGCTGAGCTATTGCAGCTTTTTGCTGCACTCTTTGCACTGAAAACTGAATCTGCAAATACCCTTAAGAAGGAAAATAATACAATTTCCATTTTCTTTTCTGGAGATGTTCTGACAAAAAGTGTCTTTCCATGCAGTGCATGGTAGGAAAGTGGAGTGGAACAATCTTTATTGCCCACTCAAAGGAGTGGTATCACTGCACAGCTAATTAGAGGTGCTAGTCCTTGATTCTTCTTATGTATGCATGTATGTAGGTATGTATTTAATAAACCTCCTTTTATTCCAGAGTAGGCTCACAAGGATCAGCTGAATTCTAACAATAAATATTTAAAGACAGCTAAAATCATCACATTAAAATGTTATAAAATCATTACAAAGCAAACAAAGTTAAAAAATGGAGCACCACCATAGGAAGCCTAAATGCAAGTTGTCAGCTTGTTTGTTTGGTAAATATTTATGTCCTGCCCTATCTCCAGTGAAGAGGATTCCAGAGAGTGGGAGCAGCTACTGAGAAGGCTCTCTCCCATGTCCTCACCAAACAAGCCTATGATGGTGGTGGGACTGAGGAAAAAGTCCTCCCCTCTAAATCTTAAAATACTGGCATGTTTCTATAAGGAGATATAATAGTCTGGACCTAAGCCTTTCCACCCTCTAGACAGAAGCCACCAACAGATTCAGCCACCAGCCCCAGAGGCTTTGGGATGTGTCTCCCAAGTAACCACTAACAACATTCTTAATTGTAAGAAATTTGATACAACACCAGTTGTTTCTCTGTAATCAGATGTCTACTAGTTCCACTATTCTCTGACTCTATGATTGTAATATTTGTTCGACCAACACTCTCTAAGTAATATGCTGCATCTAAATACATATAGATGTATTTGCAAAACTGTTCACCATGGTCTATGAATGTCAGTTTTATCTTTAATGATGTTATATCCCACCTTTTGTCTCTGCTATTTTTTTAAATAGAACTTTAAAAGTGCACGCACACACACACACACGCACACCAAGATGTTCCAGACCATAAATGAATCTGTTGTTCCCAGAGGGTTTTTTTAAGACATACAGAAGAAAACATTATTTACAGTTTAAGCTGCTGATCAGTCACTATTGGGGTTTTATTTGGGTAAATTACAGCATCTTCTTTTGAATCAATCTATAATAATTGAAAACAATAATCTAATAATACCGAGGGGTATAAACTTTGGAGATATAATAGCCACAGAAAACCTGTTTACTGGCAAATAACTTTCATCTCACTGAAATATAGTGCCACCTGTCCTGTGATTTATGACAGAGGAGAAAGGGAGGGGGAGGGGAGGGAAATCGCAGTATGTCAATTCTGGCAAAGAATTCTGCCTGCTTGGTTATTTGTCAACAAGTTTCCAGAACGGAGAATCCCAAATGTCCAATAAATCTATTGTCTGGTCTGATCTTGTTACAACAGTCTGCTGTGAGTGGAGGAGAAAATGTATAGTTAGCACATCTGGAAAAAGCTTCAGGTTCGTAATGCAATTTTATGTTTTCTTAAAGGTACTAAAATCACACTCCTTAACAAAGTTACTGGAAAGTAAACCCCATTGAACAAAGTAGTAACTTTTTGATCAGGTGGATGAAGATGATTTATTCACTTCTATCTTCTGTTTTATTTCTGAGAACCAGAACTCAAGTTGTCTTACTACATATTGAAACACAGTTAAAAATACATTGGTTGTTTATTAATGTGTGCCTTTAAGTCATTTCTGACTTGCTGTAATCCTAAAGTGAACCTATCATGTGATTTCTTGGCAGGTTTTGTTCAGAGGGAGTTTGCCACTGCCTTCCTCTGAGGCTGAGAGTGTTTGACATGCCCATGGTCATCCAGCATGGCCAAGAAGGATTCAAATTCCAGTCTCCCAGAGTATTAGTCCAACACTCAAACCACTACACAATGCTGGCTCTCTAAAAGAACATCAAACAAAGAATCAAAAACCAAAAATATTCCTAAAATGAAATTAAACTAGCTATAGAAAAAATATTAAAAACAAATCAAATGAAAGGCCAACCCCAACAGCTTACTATTAAAAGCCCTCAGAGTTAGTATCTAAAAACCAGTAGGAACATATGGAAATTCAACAAGGAGGAAGACGATCTAGGCTCCTTGAGAAGAGGGTTTCAAAGGCTGGGGACAGCCATTAAGACGGTCCTCTTCTGCATTCCCACTAGACATGTTCAAGAAGATGTCAGGGCTGGAAGTCTGGAGTTCATTCAGACTCATATAGGAAGATGGAGATAGCCTAAACCTGAGATGTAAAATGTTATAGGTGATAGCCAGTACTTTGAAGTTCTGGGAATCCACAAATCTCAAATCTTTCAAATCCTTTTTTAAAAAAAGAGTTCAAAAAGCAAAGGAAAGAAGGATAATTTTGGGTAGGACATACTCTCTCAGCCTTAGCAAAAGCTTAGGCAAAGGCAAACATCCCTCTGAGGAAATCTGACCAAGACAATTGTCCTAGTTTTGCCTCAGGATCTCCCCAGATTGAAAATGACATGAAGGTCCTTTCTACACAGGCAGGACAATGTGGATTAATCCCACATTTTCCTACCTGTGTAAACAGGGCCACATACTACAGTAGAGAGCTAATCCAGGTCAAACCTGGCTTTTCTTTGCATAGCTTCTTCTGGCATCCTGGGGTTTATAGTTTGATGATGCAACAGTACACTTTGTCAGAGAAGGCTGTGACACCTTGTAAAACTCCAAACCCCGGAACTGTGTCTGAAAGAGGTTTGCAGGGGAGCTATGCAAAGGAATCTTTCAGCTGTCCTTGAAATCTGAAGCCTGTAGCTTCCAGTCAAGTACTGAACCTTTAAATATGAAATGTTCAATTTAAAGCCCAGATGTAATTTGTGAAATTGTTAGCAAAGGCCATTATTATTCCAAGGGAAAACCTCACCTACTTACTATCTTCTCTTGTATGGCCCTTTTCGCACACGGTTTCTGTTGCGAGAGGACCCCTTGAGTGTCACATGAATGGGAGTGTCGGTCCGTATGACGCACTCCCATTCACGCGACGCTCACAAGCCTAAAGCGGGATGCACACGCATTTTATTATTTTTGGCGGTCGCGCAATGCTCTGGGGGCCCTCACGCACTTACCTGCCTGTGGTGCATTGGATGAGCCGGTCCGGTCGCGCTTCCTCCCCCAGTGCAGCCTACAGCTCCCAGGCTGCGCTGCGGAAGGAAGGGGCAGGGTGCTAGCATGACAGTTGCACGACCAGGAAGCCAGCTGCGGGAGAATGGAGGAGCAATGCAGATGCCTCGCACAAGAGGCTGCTTGCGCGAACAGCACCCCCCATCTCTGCGAGCAGGTAACGTGCAAAAAGGGTCTATGTATGGTCTCCCAGGTATTCAGGCATTCCGGTCTCCCTGGTTTTCAGGCGTCCCAATCTCCAACAATCTATTTAGTTGGTGGATTGAAAAGATTCCGTTTGCCTATTTTGGGATTGGGATTTCAGGATTTGAGGGGTCGGCTGGCCCATCCCTACTTTTCCTGTTTCAGGAAGTGATAAAAAAAAAAACCCTTGGAATTTTACTTTTCATTCTGTGTGGGCTTTGATGTTAAAAGCTTTCCAGGTTGCCCTCTTAGGAGTGTATGGGATAGGTAAAATCCTAAAGGTCTATGAAAGCAGTAAGGAGGAAGATAGTTGGCTGACTTCAGGAAAAATCTTTGCTTGAGTTGAACAGCTGTTGGCTAATTTAGATGTTAAGGCCTCATAAATTGCACACTGTGTTCTTTCCAAGGAGCCAGTACATTTGTTCCTTGTACTTTCCAACACCATTGTATCTTTATATCTCCAGTTAATTAATAAAACTCCAGTTGATAGTATCTGCCAGTACTTTCATACTATTAATAGCACAGTGTCTTCTCATCAGATATTGATTATTTCCTGTGGGCCTGGGTTTTGTTTTCTCTTGTCTTGCATGCCTGCATTAAATTTTGGTTTTATATCTTCCAAACCTTTCATTTTTAATTGCTTTGCTGAACAATGTGTCTGTGAAGATGTCTTAATCCTTCAATCTTTTCTTTGTTCTGCTTTGAAGGCATGATTAATATGTCTAGTTTTGTACCTTGTGTGACTGTCACTTTGGCATATTTTCAAAATTAGGTGTTACTGACTGTTCTTGGATTATAGAATTGGGTTGTAACCAGAATTGGGCATGTGTAACTGGAAGTGGATTTCCTGACTTCCTTTACCACAATATTTCAGCCTCTAGAAGATGCTACACTCAGAGTACTGAATAAATTAAGTTGTTCTCTTATGAACAATAGCAAGATTTCTCAAAAACTAGACAGTGTAACCTTCTGTGAGGTCAGTTCTTTGACCCTTGGAACCTAGTTGAAAAAAATGGAAGATGAATTTGCCTATAATAAAGCTGTATAACTTTGTGTAGAGTTGCAGTATTACAACATCACTCTCGGGATATTTGAAGATGATTAGAACCATTCAGTTTGTGGAGTAAATATTGGTCAAGGTGGTGGTATAGTAGAGAGGAACAGGATGTTTCATGCATAAAGGTAATAGAACTGAGAAAACAAGAAAGGTAGCTATTAATAGCTGAGAAGATTGTACCTGAGAAAATGTGGTGCTGTGGTGGTCTGAGAATTGCCATGAAGAGAGGGTTGCAGGTAGGGATGGGATGAATCCAGAATTTTCTGAATCCAGATCCAGATCCGGATCCCTGGAAGGTTCTGCAAATCCACGAATCTCACGAATCTCGAATCTTTCGAATCCTTTTTAAAAAGGGTTTAAAAAGCAAGGGAAAGAAGAATAATCTTGGGCAGAACAGACTGTCTCAGCCTTAACAAAAGCCTAGGCAAAGACAAACCTCCCTCTGAAGAAATCTGGCCAGGACAATTGTCATAGTTTTGCCTCAGGATCTCCCCAGATTGAAAATGACATGAAGGCACTTTCTACACAGGCTGGAAAATGTGGATTAATCCCACATTTTCCTGCCTGTGTAAACAGGACCACATATTACAGTACAGAGATAATCCAGATCAAAGCTAGCTTTTCTTTGCATAGCTCCTTTTGGCACCCTGGGGTTTGTAGTTTGATGATGCGCCAGCACACTTTGGGAGAGAAGGCTATGACAGCTTGTAAAACTACAAACCACAGAATTGTGCATAAAATAGCTTTGCAAGGAAGTGATGCAAAGAAATGTTCAGCTGTCCTTGAAATCTCAAGAAGACTGTACCTTCCAGTCAAGCCTCAAGTCCTGCAACAAGGAAGGCACTTAAAACACACAAACAGCCTCTAGTCCAATCTTAGGCCCTTTTCGCATCTTACCTTTTCTGCGATGGGGGAGGGTGTCTCGTGCGAGAAGCCTCCTTCGTGAGGTTGCTGCTTCCCCCTCCTTTCTTCCGCAGGGCACTGTGGGAACTGTAGGCTCTGCGGGGAAAGGAAGCACTTCCCGCCCGGCTCGCCGACGCACCCGCATGGAGGTAAGTGCACGAGGGCGGCGCAAGCATTGTGCGAGTGCGGGCTGTTTTCGGCTTCAAGCCAAAAATCAAAAAATACGCCTGGGCCCTGCTCCAGCCTCGTGAGCACCGCGCAAGTGGGAGTGCATCGTGCACAGTGGCACTCCCATTTGCGCGGCGCTCAAGTTGCACTCACACACAAAAAAAAAACGTACGAAAAGGGCCTTAGTTCTGCACCCTGCAGTCTGAAGAATCAAGTCTCAAGTCCTGCAACAACGAAAGCAAACACACACATACACACACACACACACACACGAACAAGTCTCTAGTCCAGTCAATTCTCTACCCTCTAGTCCTGCAAGGGACACTCAAGTCAAATCTCTAGGCCTGTCTCAATAATTCCCAATCCCTACCCTCCAGTTGCAAATAAAAAAAATAATACAGATTAATGCATGCTCAATAAATGATTCTGGAGGCAGCTACTGTTCACCTTGTTTGTTGTAGACAACACACACTCCTCCTATAGAATCAGCTAGAGTAGAATCACATTCTTTCCCAGCTCAAGTTTTTTGGCATTCATTGTTTACCACAGACATGCCGCTGCAACACAAGACCAAAAGTCTGTGTTTCTCCAGCTCTCCTTTGCAACCTTTCCAGTGGCAATGCTGCTTATAAACTTGCAGCTGGACAGAAGAAAAAGAGGACAAGGGATTGAGAAGCGTAAAAAGACTTTCTAAAAGGGATCTTCAAAATGGGTTAACAGAAGTATTCATGTATTCAAGACACAGAAACTAAGAGAGGAAGTGACATCATCATAATCTTAGTCCCAGAACTGACCAAAGAAAGCTGGCGAAGGGGAAAGTATGGCTGGCTGGCTTGTATGGAACCTCTGAAGCCCTTTTTGCAGTCTTTGGAACCCCTTGGGACATTCCCAGAAGCTCCTAGACCCCACACAAACTCAGTTTTGTTCCTCTGTCCTTCACCTCCCAATCCCTATCCCAAAATTACCTTGCAGAGGGAGGCAGCAGCAAAGAGAGGCAGCACTAGGGGCACAGGCAGCAGGAGGGAGAAATGGCAGGCTCCTGGACATGCAAGGCTTTATGCTAGTCTGTTGACCAATCACCCAGCCCCACGTTGGGTGGGGAAACATATGAGGAGCAGAATCCCTTCCTAGTCCTGAGATTTTAGGCATCCTGGTCTCCCAGGTTTTCAGGCATCCCAGTCTCCAACAAACTGTTTGGCAGATTCGAAAGATTCCATTTGCCTATTTTGGCACAGGGATTCAGATTCCCGAATCTTGAATCCCTGCCAAAGATTCGAGGATTCAGTTGGCCCATCCCTAGTTGCAGGTTTTCTGGAAAACAAACTGGGATATGTGAGGTAGCGCTATATAAGGCTACCTCAATCCTTGCAAGAGGAGATCTTGTAAGATCTTGGGGCTCCTGTGGCATTTCAGTTCTTTAAGGAAACCCCTCAAACTTATGGAAATCTCATGATGATGGACCAGCCATTGCAAGTGACATACCAGTCATTTCCCCAGCAAGTGGACTATATGGATTTCCACTAATTCCACCTCTGTCACTAAGTATGTTTTCCTCTATTCCCACTATAGCTATAAAATATGATGATTTTATTCATCCTTCCAGTGCCACAAATGTGAGAGTTTTCACTTATCTCCCCTTCTACCACTGATGTGAGGACCTTCTCCTGTCCTACCAGTATGGCATAAAATGTAGGGACCTTTTACAGGCTGTCACAATTCCTGTGAAAACTTTATTCATGTTATCTCCCAACCAGACACCACCATCCTGTAATAACTGCTGTCACCACAGACACCATGTCTGAACTCAAGCTTTGAAATATGTAGTGTTCATAGAGGCTCAAATTTATAATACAAAAATAATGATTTGTTAAACAGAAATTAAAGATAACATCACAGATTACTTATGTAATACATATAAATCCTAACTGATGCTAAGTCTAACAGACATCTCTCTTTCCCTCCCTTTCTCTTTCTTTTTCTCGCTCTCATTCATATCATACCTAACTCTAACTGTGACTGTATCACTTCAATTTTTTTTCAATTTTAATGAAATAGGTTTAAAATTTATCTATTTTTTTTCTGAAGAAAAATCTGTAGTCTTCTAATTCAAACTACCTTCAGAGCGTATTTTATCTCCTGCTATGCTTCATGTGAAAGAAATAAGTCTTTGAATGAAAAATTGGAAATATACTGTCATATGGATTTGCTACAAATAAGATTATTTCCACATTAGCAGTTATTGTGTTTTGTGCTTTAGAGAATATAAAGATTCCTAAAAACTTCAACACATTTTCATTCACAGAGGACAGTACATGGCTAAGTAGGAACAGAGTGTACATTTCAATGCAGGATGGTAAATGGCTTTCAAAAATCTGTATCAGAAATAAGAGATATTCTTGTAAAGGCCATCCCCTGAATTCTAAGTTCTGGTTATCTTCATACAATGATTCTTGTACATCTGCTTTATACAACCACTGCAGTGGCCCTATGTTATGACTAAATCGGGTGAACTGCATTCTGTCATAATAACCAGAAATCAAAGCAAGAAGAAGTAATTTCTTATCCTCACAGAACATCTCAAGAGACATTTTTAGTGTAGCGCAATTTAATTATTTATTTAAAGCATCTATTTATTTACTTTCAGCTTGCCAGGGGCCATGAGGCAATGTAGCACAGATAAATATTTTATTTAAAACATTATACGTAATCAGGTAAAACATTCTTTAAAAACAAACTCCGATACTTTCTGTCTTTCTTTTAAATAGTTTTTAAAATACGCTTTAAATAGTATTTCAATAGTTTCTTAAATAGTTTTAAAAACATGCACAGTTAAAACATCCAGAGCAGTAATATGTTTCTGGGGTACGTGTATGAGAGAGGGCAGTGTTAACTTTTCACATTAAAAATGCATACATCACAATACTCCTTTATTGGAATGCATGTATTAAAATGTATGATAAAGTGCCCCATTAATTTCATAAACCTCCATGAAAACCAATCCTCTAAAAAATTGTTTTGTGTCTCTTTCTGGTTCAGGCAGCTTTGTTCTGAAAGACCCATGCCCTCTACTCCATTTTGCAAAGCTGCACATCTCTCCACAGCCTTCTCAAATATAATCAAATTCAGTTAGGAAAAAAAAATCTTTTTAGCTTAGCGTAGCATGTTGTACCACATTTGTTTATTTGCATTGATATTTGTGTTTTAATTATACCCCAGCTTTTAGCAACAGTAGCAATAGCATGTGAATTTCTATACCACATATCAGCTAAGTGCTCTCTAAGTGGTTTACAATGTGTTAGCTAATTGCCCCCAACAAGCAGGGTACTCATTTTACCAACTTGCGGAAGCATGGAAAGTTGAGTCAACCTGGAGTCTGGCAGGATTGAACTCACAACCTTATGGCTGCAGTACAGGCATTTAACCACTGTGCTACCAGAGCTCTGCTTTTCCTCAGAGCTGGATTGGAAGTAACTTAAAAAATAAAGAAATATAAATAAAAACACAGATAAAAACATATTTTTAAAAAGTCTTTAAAATGCAATTAAACTATCTTTGGGATTGAAAAGCAGTTACAAGATATCCATTAAAAGCAAAAGAATAGTACAGCATAATGATAAAGCCCTTTCCTTGTAAAATGTTCAGTTTCTACAAGCTTGTTGGAATGACAAGATCATTATGTGTCAGCAGAGGGACATCAAGGAGAGAACTAGACTAGCCTCCCTGGAAAAAGAGTTTCAAAACATGAGAGCAGCCATGGATAAAGTCCTCTCTTATGTTCCCACCAAAATATACTTCTAGGGGTGTTGAGATAAAGAAAAGGGCCTCCCCTGAAGATATCAGAGCTCAGATGCAGCTCATATGGAGGATACAGTCCATCAAATAGCATAGCCCTGAATGTATAGGGCTTTACAGGTTTTAGCCAGTACTTTGAATTCTGCTCAGAAATACACTGGTATAGCCAATGGAACTGTTGAAAGAAGGGAGTCATGTGCTCTCTGTAATGAACCCCAGTTAACAGTCTGGCTGCATCTTTTTGCATGTCAGAATTCCAAACATTCTTCAAGGGCAGCCACACACAACATGTAGCAATAATCCAAACAGGATGTAATTAAGGTGTATGTGGCCAGAACTGCCAGCTCTATAAATGGCCACAATTAGCATACTATCTTTAATTGTGCAAATGCAACCACAAAAGCCTGTCTGTCCAACCCGGGCCTTAAGAAGTAGTGTAACCCCATTCAGCAAAAGGCTGAGTCCCTATAATGCCTCATAATCTGTCTTCTGAATGACAAGGAACACTTACATCTTATTTGGACTAAGCTTCAATAACATCATTTAGTGTTAAGGTCTTTCTATGTTCACTGAAGGTCCAAACAAGCAAGAACTGCAATTATTAAGTGGTATGATATATTGTGGCTACTTCTGACTTCACCACTGCCTGAGAACAGAATGTTGGTGACCTACTCATGGAAAGAATTTTTTTTAAAAAAATGAAAAATTTTTGGAAAACATATTTTTCAACTGTTAATAAACCACGATAAGAATAATCCTGGATTGACAAGAATGTTTGCAATTTGGGAGTTATTCTGCACAAAATTCGCATGTGATTTCCCCCCAGAAAACAGCATTTTCTGTGCAGGAGACATCATTTGCTGTGTGGAAAATAATATTTCAATGCAGAAATATTAATTCAAGTGGAGAAAATGCTGTTTTCTGTGCAGAAAAATGCTGTCATTGGTGATTAATTCTATGCAAAAGTTTAACAGGGTTGGTTTGCACAGAAAACAGTATTTTCTGTGCATGAACCACTATGTGGTTTTTAAAGTCTGTCTCATAGCAGGAAGAAAATTGCTGAAATTACTCATTGCTACCTTTGAGAAGAAACTCAGCGAAGAATTACATCCTTATTCCTCCTGCAGTTTATGGTATGATATGCGGATTGCAGAGCTAATTGTTTTGCAGGCTGGAGCTAATTGGTTTGAAGAGTCTTTCTTGTAGAAAATCATCTCCAGGTTTGTGAACCATACAACAGTCTTTATTCAATCTGGGATTCCAGACACTAGATTGAAGTAGATTGTGAAGCATTCAAACCCTCTGTTCCTTAGATGAGGTTCTTACTAATTTCAGTGATATAGGAGCAACAGAAATCCATTCATTTTCAGGTTGTCAGGATAATATGAAAGACCTGAACAATGTAAGAGAAGCCCATATTGTGACTGCTACTCTCCCCATTATTAATACTTGAGAGGGAGGTGTGAATCCTAAGGATAGGTTAAGTTCAACTCAGCGCAAACTGGCTAAAATAGAAGTCTAGATCTTTTGTGTGGCTAATTTCTGACCGAAGCCACATTCAAATTAGGCCTCTCATTAGAGCTCCCAAGGCAAACCTTAATCATCCTTCTATCCATCTACTTGCCATACTGTACCCCACTAGTCATAAACTACTCCCTCTTGTTCTTCTGTCTCACTTACTTGACTGAAGCTGGCATTCCAGCAATCTCAGAAAGCAGGCCAAAAGTGCATGGCGTGCTAACTGTGGAGATTAGAAAAAGGCTGTGTGGCATGTGCTTAGGGTGCCATGCTTCCTGCTGCACTATTATGCAGCATAGCAGGCCATAATTAGCTCCTGGGAAACATTTTTCCCCTTATGAGATTGACAATTAATTTTCCCCCGCACATTCTATCATATGGAATCTCACCTTCTGATACTGACAATGAACTTTACTCTTTTCAAAATGACCACAATGTTTTGTTAGGTTTTTTTTTTTAACTAAAAATAAGACTGTGGAAGTATGAGTTCAACATTCCATCTAAAATGATGATTTCTACTTATCCTAAGTGGAATAATTTGAATTTACTTGTCAGAAATTAAATTTCTTTTCCTGTCCTTCCCTTTCCATATTAAGTATATTTTTCTATGTTTCTAACAAATCTATGTGGCTTGCTTTATAGATGCTGCTAGATCTCTAAAGTTCAAAATATTTATAAATGTGAGTGCAGTATTAAGACTTCAATATATTTTGTTTTATGATGGATGACACTGCATAGAGTAAACTATTGAAGCAAGAATCTCTGGCTGGTTAGAATGCTTTGCATCAGCTGAGACTTATAACCTTGGATGCTGTTCCAGAAACAAATGCAGTCAATAAAACCAATAGAGTTTCATCAGATTGTACAAAAGAGTGTTTATCCTTTTACTTTTGAAAAACATATACTTGGTTTTTGTTTTTTCGGAACAACTGAAAGTCAAGGAATGTGAACCAGTTTCTACAACTATGAAGACAGAGATATCTGGTTAAAAGTCAGGACTGGAGCCCTTTCCGCAGCTTACCTTTTTGCAGAGCTGGGGTGCAGGGATCACGTGAGCAGCCCCTTCTGAGAGGCTCTCACGTCCCAGTTCCTTCAGCTCCACAGCTGCTGTCTGCTCGTGCGAGAGCTCCTCCTCTTCCTTTCGCAGTGCAGCCTGGATTTTGCCAGGCTGCGCTGGGGCTGGAAGCGTGAGCGCTGCAGCTCCAGAGCTCCGCATGCATGGTAAGTGTGCTTGGGACACCTGAGCAATGCGTGATTGCACACCATTTTCGGCTCACAGTAAAAAATGAAATAGTGTGCGGTTGGTGCCTGTCAGCCCCTGGAGCATCGCACAACTGCGAGTGCCTTGCGTGGACTGCTCCTCGCAGTTGTGCAATGCTCCAGGGGCCCCTTCGCATGGCAAATGCTGTGCGAAAAGGCCTGGGTGTGGCTTCCAGATGAGGCATCTATTGTGCAATTGTTTTCTCTTAATTTTAGAATTTTAAAGGGGTTCATACTATTTTAGACATGGTTTTTACTCTGTGGACACTCTGCTTTATTTGTGAATTTTTTTGGGACATTTGGACAACAAGGTCTTCCATTCTATGCATTCACATTGCTTCTCTATTTTGTCTTTCCATAAAACATCCATTAAGAAATAAAGATACTAACTATACAAAGTCTTTTATTGCTAGTATTGGGAAGCATCTATCTAGAAGTAGCTACTGTCTTCTGCTAGTAACCTTCCCTTGGTTTCCTACACCCCTATATTGGCCTTTTTCCTTTGCAGAAATTTAAAAAAAAGGGAAGAAAGGATCATTAAGGAAGGAAACACAAAATTGGTTTAGTAGCACTAGAAGCCATCCACTTGGAAACACCCTTGGATTATGAGGAATAGTTAACTTTTAAAATAATTGAACTGTTTTCATTCTTTGTTTTTAGTAAATAATAGCCACTTTTTTTCTGTCTTCAGCTATATTTTTGTCATCTTGTGTGTGAAAACGTCCTTGTTCTAAGCTTATTAAAAGAACCCTTTTTACACACCAGTGCCCTGTTGTACCATGAATTGTGACTCCGTTAATGAAGTCACACTATGCTTACTACTGGTGTGGGAAACTGTTTCTCTCTCTCTCTCTCTTTTTACTCCCTGTATTTTTTAAAAAATTAAAGCAAACTCTAAAGCTGAATGTATCTCCTGTGAGTGAAAGTCTTAATTCTTTTGGCCTGGAAATAGAAATACTTTCTAATGTTTAGAATCACAACCCCCACAGTTCCTAACCAAATATTTTACTTTCCAGCTGGGATGGTTGGAGTTGTAAGCCAAAACATCTGGCAGGGGTGCAAAGATTTTCCACTTTTGAATTGGCTAGTGTTATAGTGGGATTGGGAAAAACTTAAAGATTAATAGCTGAGGAAGCAGATCTCACATTAAGTTTTTCCTGGCTCTGCTGAAATTCTTTGGAGAAGATGAGGATTGAATCTGGTAACATGTTTGGAATACAGTATATTATTCCTCTGTAACTGAACTAAAACCATTTCCGCACTAGCCTGTTCTAGCGCGATGATTCCACTTTCAACATCCTCTGGAATCCTGGGGTTTGCAGTTTCGGGAGGGGCCAGCCGGCCCCTCCCGAAACTGCAAACCCCAGGATTCCAGAGGATGTTGAAAGTGGAATCATCGCGCTAGAACAGGCTAGTGCGGAAATGGCATAAGACAAGGTCTCTATATTAAGAATTGTCCTATGAAGTGTTATCAGTCCTTTGACTACTGGTGCTATACAGGTAGAAGTTTGCACACTACAGAGAGAGTTAGATGACAGTTTTCTTCTCATAGAGCTTTTATTTCATTGGGAAGCATTCAGAAACGACTTTGGGCTACTTACAATACGAATTGGTACAGGCCATTTACCTTAGGATTGATGTTGGATTCTGCTTCTCATTCAGGCCTATCATAAAATGCATGACCAAACCTTCAAGATGAAAGTGTTCAGGTCTGAGGTAGCAGTGACTGTAGTGCTAGGGCAATGAGGCACCACTTTCTGAAAACCCCTAGAGCAAGTAATATGCAAAAGTATGAGCCATTTACGTGAATTTACAATGTTCTCAATCTGTCTTATAGCAGAAGGTGTCATCTCAGCCTCATTTTAGGCCTATTTCACTCATTCTGAGACTGTGCATCATTCATGTGCTCTCAGAATATCGCTGACATTTTCTGAAAGAATTAGCTCAGGAAATCTAGTTGTTTTACCCTCAAGTGGTTTCTGAGCATGTAGAAATGACAGGAATATCCAAACTGAGTGATATGTAATCTATACAAACAGCATGGGCGAGAGCAACAGGAGCAGAAGAGCAAAAGCATCCCATCGTGTCCTGATATATTTGGGGAAAATTGGACAACCCTACCATATTAACTCCCCATATTAACTCAGTTTTTGCCTCCCTTCCTCCCTATGGGTCAGAGTCAGGAAGGTGGCAGGTTTTCTCCACATCTTTTCAGACTACACAGTTACAGGACTGTGCTTCTACTTTAACTGCCATGCTCCATCCTATGAACTCCTAGGTTTTCTAGCATGAAGAGGCACTGGAAGAGCTCTCATTTGCCATAAGCATCTTGGTTATGTAGAATACCCCAGCCTCCATCGATCTGCCCTCTTTTCCACTAGGTCCTCCAGGCATTAGGTGTCATTGCCCTAAGGGAAAGTTGGGATGTGTTTTCTGATGGAGCTCAAATACACCTTAAATATTACAAGTACCTTTTCACACTACACAATTACAGCAGTATCATTTTGCTTTAACTGGCATGGATTCATCTTAAGAATCCTGGGGTTTGTATTTTAGTATAATTTGGCTGAGAATTCTAAATGCCCTATCCTAAACTGCAAATCCCAGGATTTTATAAGAATCTATAAGATACTACCATGACAGTTAAAATGGAATCATGGTGCTGTTAACTGTGTAGTGTGAAAGGGCTCAAGGTTAAGTGCATAAGAACAGACTCATGAAAAATGGAAGAGATGCTTCAGAGAAACAGCAAACTTTTTCTTGGTGAAGATGTAAAATCAAGAAGTATGGACCTAGAAATGACATATTGTTCATGTGGTCTTGGATATGAATTTTGGAAGAAAAGATCTCAAAATTATGTTTTTCACCATTCTATGCCTATCTTAGTATTACCTCGCATTCACTTTGTTGACATTGCTGACCTGGTTCAAATTCTCCAACTTTTCCATCCTGTTCCTATTCAATATGCTATTTAGCCCACTACAAGTGCATTTCCCCCCCTATTGCTGATGCTCTCTCGTCATTTTGTAGCATCAGGCCTTTGTCTTTGCTCTCATTTCAAGAACGTTACTGACATTTACAAATTCCTACAGGATGATTCAGTCAATTACCACCAAAGACACCCATTGTTCAGAGCAAACTGACCTTTACCCTTGGGCCCCAATTAAAATCTATTTCACTTTCTTCTATAGCAGAGACTGTAATTGGTACCTTGGCCCTTTGCCAGGAACAGCTACTCCTCCCCCCTCCTTTTATTTTTGAAAATGTAATATTGAGGACAAAATGTAAATTAGTTTGGACTAAGGAGAGGAGCTGATGTATTTTTTAATGAAGATTTTTAATTAAACAAAAATTTTGCTTGTCAGCATAAATAAGTGTGGGAGGTGTTGCTGAAGAGAAAATAATTTTCAGAGTATACATGGTAATAGGGTTTATCTGCTCTCACCTTCTCTACTTTACATGCCAGTGTCCCAATTATTCTATAACCTGACATTTGTTGATAATTGGAGAATAAAATCTGTGTAGCTGGCTCTGCAATGCCTGCTTTACTTTTTCTCACTAGTTCAGGTGTTAAAATATTCCAGAACCGTGGGGATTTGTCTTTATGGCTAGTAGATCTGTCAGGTTCTAGGACCCCTGAAGTGAGTCTCTTTTGATGCACAGGAATCAGAAGGAATATCCCATTCAGCCAAGTATGCAGATCAAAGCTTGGAAATGTTTCTTTTAGAGACTACAGCTCCCAAAATCTCCAGCTGGTTATTGGAGATTCTGGCAGTTATAATAATATATCCAAGCTTTGTTGCAGGCATAGTATTGCTTATTTGGGCCACAACAATATTAGACAGGGACCTTTAGTAGGGATTCCTCAAAATACAGGATGGATGGTCCATTGAGCTCACTCACCCTTGTTTTGATCACATTCGTGACTTTTCCTTTATTTGGCTTCTCTGATCTTCATTTGTCAGACATTCCTTTTGAGTAGGTGTTGATATTTGAACAGACATAAAACTGAACTATTGAAATCCAAATGCCAGTTGCAAAATGTGCATAGCTGAAATATGAAATCTTGTTATATTGACACTTCCATTTCATGGATGAAATTTATATTTCATAGCTGAGAGGTGTTTTTTTAAAACAACAACAACTAAGAATCAACTTTTGGAACATCAGAAGTATAATTGCCAGACATTTTCAAGTTCAAGCAAGATTTATTAGTGCTGTTCATACAATTGTTATTGTCCACATGTCCACATATTCAACTTATTATGTAGATGAAAGCAGACAACATCCACAAGATATACATCATGTCAAAATATATTATTTTTAATTCCTTAACTTTAATCGAGTATTACATATCAATGGAGATATTTGTCATCCATGCGCTCCTACCCCCACCATGTCAGACCTAAAGAGTTACTGTTCCACATGGATAGGTAATATCAATTTTATAAGAAGAAAAATGATAGTGGTTAGAATTCTGTTGGTTAGTTTCAGCTAGTGTAGACCTACTGAATCAATTATGAGTCCATATCTAGATAAATCTAACGTATTCAATGGTCTACTCTAGTAAGGACTAACAAGGGGATATGAGCTGTAGGCCCTTTCTGTGTGATGCACCCAACCCACCATGGGGACAGGAGAAGGACGAGGCCGGGATGATGCTTATGCACAATGTCATCCAGGACCTATCCTTCTCTCATCCCTAGGCAGCGCAATCACACTGCAAATCATTGATGGGTTTTCCCCATCAGTGACCAGTGATTGTGCCACCCTTCCACTGTGTGCCTGCACTTACCTTTGCTGCAGAGGTCCTGGAAGTGTAATGTACTTGCTTCCTGCCCCAGCACAGCATGGGACAGTACCTGGCTGCGCTGAAGCAGGAAGAGGCATGTTGATTGTTCTTCTTGGTTCCTGCAGGCAACTGGTGCAGAGAGGAGCACTCCATTGTGCTCCTCTACTAGGAGAGCCACCATTGTCAGTGGACACGTCCTGGATGGAGGTAAGTTGTGGAGAGGGGCCTAGTTTCTTTGTAAAGTGGAAATCATATCTGCTTCTTTCTGTTCTTCCTTGACTATTCATCTTTTTGTTGTTGGTGATGGTGGTGAAGCTGAAATATTAGCAAGGCCGGCAATAGCAAAAACTTGTATAGTCTTCTTTTGTCCATCTTTTTACTATCTTTCACCAAAAAAAGTGGTAGTGTTCACCCACTTCATATCCATACTCAACCATAAAGATGTAGTGGTCAATCTTCTTCAGAAAAGTATCTTGTAGTTGTCAACGCCAGGGCCTGGCAGGCAGCCAAGAGCCGGTTAGCAGGGCTTGTTAAAGATAAGGCAGGCAATAAATAAAAGAGCTTTACTTCAGCAAAACGGTAATGAACAGATAAGGCTGGCAATAAATAAAAGAGCTTTCTACAGCAAAGAGATTCCCTGGCAGTTGCGTCACAGCCAGGCAAGACAACAGTCAGTCAAGGTACCTCAGAGTCTATCTTTAAGCAAGAGAAGTTGAGAGACAACACTCCAGCAGGTCAGGCAGTGTTCCGGGTGGGGAAGCAAGGATCCACACTGGCCCAGCAGGTATACCCAAAATGGACGGTTGTGAGCCGACAAAGACCCAAGGCTGAGTGAGTGTCTTTATAAGCAGGTCCTTCCCCCAGGTGCTATCTCAGCTGGAGTCTGATTGCCTGGCGTTTCCTACATAAACACTCTGACCTTATGAGAGCACTCTTTTGCTCCCGATGCTGCTGGTAAGTAGGCACCTGCTCTTGAACCTCACCATCTGATTCTTCTGGCCGCGCTGGGTCTGAGGCAACCCCTGGCTCCGCTGCTGGGGCTGTGTCCAGGGCAGCCTCTGGGGTGGGCTATGTGGGTGCAGCAGGCTCCATGGCTTTGAAGTCCTCTGGTTCAGACTCAGAGCTTGAGTCCTGGAGTGCCAGGGTCCTGACAGTAGCCTAATAAGGGTTTGTGAAGATAAAATGAACTAATGGAAATTTAAGAAGAAAGAAAGTAGAAAAATTTAGATAGAGTGTGCTCACTTTAATATCTTATATAGCGCAATCCTGTACATTATTGCTCAAAAGTAAGACCTACTGAGTTCCAAGGTTTTGAAAGAATTGAAGAAGGGTCACTGAAAGAATGGGAGAAGATGACAAGTTACCTAAGTGGTTGTTGGGAAAGATTTGTAATGCTAAGATTAGAATAGTATGATTAGAAATAGTAATGCACATCTTTATCACATCAAATATCAATAGAAGTGTATGAATTGTATAAGGCCATTTCCGCACTAGCCTGTTATAGCACGATGATTCCACTTTCAGCATCTTCTGGAATCCTGGGGTTTGCAGTTTCAGGAGGGGCCGGATGGAATGTTTTGTTTCTCAGGATTTCGGATTACCTAGGCAGATGTTCAGTCAACTCCATTTTCTGATGTGTTCAGTGTTAAGAGGTGCTGCATGGAAATGGAAGAGATGTCTGGTAATCTGCACCTCTGAGATTTCATTGCTGGCTTAACATGCCCTCTTTTGGCATTAGCTGGGTTCCTGTTAGTGAGTTATGGTGGTGATGGCACAACAACAACAAAAAGCCCTCCAGTTTGTCATCCCCCCCCATCATTTCCATGTCAGTGGAGAACAAAGGGAATGACAAAGAAACATCTACCCTTTTTTTCCCTTATAGCTAAATGCATAGCAATGACATCATCTTCAATAAAGTGGGGTTGGCTACAGGAGAAAGATCTTCTTAGCTGTGGTTTCCTGTTTATAGACTCCCTTTTTCAAGGAAGCTTAGCTGGCATCCCTACTGTTAGACTTTATTCTACAGTCCTGTCAATACTGTTGGTGCAAATACTACATAAAATGATGCAGCAAAGATTTTCAAATTAATTGGCAGAACTCTGTCCTGATCCAGAGTGGTACTTTTAAAATATACCATTAAGTGAGATTCAGGTTTTATGCTTTTTTATTTAAAAAATAAAATAAAAATATCATTTTTCTTCTGCCCCTCCAAGCAATAGGGAAATTTTCTTTACTATTGAATGCATTTCCCAAATTCTATTAGGCAAGATTTCATATTTCAAGGAGACAAGGAACATGGTGGGAGGGGTGAAATTGGGGGAGAGTTT
The DNA here is from genome assembly GCA_948474755.1 of Ctenosaura bakeri. Taxonomy (NCBI): domain Eukaryota; kingdom Metazoa; phylum Chordata; class Lepidosauria; order Squamata; family Iguanidae; genus Ctenosaura; species Ctenosaura bakeri. The sequence goes on along the minus strand of CAOLHI010000883.1, from coordinate 15,791 downwards.
CTATGTGAAGATTTGTAATTTCCCTAGAGGAAAATATCAACATATTTCTCTTTTTCTGGGAAGATCTAAGGGAAAGGCAATGAGTTAAAGGCATCCTTCAGGAATCAGTGAAGCCTTTCCATCATCAGAATCCAGCAGAGCCTGGTCTGTTTTTCATGATAAAAAAAGGGAAGTTTTATTCTCTCTATAGTTGTGTCCTTTGATATTACACATTGAAAGCAACAGCACCTGATTATTAAAGATCCTGTAGGGTGGAAGAAGATTCCCTCCCTCCACCACACAATAGCACAGGTAGTGTAGAGTAAACAGAAAACATGAAGGCCCTCCCTTATGACTACAGTTGGCCCTCCATATCTACTAGGGTTGAGGCACAGGACCCTTGCAAAAGTGGAAAAATTGCAAATATCAAAATGTGTGTGTGTGTCTGTGGGAAGAGGGCTGAGACACTATGGGAAGAACAGGCAGCTTGGGTCCAAACCAGCTCAGGACAAGGAGAGGGAAGTGAGGTTGGCATTTTGGTCCTCTACTTCTTTTCTCTTGCCCATCTCCTTCCTTGCATGTGTGGGAGGGACATCAGGAGAGGGTTTGTGGTCCTGAGAAATCAGGCTGTGAGCTATCCTTAGCTAGCCAGGCAGCTGCTGGTGGAAGAAGAGGAGGAGGACCACAGATGGATTTTTAAAGGGCAGTGTGGCCTGATCAGAGCTGCTGAGAGGAAAGAAGCACCTGAGGTGGGGGTGGCAGGGGTTGCAAAAACTCACAAATAATCAAATCTGTGAAAGTCAAGCCTGCAGGTGTGGCGGGCTGACTGTATACGCATTCACCATTCTCCAAAATCTGTGATCAGCAGTATGGACAGCATCCAGGATTCAATTAATTCTAAAACAATGCAATAGGATATGCTTCTCTCAGGAATGGAGTATGCCACATCAAAACAAATCCATTCTCTGAGAACCTACATTTCAAAATATCCTTGTGAACCCAGCACAGAGCATGAGCTTGAAAACACTTGTCTGGAAATATGTCCCAGTTACTTTAAGAAACAGTGGCCCTTTTCGCACGGGTTTTCTCTTGCGAAATAGCCCCGTGATCCTCGCGGGAGTGGGAGCGTCACTCTGCACGATGCACTCCCACTTCTGCGGCACTTACGGGGCTGAAGCGGTGCGAGCGCGGATTTTTTTATTTTTGTCTTGAAGCAAAAATAAACGGCACTCGCACAAGGCTCCCGGCGGCGTCCCGCACTTACTGGAGTGCGGAGCGCCGTCGCAGGCGGGCCTGTCGCACTTCCTCCCCGCTTCCGCCCCCTGCGGCGCCTACAGCTCCCAGGGGGCGCTGCAGAAGCTGGGGGCGTGGCTGAAGAGCGCCCGTCACGCAAGAAGACTCCATGTGCGGTAAGGAGGCGGGGGAAGCGGCGGCGTTTAGGGAGAGGGTTCTCGCGTGAGTTGACCTCCTCCGTCGCGCAAGTGCCGGCGCTGCGAAAAGGGCCAGTCTTAAAATACATCCATAGGACTGAAGGACAATTTCACCATTTCTCTTACTAGCTCGAGGCAGAGTACATACCTCCTTCCTTCCACACTTTGTCCTTGCAGAAACCTTGGGAGGTAAGCTTACAGAGTGTGTCCCAATGAGTTTCCTGGCAAATTAGATAGTTGAACTTGAATTTTCCAAACTTCCAACAGCCTAACCCACTTACTCCTAGGATTCATGATGGCTCCACATTGAATTTAGTCCAGAATGTCAGTAACTCCTAAATGGTTATTAAGCTTTTTATGACCCCAACTGGCATACTGCTGAGAGAAAATAAGGCTAGATGTATACTCTATATTTTGAGAACTTTTTTTTTTAAAAAATGTTAGTTTTGATGTCATTAATTTAAATCATGTTATGAATTGCTAATCCTGAGAGTGTAATATTTTGTATAGTATTTTAGCTGAGAAGGGAATATTTTACAGAAAAAGAAATATACCAGTTATTTACTTCATATGATCAGATACATATACAAAATCTTTCTGCCTTACAATTTGAAATATGGAATGGTTTTTTAAAAAATGCATATAAAGTAAAACCAGTCTAAATCAAGAATAAGACCTATCAAATTAAGTGCTGAATAACAAGTTCACCATTATGCAATCCCATTGATTCAATGGGTCTGTTTTAGCTGGGACAAGCAAATGAAGTCAGTTTATAATATGGCAAATAGCCCAGAGTGAAGAACTATCTCTTCAGAGAGAAGTAGGCAGAGTGAGGAATTATGTATAATGAACATGGAGGCTTTACTAATTGCAGAATCTGAAGCACTCCTAACAACCTGTCATCACATGGGCACTGTTCAAAGGGATCCTGTGAAGTAGCCAATATTTGTTAATGGAGAGGAGAGAGATCTATCCTGGCGTTCTCTTTGCTGCTATGCTGTATATTTGTAACAGAGGTGAGCAACTCAAATGCTACACAACAGGAAAAGAAACTTGGGTTGACTGAAGCTGCAGCCTTTGCTGTATTTGAATGTTGCATAGTTTCTTCTATGCTAAAAGTTGTGTTTCTGGAAAACTTCCTGGTTTTCTGGGCAAGCTGTGCAGTTTTCATAGAAAAGCTGCACAGTTTCCTCTCATTGCAGGGGGAGAAGTCCTGACTGTTGAGAAGCAACACAATGAAGAATGATTTCATTGTTCTCAATAACCGTCAGGAATGAGAATATTAAAATTTACCATCCCTACCACATGAATAGGTAGTGCTGGTAATCAGTGGGCCAGCCAGGGGTGAGCCAACATTGAATGGACCCAGGATACCTACATACATTCATTCACCTCTATCCATGTTTTTCTTTCCTTTCCTTTCCTTTGCCTCATGCATAGCCCATCTCCCTTGATCATGTGCAGATTATTGATTCTTCTACCTCCTAGATCTTGGGGAGAGGTTTCAACATTACTCCTACCAGAGAGACTCTTGTTAACATTACTGTTTGCCACTGTCCTACTGATAGCTAATTTTCTGGGGGAAGGTGAGGTTGGGTCACTTAGACCTCACAATGTACATAGGGAGTGGTTGGGATCCAAATAAGGCCTGTGGGCCACACATTCCCCAGAAGTGTTTTAAAGCATGCAAAAAAAAAAAAAAAAGATTTTAAAATAACTACTAAGCTGTTTGGAAAGTCTGAATGCCAAGACTTTATCTAAGTGTCACAGAGTATATAATTCATCATATATTAGATCAGTAGACTGACTTTCATTACCCTAAGGTTAACTGCAAATTGTAATGAATATGTATGTTCTGTATACTAACAATGAAATCCCTTTTCTTCATGGTATTAAAATAATAATTGAATCAATATGACAGTGCTTACTAATTTGATTCCCTTTGAGGTGTTGCCTTCCTAATCCTTCATAGACTGCTTCAGCAAAGCAGACCACCCATAAAAGTTTGCTTCTTACAATACATTTAACGAACAAGATCCAATACCCACGTAGAAAATAAATGCAAATCTAATGATTATAAAGAGGATATTTGCACAATGCAGCTTTATCCTTTAGAATATTTGCAAGTGAGTTATATTCATTTCTAAATCATTGGTTATAACTATTTTGAAATTAAACGTATTATACTCATATGCTCTCTTGAAACATATAAGTTTTGTTTAGGGGTATTACAACCGAAGGACAAAAAAAAAAAATGTATTACCAGAAGAGATCCCACTATAGTAGTGAATAAAGGCATTGATTTATTTATACACTTTGCTATGATGTATTCTTATTAACACAATGGCATATCATGAGGAAAAAAAGTGTTATTTGGTAACTGGGGCCATCTGCCTTCCTTTATAAACTTCTACAAGCATCTCTCTTCTGATCAGACTTACTATCCACCAAGGCAGTCATGTCAATATCCAACCTGTGTGGAGTACATGATAATATGTAGTTTCCTCATTTGTAGCCTGATCTTTCTGAAAGTAGATAAATGACTTGACCTCTATTTAATCCATTTGTAGCATCTCTGCCACATTCTGCTCTTTCCACACATCTTTACTCATTCATTCATTTTCTTCTGTCTTCTCCAGAAAATACATTCAAAGTCTGAGAGTCAAATGAGAGAAAACCTGTCTGCTTTCCTATTATTCTTGTGACCTTGAAAGATATACCTCAATTAGGTCTCCACAATAGGTAGAAGTAGGTCCTGCTGGAAAAAACAACAGCCACCAATAAAGACAGACTGGTCTGTGAGAGAAATATATCAGTCTTACAAGAAACTGAAAGTTTAATTCATGTATCAGGAGACTTTCATGCTATATAATTATATTGCTATGATTCTACTTTAACTGCCATGGTTCACTGCTATGGAATCTTGGGATTTGGAGCTTGCTGTTGTTTTGTGCCTTCAAGTTATTTCTGACTTATTGCAACTCTCAGGCGAACCTATTATCGGGTTTTCTGGAAGCTGAGAGTGTGTGATGTGTCCGAGGTCACCCAGTTGGTTTCCATGGCTGAGTGGGAAATCAAACCCTGGTCCCCAGGGTTGTAGCCCAGCACTCAAATCATTACATCCCGTTGGCTCTCATTTGTAGCTTAGGAAAAGATTATTTAGAATTCCCAGCCAGATGGCTTCAATGTCTCACCAAGCTACAACCCACAGGTTTCTATGGGATGCAGTCATTAAAAAGAAATCATAGTGCTATAGCTGTTTAGTGTGAAAGAGAGCAAGACGGAAGGAAAGAGTGTGTGGATTTGGAATGTTGTTGAGAGAAGAATTAACCATTAGAAACAATAAAATGTGTTGTAACCAAAATTGCTGAGATCCTACTGAGACTTGGAATAGGTGGCCTAACTCTGTCAGATTGTGACACATTTGCCCTGGCTGAAGGAGCCCTAAGTAACCTTGCAGTCATGTATGATTGCAAGAAGCTTACTCTTCTACAGGTTATGGGCCAAGATGCATCCCACAAAATCTCAGAGGCTTCAGGATATCTCAGTAAACGGTCCAAAACAATCTCAGCCTGAAAGGTTTAAGTGCTGTAAGGAAATGCCTAGGAAGGATTACTGATTGATTTTAGGCTAAATTGGAATTTACAAAGGAAAGGAAGGGGAAATGAACATGACCAGCAGCATTGGATTGAAGTTTTCAGAAAGTAAGCTGAAGTGGTATTATTGGAACCCTAGGGACAAGTTTGGAAGCAGAAATGATGCTGGAATTTGTAATGGAGAGACTCCTAGGTGAGTTCCTTTGCAGATACGATGTTGTACAGGATAGTAATGACCAGGGGTACTTTCACACTACATGGTTATAGCATGAAAAAGTGACTCTAACTGTCAGGGTCCCAGTGAGTGCAATCCTGAGATTTGCAGTTTAAAGAGGGGCATTTAGAATTCTCAGCCAGAGAGCTGTGATATACCTATGGCAGTAACAATGGAAACATGGTGCTATTATTGTGTAGTATAGATGGGCCCCAGGATAGGAAACCCACATTTAAAAAATGCTTGTGAAGGAAAGAAAAAAAATGGTAAATTTCCACTATAAGAAAAACAGATATTTGCATGAAATTTAAACAACAAAGCCATCCTTGCAGAAATTAAGACAAAGGACAAAAGTCACAACCAGTGAAAACAGGGGAAAATGGAGAGGATGGTTCAAACTGACACAGGGAAATTTTCCCCAAAGCTATGAGTCACATGCCTAGTGACAAAAGCTGCTTTACAGAGGTAGACTCAGTCAAAAAGGGGAAAGGTAGAAGCAGCATTATCACAGAAAGAATTAGGCATTTTTTAACAAACGCAACAAGTTGCATGGAGATACGCTAGCTATATAAGTAAAAAAGTACTATTTGTTCCCGGCTTAGAAGAATTACTTTTGTCAGTAAAAGACCAGCAGGCAGTGGATTCACCATTAAACTTCAGAGCTATGAATGTACAGTTCAGAAAGGGGCAAGAATGCCAACCAGAGAATTCACAGAGGAGCAGGAACATTGTTTAAGCACAGACAAGCCTTGCTGAATATAAGTTACGTGGCACTGGTGTCTGAGACACAGGTACGACCCAGAAAGCGTAACAGAACTACAGAGATAACAGATGACAAAGGGCTATAGCCTGCTCTATGATGTGATGTGACTATCATATTAAAGTCAATGCCCAATTAAGACAGACTGGAGCCTCAGAACCACTTTGTCTTGCACACAGTGAACTGTGAGGCCCAATGAGGGTTCCCACATCTGAAGAAAACAGACACATAGTGGCTTCTTTAGATATCTGCTCAAAGTACAAAGTCACATATCTCATGCAAATTAAGAATGAAGTTCTTGAAAGCAACAGGACGGTGTGGCTCTGAGAAGCAGCAGCTTTCCAGGCAAGCCATTCATGCCACGTACTGATGATGGAGAGCTCCGGGGGGGGGGGAGGTTCTGAGAGTCAATGAAGCACAGCATCAAAAAAGACTATCATACATGCACTAGCAAAAAACCAGGATAAAGAATTGGACTGTAGCTAAAATTACTAAGTTGATTCCAGTTGGAAATAATACTTGGGGAAAAATTAAAAATAATTGAAAACCTTTTTTTTTTCCTTTTTCAAGAAAATGTATTTGCGTTTCAATTTATCATATGAAAGCATTTTTTTTTAAAAAAAAAGATTATATAATTGTATGTGCTATAGTTTCACCATTCATTACACTTACATTCCAGAATACTGTAAGAGAGTTCAGGGTGCATTGTCCTTGTGCATGTAGCACAGTGAACCTAACATTTACACTGAAGTCACTCTCATAACAACCTCTCCAGAGCTGTTGTCATCTGATGAGTCCTTCTAAGATCTAATTCAACTGAATGTTTCTTGAATGTCAGGGAACCCTGATGAGGAGAATCCCAAATTGCTGATAATCTTTGCCGTTTGTGACTTATTCTCTACAAAATTCATGCATGATATTTTTGTGCACACTTTCTCACAACAAGAAGAGAATTGTAAAATGACTTGTGTTTTCCTTTGAGAACAAAATTAGTATAGGATTACATCCTTATTTGTTGACAGATATAAATTACAAGAACAATATTAAAGTAATAGTCACAGTTTTTCATTTCCAAAGCTGAGAAATCAGGGGAAACTCCATACAGATTAGTGCATGGATTAAACCACAGTGCCAGGCTATGTCAGATTGAAAGGCATTGGTATATATGCTTGAAGAAATATGCAACAAATTACTAAATGGAGCAGTGGAGGGGATTCTTATTCTATGGATGAATCATGAATCTACATACACACAAAATAAATAACAGAAACACTATGAGTTTTGAAAAAGACCCAGAAAACAATGGCCTCAAACCCACTGATTAGTCTCAACTAGAGTAGACCCAATGAGTTAACATGTAGGTAAATCCTGTCAGTTCAATGAGACTAGAAATAAGGTTCAGACCTATATCTTTCCAAGAAGCAAGAAACAGAGATACTGAGGAAGATGAAACCTCAGAATATACAGTGGAAGTCAGCATGTGGACAGTTGAAATCTAGGAACAAATGCAACTGCTTGCAGGTGTTGAGATGAGCCATGGTGAGCCGTAGAAGAATAAATAGGCAAACTTCTTGTTCCTCTCTCTTACAATGCTGATTGAACCACTGGCCTGAAAGGACATGACAGATGGAGAATACAAGAGAGATCAAGCTCCTCCATGCAGCAGCCGTCTCATCAAGAGGAGAATCTTGCCTGCCTCTCAAATCTCCTGAATTAATTCTAGTTTGTGGATGCCACATGAAAAAAAGGAACAGAGCTCCTCTACCTTTAATACTTGGACAGAAGATGGGTGTTGCTTGTCTTCTCAGCTGAAATTCCATAATCTACACAACCTTCGACAATTCCATAATCTACACAACAACAACAAAAATAATCTACACAACCTTTGTAGGTACAGAAGCTCAGTTCCTTATTTCACTGGCCGTCCTGATTCCAGTGGAAGGTGTACAGTAAATGTGCAGAAGGAGCAAAAGAACAGAACAACTGCAATATGATCTAGAAGTTCTAGAGTTCTAAACTCAGTGAAGCCAGAGAATGCACAAACATTGCTATCTCCTAAGTTAATCAACTAAGAGCCAACATCCTAGGACATTAATTGTTTCTCTCTTGTGAAGGGGTCCTGATTTTGGCAGCAGCAACCAGATAAGATACACTGTTCTGGTGTAAGTTTGGAATGCTTGTAAGAGAAGAAATATCAGAAACACCTAAGACATTCTTTAAGTCCAATGCCTTCTGCTAAGAAAGAAAGTTACTAGCTGTTTTTGGTCTCATATGTAGTTCACAAAGTTCACTCACCTCAAGATATTGACGTTTAGGGTGGAACTAAACCTGACATCAGACCTGTCTTAGCTTCTGAAATGTAGAATTTGAGTTCATCACACAGCAAGCCCTTCACCACTTGCATTTGGCAGGTCAAGCCATACTCTTGTGTTTTCACTACACAAAGAAACTGGGAAAGCAGTATAATGAACAAGGAGCTTTGCTGCAATTGCCTTGAGGTTCTCCAATAACTTTCCAAAAGAGATAAGGAGTTATTCTTCACTTCCCTCTTTGAATCTTCTTTGTTCAAGAATAATTCTGGCTGCTGCCACACTTACAAATTATTTAATTTTTATTATGTTGTATTAACATATCCATTTTAATGAACATTGCAAGTCACTCCAAGCAGTTCAAAGGCAGCACAAACACTTCTTTTAAAAAATAAAGATATATAAATGATCACACTGCATTTGTAGCTTTTTCCATGATAACATGAAATATGAGTAGCAGACAATACTGTTTAATATTTTGTTGCCAAGGTACATCATCTCATTTATTTCACTGTCTCTCCTTTGATCAAGGGAAAATGTGTACATACAATGTGTGCAGACAGCACAAGACACACAAATGTACCACGGCCTGAGCTGTCTTAGGCAACCCCATTAAATCAAGGTAGATAATGGGCATTAATTCTCACACCCCCAAAAAAGTATGATTTCCTGTCTAAATCTGTGATAATTGTTAATTATTCAGTATAATAATATACTTTTATTAACATGTGAATAATTGAATAATTGACACCTAAGACCTTTTGCCTGAAGCAGCTGACATTGGTAGATCTGGCCCCACACATACACGCATATTTGCAAGTTCATATTTGCAGGTCCCAGCATGTTGCCCCTTCTTCTGTACCTTTTGTTTGGTTGAAGAACAGCCGTAGTCACATATGCAGTGACAATTTTACAAAGTCTGAAACAAATTTGCTAGAGTATAGGAATACCAATTACATAAATAGCATCTTTTTATTGTTAATATTTCAGTGTTTTATGAGAAGGATTTACAAGAGCTTTCCCTTCCTTCAAATAGGAGAGAGTTTCAGGAGAAGCTACACTGAAAGTTATAAAGCAGTAGATATCATTGTTCTCTTAGCTGTGAACAGTGTGCTTTTTCTTATTATTGGGATTATACCTTTGACAGCCTGAAGGGAGCCTTATAGACACATCTATTGAACAGTATGTCTGTGGGCAAAATATAATGGCATAAATGAAAATTTTATAGATTTGGTATCTGTAGATGCAATGGTTATAAGAATTGTTCATAGAATAACCATGATTCACTTCCCCTGTAAGTTTACCTGTGTCAAAAAATAGGACTATTACTGAATTAAAGAACATCTAAAATCAGTCTACCAACTAACTGAAGGAGTCATGTGACCCTATGGATGTAGTTGGAGTACAACTCCCAGCAATTCTCATGATGGAATAGGCTGGCTAGGGGTATTGTGGTCTGCAGTCCAACAGCCGCATAGTATTTATTGAAATGGTACAGTCTTAGACAGTGCAAATTGAGAAAATTTACTTGTCTGCTGTCAATTGTTTATTTATCACACTTTTAAACCACTGAATAACTAGAGCTTTCTGAGTAGTATACAAATTAAGAACACAGAATGCAGCTGTAAAATTTATTAAAGATAATGCAATATTGAAACAATATCAGGAAAGAATGAAGAACCTTACATCATTTAAAGCCAAATTAGAAGCAGCAGCAAAGTAAGCATTAACTTTTAAAAGCAGTAATACAGTTATTTAAATGTCTGAGAGAATATGAAGGTCTTCAGAGGACACTGAGAAGGCAAACTTAGGCCATTTCCGCACTACATTCTTATAGCATGATTGTTCCACTTTCAACATCCCATGGAATCCTGACGTTTGCAGTTTAAGGAGGGGCTGACTGGCCCCTCCCTAAACTGCAAATGCCAGGATTCCGTAGGATGTTGAAAGTGGAACAATTATGCTGCAAGAGTGTAGTGCGGAAATGGCCTTAGGCTTCAGGTGAACTACTCTAGGGAAAAGATTTCATAAATATAGTGCCACCGCTGAAAAGCCCCTCTATCTTGTAGGCCTCTATTTTATAGGCCCTTGTTTCATCTAGAAGAAGGTCTCAGATATGGCCTCAGGACCAGTAAATATTAAGTAGATCAACCATGGCAAATTACTGATAGATGCTGCTGGTATGATATGTTATCACTGAAATCCTAAACATTTTATTTTTCAGTATACTGATTTCTTTTTTTAAAAAATGTTCTATCAAATACACAATTTTCTGTCAAACATATGTTATATTGATTTATGATTGTTTGTGTGTCCTTTGCATTTCTTGACTTTTAAAATCGTTTATAAATCATACTAGTTTTGTACGGAGCCACACATATGCAAACAAACGTACACACATCATGAAGACATATAGCTTCGTTTGGATTTTCCACCTTTTAAAAATTCATGGGTAACTCATACTAGTTTCTTTGTGAAACTGCAAGATGTAAACAGAGAAAAACAAAGAGGAAAATAAATCTATTTTGTTGCAGGGGGTGGGGGAGGAATGGATTGACTACAAGGAGATGTAACTTTATACAGTCTTATACTATAATGTGCAATAGAGCAACCATTTTGAAAGAAAGGAGATAAATTGGTAAAAAGTGTGGTTGCTTAAAAAAATGTTTTCTCAGCAGTTTACCCCCCCCCCAAAAAAATGGTATAGTAGGATACATAAACAAAGGAAGACAGACAGAAACATCCCATTCACCCCAACTCTCACAGAACCACCTGCAGATACTCTAGAGGATATACTGTCCAGAAGGACTCTGAAAGGAAAAGGGCACTTGGGTGTGCTAGAGGGAATGTGACCCATGGGGCATTGCAGGGAATTGGCCCTGGGCCTTCACCCTGGAAATAGGGACAGGGGGAGTTCTGTAATGTGGGAATCAGAAGAATTGGGAAGACATGTTACAGCTCTGCATCTTTTGAGTCTGGAATGAGGAGAGAAAATGTTTTTACATAAGAAATGGCACATCAGTTTAAAATATGGTTTCTCAGTTCTCTTTTAAAAGGTGAGGAATAATCATGTTACTGTGATAGATAACCCTATCCCAGGGTCTACAATTTAATATTAAAAATATCTCCACATGCTTGAGAGATCCCCCAAATGAACATGTAGGCAGGCACAGTCGAATGGCCAAACTCAGGAAAAACCCTGTCAGGCCAGTAAACTCTGAGTCACGTCACCCCAGGAGACCTCCAGCCAGGTAAAACTTAAAATACAAAAAGAGTCCTCAGCCTCGAGAAGCCTGCTTGAAGGGATTAACACTCCTGGCAAACAGCCCGTCAAGCGAGGACGATTTGCATACCGCCGCGGCTTTTGACAACCCTGGCAAAATCCAATCATACTAGGAACTTTGACATTTTGGAGCTTTGTTCTTCCAATCATGCAAAAGACATGGGCAGTTTGTAGCTTTGTTCCAGCTCCCCCACCGATTGTTCTCTCTGGGATAGGATTAGCCCTCCAGGTACCTTTTCCCCCATAAATAGACCCAGTTTTTGAGTATTCCTTCAGATTGCTCGGATCACTCCAGATCGCTCTCGACCTGCTGTCACTCTGTCCAGAAATCCCCTCAGCTCTCCACATGCTGAGCTTCATCTCCCCCTCTCTGCTGCTGTCCAGGACCTCCAGACTTCAAGATCAGGTGCAGTGTACCCCAGCAACTCCCCTCCAAAGACCCCTATCCGATTTCCTCTCTTTTCTTTCTAAATAGCTCTTGTGTGAGTGAGTGCGTAAGTGGAAATGTGTGCAAGCCTTTATTTTTAAATAAAATAAATTTAGCAACTTGATGTGGTTTTTGGCTCAGCCTGACCCCGTAAAAATTGCATTAAAAGATCTTGCTAGGTTGCCCTGCCACTCGTATTGCTATTGCTTGTGCTCTGGCTAGTTTTCATTCCCCATTGATTGGAGCACATTTAAGTGTCCCCCACATGACCCCAGAAATCAGGGTAACAATCAAAGGTATTATGCAATTGATAATTGATGTCCACTTAAAAAGTAAAAGTGAGGAGCAGTATTTGCAATATAGAGACAAGAAGGTATTTTTCCCCCTAGGGCAGTTACATGATTTATATAATGTAGATATTTAGAAACAGATTAATCAACTGGGCTTGTTTAGCTTTCCTGTCTCTTCTCTTTGCACTATGACCCCACACATTTCATAGGGTTTTCTTAGACCAGGAATTCTTAGAGGTGGTTTGCCATTGTCTTCATCTGAAATATTGCCTACCAAGCCTGGTATTTCTGACAACAGCACACACTGTCAGTGTTACCTTTGAATAATTTCACTTGAAAGACTAAGAAATATTGGGGCAACAGTGTCACTTTAAGCAGGCTGTGCTCATAAAGTCAGTACACTTTTTTAAAAAATTGGCACTGTGAGGAACTGCAGAGACAGAACAAACAAAAGTTATAGCAACTAATGGGTAGCTGAAATGTAAATAGAAAACCTTTTGATTATTACTAAATACTCAATCCATGTGCCTATTTTTTAATAAAAGCTAGGTGCATACTATAAAGCAGATTATATTATCCAATATATCTAAATTACAGCCATCATAAAGTACACTGTATAGATTCTTGTAAGAATTATATGGTTAGGAATCATACCACAGTATATATAATTTGGTGCATTATTGCTTCGTGAGAGTTATAATGTGCCTGGCATCCTGAGATGGGAAAAACATTTCTTATAGTTTAAGGACTTTGCCAGGGATTAGACACAAAGATAGTTTATGAATAAATGAATTTTTTAAAAAAAGAAATCAGAATCCTCATGAGAATAATGAGCAAATAATTCTCTTTAGGTGATCTCTCCCCCTCCCTCAAGCAACATCCCCCATAGGATAGCTGCTTTGAAATTCTAAGCAGTCAGAAGGCTGTTAGTTGATTAAAATGCAAAACCTTTAAAAAGATAAATGTGTCTCGTTCCTTTGATGAATCCATCCCAAAATATCATAAAATGCTCCTCAGTATAATCCACTGATTTACCAGTACAACAGCATCCCTATAGGCTCCAATCCAGGACACTGAGAACATCGTGCAAAGAATGTTCCCTCTGTTGAGCTTGCCACCTGTATCCGACTATTGGAAAGAGGAAGAGCTTGTGGTATTTCTGTGTACTGCCTGCCCCTTCTGTCTACCGTAGTAGATGTTGACACTTCTGTAAAATGGAAAGTGCCTGATGCAGTAGCAGGACAAGCACTCAGTGTATGCATTTGTCCCCTCTCCACAATCCCTTTTGCTAATGTTGGCAGAACTGAATTCATTATTTGTGATATCAGAGTGGTTGGCTTGTATTCAATGATGCCGTTGCACTAGCCAATGGCCTATCTGGCAGGGGTGTAGTTTCAAAATGAGTGCAAGAGTGGTATCTAGTACAAGGTTTTTTTGCCCAAGCATATGTGCAAGTGGTTCTGTAGCTGATGATGCAGCTTGTTGTACAACATCATGCACAACTATGTCTGCTTTACCCAGCTACTTGTGCAAAGGTATAATCCAACACAGCTGTTGTTCAGTCGGATTTATGTCAGGAAACACCTAGGAATTCATTAAACTAAACTTTCGAAATAGGCAAAAATTAAAGGTGGCACAAATAAGTAAACGAAAACAAGATTGTTAATGGAATGCAAACTTCACCCTCAAAAATTCTATAGTAAACCTTTAAATTTGAGGACTATTAACCCTGCACTTAATATAATCCAGCATTAGCTATGAAACTAATCTGTTTGTCACTCATAGTCTGTTTGGCACTTTGTAGCACCTTCATATCAGGGAGGTGTGCCATTTCATGCCTGTTAACTTATCATCCCTTTTGCTTTCTGGTATTCAATAAACCCCAAAATTCAACAAATAATCCTAGAAGCAGGCCATTATGGTCTATTGAATGGTTTTCTTTTTTTTTGTCATGCCTTCCTCACTCTCTTAACGAATCAGAATACCAATCAGGTTTCCTGGGGAATATGTCAGTGGCAGCTGGCGTCTCCCATGTCAGTTGGGTAAGGAACCCCCTCCAGGTTTGTGTCTGAACTAAAAAATCCTTCTAAAGTGCTGAACCCGTCCCCAAATTAGAGGAATTTGTTTCTCAGCTATATTACTGGACTATGAAAGTACTGTAAAATACACAGACATGGTACAGCATGTTCATGTGGGACATTAAACCCATGACTGATCTTCGTGTGTTTGGTATTTGTTTATTAAATTGAAGTCAGAAGCCCCCAAGAAAGGTTGAATCCATTCTTGGAGGAGAAGGAAATACAGTCCATTGCCCACACTATGGTCCTAATGTCAGTGAGGTCTTCCTATGTCTGCTGTTTGCTCGGAGAAACCATGTCATTTGCATTCCCACAATAAATAGCTATAGTAGTAGGACCAGTTCAGACTCAGCCCATTTCTGCACTAGGCTGTTATAGTGGTATTATTCCACTTGCAACATCATATGGCATCCTGGGGTTTGCGGTTTAGGGAGGAAATGGCCTCAGATTGGATTGGGAGCAAAGAATTAAATCTCTTCTCCCCCACAAGTTGCAGTCTGGATCAGGATTAAATAAAAACACAAGGACTAGTAATATGCTTAACATGGCTTTGTATGGCATTAGAAAGGTGAAAAGTAAAAGCCAACTCTCTGTTTGCAAAATCCTTCCTGAAGGCAATCCTTACCACAAGCTGTGAAGTGAATTAGCCTGTACAGGATTGTACTATGAATTTCATAGTTGTCTTTTTCTTTTTCCTTCTTTTACACAAGGAGTACTCAGAGGTGGTTTTGCCAGTTTCCTCCTCTGAAATAGAGGCTACAGCACCTGGTGTTCATTAGTGTCTCCCATCCAAGTGCTAACCAGGGCTGACACTACCTGGCTTCCAAGATCAGATGGGAGTAGTAGGGAGGTGTAGCTCCTGTCAAAAGTGATTTATGACCCTCAGATTTGATTGATTTACGACCTGTCAGATTTGATTGATTTATGACCTGTCAAAAGTGATTGATTTATGACCTGTCAAGAAATGACTGACACCTATCAATCTCCCTCCCCCGGAAGTACTAGGGCGGGACATCGGGAAGGGGCCGTACCCCTGCCCACCCACGTGGTCCAAGCCGTCCAATGGGGTGATTTCTAAACTGGGTTCCCATGGGGCCCCAGCGGAGCCACGTGACCCCCTCAGATCCACGCCGGCCAATCACAGGCGACTTCCGACTCGCGCTGCCATTGGTCCAGCGGGGCCGTGTGACCCCTCGAATAGCCCGCCCCACCGCCCTCGACCAATAGGGACGGATCTGGACCCCTCAGAAGCACGTGTGTCAAACCGGCCAATAGGAGGGCGCCCTTGGAGAGATATATCGTGGGAGAGAAGCGGCCATTGTTGCATGCCCGGACAAGTCCTGCGGAGACAACATGGAGGGTACTCCCTATAGGCAAGGGAATGTGAGAGGCCCCCCCAATAGTTCCCGGGGCTTTTTTTTCCCG